>OX276327.1:26245730-26334338 GCA_946251845.1 Andrena fulva
TATTCACAATGTAGAATTCGCAGAAACAACGTGTATTTTTCGTAAGCCAATAAATTAATTCTATCAAAGTAATTTATGATTTGCTGTGTTCGTAACGCAGATGCATCGCTTAGTTTTATTCGACGAATGTGTGTACGTCGCCGATGATTACGTACTGATAACACTGTTATGTGATTTCATAATAAAACAGGATCGTATTCAAATAATACAACAAAATTCCAAAGACAATATATAGATGTTTTTTCTTATTTCTTTTTAACATACTTATAACATGTGTCAACTATATATTTTGCTTTCGTGAAACGCATAATTAAATCTTGAACATTCCAGAAGTGCTGATTTTATGGGTCTATGCCTATTAACATATTTTGTCCAATTTTATAAATAATACAATTCCCCTCAAGTCGAGCTTTTCTCTACATCGACCTATACTTATATCAAATAGCACATTATTTAAACCAGTTCAGCAACTCATGTAATGGGTTTACTGTATGAACAGAGTACCGCAATAATTCATTAGATGGCTTCAATTAGTACTATGAACGTTTGGTGTGTTCCATTATTCACTGTCCAGTGCTCAATTATAAAGCTGAGCCTTACTACTTGTAATGAACTTTCAATCGTTGGTGAAACTTTCTACTCCAATGGATTCATTAAAGTGGCTCAATTAAAAACCACCCCCTAGTTACATGTCAAATATTCACATTTAAATTTCGCAATTAAAACGGGTCGAAGAATGGATAATCTTGGAAATTTTTTTTAGAGAAAGCTACAGGACGCACTTTTGTGTTAATTAATATACAGGGTGACCCGACAGGTTGCTGCCAATCAGCAACTCTGCAGACCCATACAACGGAGGAGTACGTGAGCCGCTCATATATTCTGCAACTTTGCTTAATGGGTAACGAATCTCTGTTTTCTTATAACTCCTTAACCCTCGTCCGTTCTTCATTTCACGAACTGAATTTGTCCCTCGGTGTCAAATTGGCACAGTGGCATAAGGTCGATGAAATGACAAGGTAAACAGTTATTTTTCTATATTTTTTTATTCAAATTCATGAGTTAACATTTACAGCTTAGATTGTTCACAACTTTCGCATAAAATAAAACTATGTGCAGGGCATACTGCTTGTTTACAAGAATCACAAATAATAGAACAGAATAACTTATTACGGGAAAACTGTGTCAAATCGACACGAGGGACGGATGAGGGTTAAATAAATCATTTTCGGACGTGGGTTCATATAAACTTTTCTCATCTATTTGACCTCGCGAATACGCTGTATTAATTTGGCACCAACCTGTCGGGACAGTGGACACTGGACACCCTATAGGTATTTCCGAAGATATGAACTTCTTTGTACAATTTACTCGAATAATACAACAGTCATCAGCAATGCTGCTCTGCTGTATTAAAATTGGCATTATAATGGGTGATTATAATGGAGCGTCAGTGATCAGAAATAAAACAAAAATAACAGATTTTTATTTTCATTTTAAGTTCATTCGAATCAAAGATAACAAAATGGCAACAGGAAACACCGATTTTTACTTCTGCACCTGGATTATAATCGAAAACTTTTAATATGTTAAGGTCCATGAGCCCCCGGAGGGCGGCAAAGGGGGTAGTTGCACCCCTCCTGGCTTTTGAGAAAAATCGCCTATTTTTAAAAACTGAGCTTTATTAGTTTATACTAAAAATGTGAAATATTCTTAAATCTCTGTTCTAAATTTTCATTAAATTGGCACTACAAAATGTGTTTAAAAAAGCAAGAGGGCTACTCCACTCGCACCGCGTGTTTCATGATCCGATTCGTCGATGTCATCGCCAAGGTTGTTATTTCATTAGATACTATATTTTTTTTTACCGTCAGCCCAAAGTTGCTCTCCCCTGAAAAAATGTCTGCAGACGCCCTTGTTAAGGTCATTCGGGTATAGACTCAGAAAGGCTATTTATCGTAATTTATATGTAGTCGAAAATTCAAGTGGATAAAAAGAACGCATTTGAGGTTTAGTAAAGGCCTGTATTTTTGCAAATTTTTTTAATTTCAGCAACATGCTCAGATGCTGTTTTAATGCTGCCTTAATAAGATAAACATTTGAACAGCATTAATCCTACAATTGTGAGCTACATAAACTACAATGTAAACAACAGTATGAAGTTATGTATGTATCTCTGAAGAACTGCCTTTATTTTTATAATCTCCATTGTAATCACAAATTATCCATCTCCTACAAGGAATTGAAGTAATCTTTATGAGGAAAAGAACTAATGTAACTGTTTTTCATTTCCTACTGTATGTTTATAACGTCGAGAAAATTTGTTACTCCAGGCATTCTTACTTAAAAACGAAAATAATATTCATACGAAATTTCACGTATGTCATTTTTTGAAATGTTATTCTTTTGCAAATATTCAATAATATTACGAAAATAAAATACAATAATTATCAGCTATGAATTATACGCTGATGTTATTAGTAGCACTAGCAACATTTTCGGGGCTACCTAAATAAAGGGCAGCAACCTAGTAAATGACCAATAGTCAATATTCAATTATTTATTAAAACTTGAAAATCTGCTCTACTTAAAAAATCTCACCATTCATTGTTTGAAAGAAATTATTCCAATAAAAGTGATACATAGTGTTAAAAACTCCCGCCGGCATGTCGACAGCAATGACGTTCAACCGAAGTAAGAAATGTAATATGTATATCGCTACCAAGAAATGAAAGTGTTTCAAACAGGGACTTAATACCGGTATAATGCGCATACCGGTATTTCGCCAATACAGCTATACCGAAACCGATATCATACCGAAAAAGATAAATACCGAAACCGATATCATACCGAAAAAGATAAATACCGAAAACAATCGGTTTTCGGAATTACCGGTAACCGAAATAAATACCGGTATTTTTTCGGTATTCTTCTCGGTGAACACCGAAACCTACCATGTTACTGAAAAGAATACCGAAAAAATACCGGTATTTATTTCGGTTACCGGTAACCTTTTGTTTTCGGTATTTATCTATTTCGGTATGATATCGGTTTCGGTATAGCGAAATACCGGTATGAGCGTTATACCGGTATTGAGTCTCAGACGAAGATACAACCGAAAAATACCGGTATAATACCGGTATTTTACGTACCGGTAGGAGTCCCTGGTTTCAAAACACATTATTCACAATAAACAGAAGAAGTTACCGAACACATTTGAAGACTCCAGGGGAAAAACGATCATAATCACAACAACTAAAATTTTCAGTGTTTGGAAAATAAACTTTATGAATCCCTCCACCATTCCCATTAAATACGATCTAAAATATAATATTCTATTTTATAATCCATCTCTCAATCATTTTAAGAACATTTAATATTCTCGAAAAATCTGTTCATAAATTTAATGAAAGTAAAAATTCCGGAAGGAAAATTCGTTCACCGGCACAGCTCGGCCCTTAATTTCCCAGGCCCGTGCCTATTTTTCCTCTCATTATACTACACTTTGATAGCTTCTCTTAAGCTCTAACAGATGATGCTAACCTCTCAATTTCGTTTTAGAATCAGGCATCGAAAAAGTTCTCGAGCCCTCATTTTAAAAAAAATTCTATTAGAACTTATATGTTTCGTTTAAGAAAATATCTGTTCCCGTGGAATTTTTATTGAAAAAAAATTACCTACCGTTAAGGAACTAGTTTCTGATCAGTTTAGAAGGTTTCCCGCTTTAATATTTATTTTTAACCTAATAAAACATTAAACCATAGACTTTTTATACTAAAAGTTGAATTAATGTTTAAACTTCAAGGAAAAATTTTAAAAAGTTGAAAATAAATATGTAATTTAAATACTAATAAGGTATGGAATAATAAGGTGACTAGGAACTAGTTTTTACTCATCTAAAACTAACAATACTAACTGCTTTCACAGACAACACATATATTTTTGAATTATCAATTTTTATGTTAGTAATTATTTCAAACAATTATTTATTGACATAAATTCAAAAGAACGATTTATTTCATGAACTGATAAAAAATTAGTGCCTGATCAAGAACTAGTTCCTTAACGGTATGATCATTTTTCCCCTGGACTTTTCATTTAAAATAGCAAACGGCATTGCACCGCAAAGTTCAAGGCGAGTTAGCCGAGGGCGCAATGGGAAATTCGAAGGAACTGCATAGTTTTGCTTACCCATTAGTTTCCGTACTTCTGCTTGGCTGAGGAAGAGGTTGAAGTAGCTTGCACCTGGCCGCACGAGTACGGACAGCAACACTGCCAATTTTAGGAGCATCGTGGCCACCACGTGCTTAACCGGTCCTACGCGTATTGTACAGCACTCGTAAACACGCGTCGCGTTACGCCGTGAGCAACGTTAAAGTCTTCGAAGCCGGCTCATGGTCCGCGGCAATCGTAAATTATCACCGATCTCGCGAGTGTAGGATGCACGTGACAGTGTACACCGACAGACGGGTATACGCTGGGACAGTGTCGCTCAGCCTCTTCCGACCGACCGGACCTTTTGACAGTTCGTCGCATGAAACTCGAGTTTCGTCGCGTAACGGCACTGCGGGTGTCGCGATCGTGGAACGTCGAGTAGGCGCATCGGCAGCGCTCGTTCGTCCGCGAGCAAGCGTGCGAAACGAACGGGGGGAACGAGGAACATGTAACAGAAGACAGAGCTAAGCAGCGAGAATGCACGAGCGAAGGAGCGCGCAACGGTACCTGCCTCGTGAAAGCCACAACCAGTTGTGTGCTCGGACCGCCATGGGTCGACCGAGGTCGACGCAGCCTCGCCGAGCCGAAACTAGCCGAGGCCGGCCGAATTCGGCCGAGGTCCACCCACGAGAGAGACGCTCGGTTCCAGGCGCGTCGCGCGGTTCGGATGACCTCGGTCTTTCGTGGCGACGACAGCCAACGGGGGAATTAAAATTGCGACTCGCAAACACGCCCGAGAAGATTTACGAAAGGGAACAATCAGCCGGCATTTCTCGAGATACCGGCTACTCGCTATCAAAAGCTGAGTGCGTGCTTTTCGGTAGGCATCGCGCCGTCTTTCGGAGAAAATCGGGCAAGCAGAGCGTAGCTGGCGAATCAAAGGCAGCGCGCGCGCTTTTGTCTTGAGCCCTCGGTTGTTACTTGTTGCGTTTTCCCCGACACGTAGGAATAGGTATAGGTAAGGTAAATGTCCCAATACCTGGACATTTAAGGTACGGCGTACACACATTTGAGAATTTTTCAGTTATACAAATCGATTTATATAAAAACGATTTTGCAATTACATGGGGCATCGTGTGTACTTTATCATTAAAAAAAAGGCACATATTGTAGGAGTGAATAATTTTGTGAAATATTGAAAATTCATAGACCTTACAATGGCGCAATACTTGGACAGCTTAACTAGTATGTCCCGGCGTCCCGATTTTACTGTCCCATTACATGGACACATAATGAAACATCAGCAATTTGGATGTTTTCTAGAGAAATTAAATAAAAAAAAACAACACAATAGTTTTTTCTTTTTGCATATTTCTTCTGTATATACTCGAGCTCATTTTAGAAGGAACTTGCCGACCGACGAGTTTAGATCGGTTCTGCGCATGTTGGCGCTCATTGGCTATGCCACCACCAATGGTCTTTCGGCTGCGCATGGTAAAGTGGGGGAACAGAGACCTCGCGACAGTTGAATAGCTCATTCAACATGCGCGAAATAAGTTCCTTCTAAAATGAGCTCGAGTATAAGTAATTTATTCAAATCAGTAAACAAACTTGAGTAAAAAGAATCTATTATTGAATGACTAATTTTAAGGTTATGTGTATTCGTGTGTAACATCGACTGCTTAGCAAATCAGATAAATCCAATACTAAAATGCTGTAAACCGGACAGTTCAAGAGAATAAATTGTTTTTTACGAAAGTGTTACAAATATACCAAATATACATATATATGAATATATTTTACTAAATATTTGAATAATTGAATAAAATAGTTCTTTTTTGGATAAAGCGAATATTAAATGTACTAATCAGTATTATTTGCACCAGTGTCCAGCTACTGGGACGTGTCCACGTATTGGGTCTTTTACCTTACTCTTGCGGTGGGATTTGCTTTTGAATTTCGAGATTCGTGACCCACGTAAAAGTGGATTGTTTATGCTGGGGATGCGATTTTTATAATTCAGTATTGACATCGCAATCAAGTGTGAAGTAACTTGTTTTTTAATCTGGGGTTGGAGCAGACCAATTTTTTATTTGCTCCGCTCCTGCTCTGTTTTGATATCAAAATACTAGCTCCGGCTCCGCTCCTGCTCCGCTCCAGCTGCTTTTTTTTTTAAATAAAAATTCTTTTAATACTTTCAAACAGTGATCTTTCATTTGCAACATACCTCATCTTACTAGCTTTTCATTTTCATATACAAAAAAATTCATAAAGAATGCTTAATTTTCGGGCAAAGAAAGTACTATATGCCTACTTAACACTGGGCTGCGCGGCCCTACGATATAATATTTTCTCAATGATGAAAAATTGAGAATTGGTATTTATTATAAACATTTCATTCGTCTGCTCTTATAAAACGAAAGAAAGTTCAAATAATAAAAAAAATTTTGGAGTAGTGGAGCAGTAAAAATTTTCTGCACTCCAGCTCCAACGCTCTGTTTTTAATAACGTTTGCCTTTGTACAATGTGAATTCTTTTAAAATATAATGTAGCTGAATTGTTTGGTATGGACGATAATTCATTTTTTTTAATTCTTGGCACAATGAATCATTTAACACTAGAACCGGCGGAAGTTTAAACTACCTAAAAGCGCCAACACCGGTCATATTGACCGCCACTAAAACACATAATATTAAGTTCTACTATTTATTTTAATAATTTTCACGTACAAGTAATGTAAGTATATATTTGCTTAAATTTATTAATATAAAGTAGGATTATAGCATATTAACATAGCTACGCAGCACATTCATTGCAGTAGACAATTTTTTTTCTTTACTGCTTGAAAGATTACCTACTTTAAAGTTTGCAAAAATAAGAAAATTATGAAGACACGAAAACTATAAACGGTCAAATTCGGTGCTTTCCATGTTAGCACAAATTTTGTGGGGTGTTATGAGCTAGTATAGTTATTGGCTAGTATTCTG
Organism: Andrena fulva; assembly: GCA_946251845.1. Lineage (NCBI taxonomy): Eukaryota > Metazoa > Arthropoda > Insecta > Hymenoptera > Andrenidae > Andrena > Andrena fulva. The sequence continues at coordinate 26,252,873 of OX276327.1, forward strand.
TTGTTTAACTGGATACCAGTCATTTTTTTATGGCATTGATGACTCTAGTATATGTTTTTCAAAAAATATATAGTTTAGCACTAATTTAGTTTCTTTTAATAATAATGTCTGGTGTGAGAGATAATAAAATATTTCCTTAACGAAACTCCGTTTTGTTACGTATAGAAATTTTGCTTTTCTAACAAGGGATGATCCCGAACCCGGAAATTCCAAAAATTCTGAAACTTTGTGAATATGTAGGGGATTTCCTCCTGATTACAACCCAATTCTTCTTTGCTGCCGAAATTCGCTCTAAGGGGCTGAAATTAACCCCTGAAAATTCGGCTATTTTCTGATTTCATTTTGTAACTCGCTATCTGTAAGAGATGGAAAAAAAGTTTCAAGACAAAAGTTACTTCTTTTGATTAGGACTATCATTTGGTAACTTACAGTTCTTACAGTTCGCGAGTTATAAAACAAAATCGGGAAATATCAGGAATTTAAGGGGTCAATTTCACCCCCTTAGAGTCAATTTAGGCAGCAAACAAAAATTGCGTTGTAATTAGGAGAAAATCCCCTACTTATTCACTAAGTCCCAAAATTTTTTGAATTTCCGGATTCGGGACCTTTCCTTGTAAGTGAAAAAATCTCATTTGTACATATCATAGGTAACATAGGAATTTTGTGTTTTAATGAGTATTTTATTAATGATTTTGTTATTTAAATATTGATATTATACAAGGTATCCTACGATTGTCAATATATTTTCTAAATAAGAATGAAGGTAATTTTATATAAATATAAAATTCTACGGAAAAAACCTTTTAAATAATAGCAACAATCTACTGTCCCCAACATTGATTTCTGGTTCAGTACATATTATACCCTTTCAACAGTACCTACATTGCACTGAATATTACATATCGATATTTGGAGTATATTATAAAATGTTATTCATAAATACATGTCACATTATAACATAATACATTAAAATTATTATTCTCTTCTGATTTACCCACTTTTACATACGTATACTAGATGTATACTGTTCAATAATTCAATAAACTGAATATCAAACTGCGAATAATGATCGTATATGTATCTAATGACAATAGATTTTTTTCAACTGAAACATGATTTTCAGTCCTTCGTATCACAAACAGTGATGCACGTATACTTCAACAGAAAATCAAGCTTTATCATCCCTGCCGACTGCAGACCGGTATCTCCGCACGATCGAGTTCACATAATCGATACTGCCATACGAATCGCATGTGTATTTAATCGGCATAGAGTCGGCTATAATTTCTGCGCTCATCATTTACATAATTTGAGATCCACTAGGGATGGCAGGAACGCCCACGTAGCATTTGCGAATCGCGATCTTCCCTCGTCCACCTCGTTTTTTTCTCCCCCTTCTAGTCTATCAGGGCACGCTTGATTACCAAACGTCGTTATTACGAGCCATAGGCTAAAACGAGACGGGAGTATATCCGCTGCGAGGGGAAAAGAAACGGAAAGTGAAAAGGGACGAGGGATGGTTGGGGGAGAGAGAATGCGCGCAGCGCGAGGCTCGTTTTGCAAATTCGCGGTTGATTGAAAAGCTCGGGACGAGCAAAAAAGACGAGATAACCGAGGACAAGGAGGGAAAAAAGCGACAGTGATTGCTCTGTTGTGCAGCGTGCATCGCAAGGAGCATTGCTCGAGCGCGTTCATGTGCGAGCTCAATCTCTCGCCATTGCCGCTTGGTAGCTGCCTGTAAGAAAAGCAAATTCGTTCCATCGCCTTTCCCTCTCGTCTCCCTTCCGTTCCTGTCTCATCCAACTGCTCGCCACGCGGCCATTAACTTATTTAATCTCCACCATTATATGGTTCAGGCCGTTATTATTTTATATTTTATCGATACCCCCTCGAGGGTCTCTGTACTTTCTGTGCGTATGACTCCTACGTTGGAACATGATCTATAGGCATTTATCGATGAATATCGCGTAACTGTTACCAACTTATCGCCCGTCAAGCACTCGAAGTGAAACGATTTTGGCGGAGGTGACTTGGTAACTTCTTGACTCGAGTACAATTCAACATAATATCATGTGCAGAACATGTTATGTAGAAGAATATAGGTACCTATGTATTTTCAGGTGGTAAAGATTTTTCGTAGAAAGTTACATTTTATTATAAGAGAATGCCTTGAAAGTAGCCTATCGTTTCGACCGCCAAAGTGGGCTTCCCCCATTAATGAAACTTTTGCTGAGAAATTCTTCTTAGACTTCTTAGAAAACTGTTCCACACGTATTTAATTCATTCGCAATCGTCCATACTGAAGGGCTGAAAGCAGCCCTCAATGTTGTGCGTCAAAAACATATTTTATCAAATATCTCGGGAACTATTTGATGTAGGAAGATTTTTTTGCTTGTGTGTTTTTGAAAGAAAATAAAAAAATGTATAAAAAAGATTTAAGTTAAACGCTTTTAAAATGCACTAAAAACTAAAAACTAATTCTTTTCTTGTACTACAATTATGATGGTGATATGTCACTTTAAAGAAAATCGGGGGGGGGGGGGCGGGGGCAGGATATTTCGTCGCTTTTCATTCATCGCTGATTTCGAGACTTGATTCTGTATTAAATTGAATCGTGTCCTGTTATGAAATATCCGGTCCCACGATTTTATTTAAAGAGAGAAAACACCATCGTAATTGTAGTACAAGAAAATAATGATTTTTTAGTTTTTAGTGCATTTTAAAATCGTTTAACTTAAGTGTTTTAAATATTTTTTTATTTTTTACTCTTTTTTCATAATTCTTAAACATACCCCAAACATACACCAAACATACAGACGATCTAAGCTAAGTAAAATCGTTCAAAAATTCAGTTATCTAAACAACTTCTAGAAAAATTCATTTGTTGAAACAATATCTTTAAAATCAATATTTTTTGACTTTCTGATTTTCATGTAATATGTAAGGTGTGGGCTAGATTAAAAAATACGGATATTATTAATAAAGATTATTGTATGCGTAGTTTACTTCCATTCCTATTATGGTGTTTTGGGTAATTACACTATGGTATATATGGTAGTGTAAAAGTTCGGAGTAACATTTTAGAATCTACGGATAAATCCTCGAATTTACACGAAAACATTGTCAACATAAGACGAGAAATGTCAAAAGACCAGAAGTGCTCCAAGAAACGTGAATCTAACCGAGACTAGTCGATTAGTCGATCAGGAAGAGGGTTGCGGGAAAGGGGGACCAGCTCCAGGTGCTTGCCTCGGATAACGCAGACCTAACTTAGACCTAAGCCCGAAGTTCAAATATTTTATAAGGTATTTCTACCGCCCAGTAGCGGAAAATGCTAGAATTTACCGGAAAATTCTAATATTTACAGGTCTTCAAGCATTTACCATACAATATTGGAATGGAGTGATACTAATTTCCGCTATAAGTGGCATTCCGCAAAAATATGGTATCTGTGAAAACTATGTCGTGTTTATCATTGATAAAAATATGGTAGCTCTGAGAGCCACTTTATTATTAACGTGGAAAACCTTAGGTACAACTTTTTGAAAGTTCTGTACAATTCCAAGAACTGCTTCTCACAAAACTTTCATCGAAATTCGCGTGTACGGGTTTGATGTGTTTCCTTCATTTGGTACTACTTCCACAGCACAATTATTGTAGCAATATTTTCGCCGCTGCACGCGTTACGAATACAATGTACAATATAAAGGACTGTAATATATTGTGGCAGATATCGTAGAGAGGGCGCCGCAGCCTGTGCTACGAAGCTCCATTTAATCTAGAGCAAATACAGGACGCTTCGCTTAAATCAAGACAGAGTCAAGAAGGGAGAACAGTTTCCTTTGTCGGTTCTAATCTGGACAAACAGTCGTATATCACGGTGGTATCATCCAGATTCTTGTTTTATCCGCTTTTATCCTAGAACGGCTACTGAAGAATTTCAGGTGAGCAGAAATACCTTTAAACTTTTTTTTCATATTTTAAAGATTATATGCGTCTCCTGATGAACGCGTATTTAATTTTCTTTTAAAGAAGAAGAAAATTATAGGTATAAATCTTTCTCTCCTTTGTTACTTTATTAATAAGAATTATTGCTCCTTGCTCTCTCTTCTTACGCAAATAATTTGCAACCTAACGTAAATCAAATATAATTTATTATTGAGACAACTATCACGGGATTGATGGTGGAATAATATTCATTTATGGATAATACATTCTGATTTTCCATTTAGATGCACGAAAAAACCAATAACTAGGGTCCAAACGTTATGATTAATAAATTAATAAAATTTTAAGTAACAGTCGTGGTCATACATTTTATGGTGATTTTCGATACCGTGGTGACTACACTTTTATATTTATTATAGATAAATGAATAATAAAAAGATATTCAACAGGGTAATGTTTAATATTAAACATTGATGATATTAGACATTGAACGTACCAAAAGAAAAGTGTTTTAAAAAGCAGGTTGTGTCTCAACATACTTTTGATATTAAGTTTAGTTGAAGAACTATTGTATTCCTTCTCCTATATTCTTGACTCATTAATATTAAAATTCAATAGCACACGAATGACATAGAATCCGCATTGACATAGAACGCACAAAATTTTTCTCGAAAGTCTTAACGGGTAAAAATCAATATTTCCATGAAACCAGAGTTGGGCATTAAACAATAAACAATAAACAATTATTTGAGTAAGAATCAAATAAAAGTTACTTTAACTTCAGATTATTCGACCAACAAAGTTAATTTTTTTGTTCGACGTTCGAAGTTAATGTTTTTATTCGACTTGAGTTTCAACTTCAGCATCGAATAAACTTTTTAACTTTATAACTGTAACTGTAACTGAAGTCGAGTTAACTTTATTCGACACATGACGAATAATTTTTTAACTTCTATTCGTTATTCGAAATTTTATTTAAACAAAAATTTTGCCCCTCTCTGCATGAAAAATTATGCGTAAAATACTATTTTTCATAAGGATGCTAAACATTTTCTCCTAATGCATCTAAGGTGTTTACAAGTTTTGTGTTATCCATTTTATTTATTTATTTCTGTTTTTGAACATAGGCAAATAATATATTATAAATAAAGATAAATACGGAAGAAATTCGGAGGTGCACTTTTTTAAATAATTACAAATATTTGTATACTGAATTGAGTGCACTGTCAATACTTTTGTCTAGCATTATGTTTGTGTGTCGAACTCACGCCAGTTAATAACACAAAATTAATATCCGTTCTTGCAATTAATTATTCCCAATATATTCTTTGGACAAATTCTCTCAAGACATTTAATTTCTTCATAAACAATCAACTTCCCGCGTGTCGATTACACCTTTCTTTGAAATCTTACACCTACGATACTGCTCGCCATAATAATGCACCGTTAGAGGGACATAATGGCGCGACTTTTGAATAAAACGTCATCCCCCTTCAGACAGACCTTTGATGCACAATTGGTGAAACCGTAATTCGCGTGAATTACAATACCGTTCATAAGTATTTGCGCACTTGTATACGCACCGTCTACCATTGTAAAAAATCAACAGAAAGTATGCACAAAAAATGTTTCGCTTGTTTAATAACAATTTGTAGTAATCAAACACCTTGTTGCGTGAACAATTTACTTTCTTCTAGATTTGATATTTCTGTTTTTAACAACAAAGATGTGTGACCATCTCGAAATTAAGTTTCTCCAGTCTTCCCAATATTATTTATTACCATCCTTGTTGAAGAACAATGCACGAGTTAACAAAAATTCCGAAGGCACCTGCTGAACATTGTTTGTATGTACAATTAAAAGAAAAGTTTCGAACAAAGTTATCCATAGTTTCAACACAATTTTAAAACTCCATTACCCAAATTCTTTCATTTGAATTCGTGTCATTTTAGGACACATTGATGAATGAATCTAGAGCTTTACTCCTCAGCTAGTTCTTAAGCTACTGTTAAAACATATTTCCGAAAAATTTGCCACACAATTGGCAACAGCGAGGCCACGTGACTGGGCAAATACTTGCGTCTGGTAGTGTACGTGTCAGTCGTGTCATGAAGGAAGAAGCGGCGTTTTCTGCTTATCCGGGAAAAAAGCTGGTGGCGCTATATCACACGACGGTTTCCGCGCTTTGAAAAGCTTTCTTTGCCCGATCGTGGCGCAGTCTCCAATTAACGTTTCCCGCCCTGTCAAAAGGGCCGACACGGCGCGCTTGTAAAGTGAATTAAAGCGTGCTCCGTTTGCTGCCGCCTTTTACAACATTCACAGATGCAAATCTATGCACGTACGGCTGCTTGGTCCCCGTGGCCACGCACGGTGCCGTTCTTTGCCCGCCTGTGCATATTCTTATTCCTTGCACCCTTTCCTAGGTCCATTCAATCCACTGAAATGCAAAAACGTCCTCTTCCAACTTCGGATAGCGTGGTTTAAGGAAATACGCGCTGCTCTCAAGTTCAATTTCAATTAACGAGGCAGAATCGTTTGTACGTTTTAATTGAGCTTTGCGTACACCCATTTTGCTCATGTTCGTTCGCAAGAATATTTGCCTCCCTGACTGACTATTTTCAAAGTCCACAAGTCTTTGATCCTTTTTCAAGTGCTTCAACGGTAGGAATAAAATATCACGTTGGGAAATTTTGTAGGTGTTAGTGGCTTTGATTAAAAGTTTTTGAATATTAGACGGAGAAGCTTGGAATAAAGATTTCTGGGGACGCCACTGTAATGGCCCGGACAGTAAAGGTATCTTTGGAAATTTATTAAAAGCAAACTACGTAATGAGTCTTTTTTAAATTCTCAGGACTTTTTATTCGGTATTTAAGTCATACGAATATCTTTTTTTAAATTTATTTAAAGCGGATTTATAAGCTGTGCAGGACCAGTAACTTTGCGCTGCAAACAATCTGGTTGACAGATTTCTGGCGAAACGGTGCTTCTAAAATCAACAAACCAAAATGTTTTAGAAACTATATGCGAATGGCTATGGCACGCCGGGAGATTTTTTTTACTGGTCGCTTCCTTCTATTTATTTTTCAACGAAAGAGGTTAATTTACTAGAACCAAATTTCACAATTTTTTTCAGAGGTTCGCCATTTTGTCATTTTTAAAAATTTTCCAAATCGAACCCGTGGCGCCATAGCCACGCGCATATAGTTTCTAAAACTTTTTGGTCTTTTGATTTCCGAAGAACCGTTTTGGCGGAAAACTGTCAACTATGTCAGCGCAATTTTTTTGCAGCCACAAGTTACTGCACAGCTTATAAATCTGCTTTAAATATATTTAAAAAAAGATATTCGTATAACTTAAATATCAAATAAAAAGCCCTGAAAGTTTAAAAAAGAATCATTACGTAGTTTGCTTTTAATAAATTTCCAAAGATACCTTTACTTTTCGGGCCATTACGGTGGCGTCCCCCCTAAATGGTATTTTAAGTAGAAATACGAATGGATTGAGTTTAAATCGATTTTGTCTTAATGGTTCGCAAGAAGTGCTCGAATGGGAATTTAAATGCATCTCTGAGAAAGTTCACGAATATTCTGTTATCCTTATTTGACAATAGTCTTCTGCTCCAATCAGATGGAAATTACATTAAAAATTATAAATATACAAAAAGAATTAATTATATGAAAAATGACTAAAATAATTAAACTTTGTACAGCATCAGAAATGTTCTATTAAGCGCAGAATCGCTCATCTATTATTATCAAATTCGTTTGTCGCATACCTAGATGCGATTGTCTTCAAATATGAGCTGCAAATGTACGAAGCATCTTAAAACAAACGAAAATGCCGATGGAAAGACAAATGGCGCACGTCCATAAATAAAGGCGCGTACAAAACAAATGGTGGTTGCGTGCCTTTCTTAAAATTCGGCGCGCTCGTCTTCACCTCGATCTGACGACGGTGCAAAGGGGTTGAAAGTAGAAATTGCAGTAGGCCAGGGATACAAGGGGGATGGGCCTGAAAATAAGAAGATACAGATAAAAGAAGCTGCCTGCACGTTGGACTAACAAGACTCAGGACTCAGGAGCTATTATCATAATTGTGGGCTGCAGGCAGCGGCTGTGCCCACAAACCAGAATGCCTCTTGTCTCATCTACCTCCGCGTTCTCTTTCTTCTTTATTGCACTCTTCTTCGTCCGCCGTTCCTTCCTCCTCCTCGTCTCTTTCCCGTCTTTTTAGTCAAACCCTCGTACACTCGCATTTTGCGCGTCTCCTCGCTGGTCTTTTGCACGTGCTAAAGACAAATGGATCGCCTACCAAGCCATTTAAACTTCTACGCCGCGCATTTCCATTTAGATTAAGAAGCTCCCGCGATATTCCAGGCATTCCCAGCGAAGTAAGACACAGCTGACCAATGTAGCGCGCGTGCGCGGACGTTCATAAGCTTTGATCGTAGCATTGCGTCGTTGGAGTTGGTAGCTATGCCTCGAAACGAAGAAAGCGCCTGCGAGTATCCTTAAGAATATTGAGGGAGCCGCAGATACGTATACAATGCCGGTGTCTATTCAGAAACAATGCTAAAATCCAAGATGCAACGTCTGTCGACCGTCGTTCCATTCTCCCGTGTCTTTACTTTCCCTGATTGCATGGCGGGCTTTGAGATCCTCCCGAGCCCTGCGCGCCCGTTTTGGCTTTCATTTTAGGAAATGGCCAGGCAACGCCGAGCAAATCGACATCAAACGTCAAGATTGCAATTCTTGTAATTCAACACCTTGCACGAGATTACGGGGAGAGCTGTCTTCTGACATTCGTTATTATTCAATCCGCAGGATGCAACTGATCCACGTACATATTTTGTCTGAAATAAATTTATCCTTGTCTGGTTGGGGTGGGGATTTAAAAAAAAATCCTCGCCAGCAACGTTTCGTCTCGTTTGCCGTAAGAGATCGGTGCAAAAGGACTTGAAAAACGCCAACCTGCTTACCTGCACGAAAAACCGTTCTCCGATCCGATCGAATTCCCGGAAGCAATTTTAAGGAACGATGTACACATTTATTTGCCTTTGGGTAAATTATGAATATCGAGGGAAGAGTTATACCTACCTCCAGTGCACAAAGGGCGCGCGATCAGTAATTTCGCCTCTCAGTTGTACTTTGGAGATTTACAACTTATATATACTTCATGCCCAGTTACATTTACAAAATATTCTTTTCTCATCCACCATAAGGATGCTTCTTCCGTCACCCCTTCGGGCAAACACCATTGGTAATGAAATATCGCAATTTGCGACGGATATTGAAAATCGAAGAAACGTAACTGACCTATTGTTTCTGAGGTTTCGTTCGTAAATTTTACCACCGCTATGTACATTCGACCAGCCGAGGCATGCAGCCGATTTGCTGTTCAATCTTCCAGTACCTATCGTACCTCACCTCGCCTCCTCTAAGTGGCGTGGCTAAATAGTTCCTTTTTGTTTTACATTTCTTCTCGTGTGTTCTTTCAACAAGAGATGCCAGGGGCGTGTATGTTTGTTTATCCTCGGTGTACCCTATTATTAGGGGCCGGGGCTCCTTGAAAACCGAAGGGCCCACGCTGATATTCGGGCCTGGAGAGACGATCGCGCGTCCCCTGCCCTCTCGTCCTCTCTCCGCCGGCCCGGCTTTCGTCCCTCTTCATCCGAGTCGTGTCTCCATCGTGCTTTATTCCGCGAGTAAGAGCAGTTCGAGATGAGAGGGACACGCAGATAAATTTGAAGGGGGAACCCACGGTTCCCCGGCGGGGCCCTTTTGCCTGCCTCTTTAGATTCTGATTTAGACTCGGCCGCATTTTAATTTATCGCCGACGATCGTGTCGATTATAGAAACGCCTATTCGCGAGAAAGAAAACGATCCCCGTCGTCACTTATAAACGGCTAATGCGATCATGGAAAGGTGTAGGCACATGTGCCGCTTCTGGGACGGCTTTTAGAGAGTCTCACCTCGATGTCTTCTGGATGCGCGGCGGATATTATTGTTGTAACTACAATGTTGTTATTAAGGCACAGTGTTTACCTTCTAGGATGTGTCCCATAGGAGAATCGTCAATTAACCCTGGTTGGACATTGCCCGTGTCAGATGTATTCATACGCCCCATTTTTTTTCACTCGATCCTGTTTTCGCGGGGGGATTCGTGGGATCTTTCGTCTCCTCTCTCCGACGTACAATGCACCGCTGATGACATATCCTGCGGCTCCCGCTATTGAATGGTGTCTGTTTGCACGGACGACACGTGACACAGCGTTAGGGACTGCTAACGCAAGGCCACACCCAACACGTGCGTTATTTGTTTAATTTAACAGTATTGTGGCGCGGCGTTTTCGCCCGTGGACGCTCGATTTATTTCGCCCGTGCCTATTTCCTGCATTTTTAACGTGGGAGAGTGTAACGATGGGAGCGGGTGTCACTTCCGCCCCGTTTATTGCCGGCTTTTGGTGGGGTCTCGTGTGAAAATCTGTGCATGTTGTGTGCGATCGTTTCGTATCTTGTTACTATATATACATCTATTTATGTACGTGTTTCTCTGTGTGGTCATATCAAGCATATTAAATTATAGATATAAAATGCTATTAACTAATTATCTGAATGCTTTGCATGTATAATGTGTTGCTGCAACCGTTTATTCTGCGGTTTGTTGTAATGGTAAGCGTAACAGTTGTTTCGAATTTGGTAATGTAAACAGTTTGTGTTTAATCGTAAATCTTTTTTGTGCAATTACCAACTTACAGATACCTGTTTTGGTCGGTCATTAATTACCGGCTATCGACGCGGACGGCCGCTACCGATAATGTCGCCCTTCGCGTCAGAACCATCAAGGTTAAACTTCCGAAAACCCCCATGCTCCAAATTGGCTGAAATTTTGAAAATAGTTTCATTTTGGGCGAAATTTCCGAAAACCGGTCAAACCCGATTGGGCTGAATTTTTACAAATAGCTTCATTTTGCACAAAAATAACGTTTGCGAGAAGGATTTTTGGCGACTCGAAAATTTTTTTTTTACCATTTCAATGTCGTTCCCTACCTTACTGACAACATTGTTTCTATCTCTGGAATAGGCGCACGAGTCACGCTACCATGCTTTACGCGCCCGCGAGCGGGCACGCGCCCCCGCCCTGATCTTTTTTTTTTTTTTTTTTTGACGTGGAGAAATCCCTAACGGATACCCCGACCCCCGGGGGTCGACGGGGTTATGTGGGATTTGCACCCACTAAAACTGCACGGTGGTCGTCCTCGGGCGCGGAGTCGCGCGCTCGAGGGGGAGGACTTTTTGCGGGAGCAAACTAGCGATTCATCCGCTACCTCCCCCTCAGCGCAGTGCAAACTCCGCGCACAACAGCCCCGCGCGGCAACGCGCGGGGTCTTCCCAAAACCCCCGCCCTAATCTAACCCAAACCAATACTAATACCCAGTATCAAGCTGATATCTCTTTCTAAGTTGATCTCTGTTTTATAGATTTTAAGAGATTAGTAAGGAGAATGCATTGAATAACTGTTGTATCCGATTGGTAAAAAAAATTTCGAGTCCCCAAAATCCTTCTCGCAAACGTTATTTTTACGCAACATGAACCTATTTGCAAAATTTCAGCCCAATCGGGTTTGGCCGGTTTTCGGAAGTATAGCCTCATTTTGCATAGAAATAATGTTTGCGAGAAGGATTTTTGGCAACTGGAAATTTTTGTAACATCTTGATGTCGTTCCCTACCTTACCGACGCAACGTAGTATAATCACGGACCATAGACCAGATCACAGACCATGTACTATTGCACGATGAGAAGAAGAACGACTACCCACAAGCTGAAATGTCACAGGGGCAAGGGGAATCGTCCACTCGCATCAACCTATCCCCTCCAACACAGTTCGTCCCGTGACGAAGAACGTAAACAAAACCAATCGCGACAATCCGCGGATATGGACAGCCGCTAAGAACCGAAAAGTAGGACTTCTTGGAGGGGTTAGGGTGGAGCGAGCGGGCGATTCCCCTTGCCCCTGTGACATTTCAGCTTGTGGGTAGTCGTTCTTCTTCTCATCGTGCAATAGTATAGGATAGACCTATTACGCAATGTAATTTTGTGTCACACGCTGTTCATGAGCAGATGCCACCGATGCCACTACATTCAGTCCTCAAATTGTGGGTCGGTAACACAGTTTGGGGGGCGACAAGAACATCCATAAAGTGATAGGTCTATCCTATACCAGATACCTCGTCTGTGGTAAAACTGTAGCAAGGGACGTTCGGCAACCCGCAAGTTCAGAAAATTATGCAACTCGGTGTGCAAGTAGAGTAGTTCATCCGTAATGCAACCCTATTTTTTGTTGGTGCCATAATGCAATTTTTGGGGGTGAAATCACCCCTTGAAGTGTAATCTTATTGGGCTATTTTGGAAACCACACTTGTTAAATTGATTTTCTTCAAACCGCGCAAATATGCGCAGCAAATTTTTTTTACAACATAATCCTTTTTAGTCATTAATTGATATGTGCCATGAATTTGATTGAAGGGAACTGCAGAACAATTTTAATGTCTTCTGAAACTTAAAAAAACTTTTATTGTACTGTACAATGTTAATACTTAAAAAAAAAAACGTTTTTACAAAACTTAGTAATAATTGCTATATTGTCCAAAATACATTAGAAGAAACGAAATTGAAGAATATAGATGAACACCAAAGTTATTTACTTTTAAAAATGAAGTATGAAATCACAATACAAACATAAAACCTCATTTTATAAATACCTGTAAAAGAAATTCATAAAAAGTGTAACGGTACTATTAATGGAACGCTTTTTCATCCAAATCATCAAAACAACACAATAGAAGCCCTGATGTCAGCCTATTATTAAAAAATGAAGATCAGAATCCATCATCAGATTCCAGCGATTCATATGATTCGTCTGACGAAAGTGGCAGTTGACCATTTTTTCTTTATTAAAAATGTGAGTATGACTAAAACTTTATACTCGTAACATGCTCTGAAGACATTAGAAAGATATTAAAAAAAATTTAGGTAAATAACTTCAGCCAGTAAAAAGTTATTAATTTAGTAAAGCTAGATTGCCAAAATCACCCACTGTGTGCCGGGAGAAATGGTTTTCGTCGTTGGCAGAGACCACTCAAATAATTATTCATGGAAGTGAATACAACTACGGATTCATTGATATTTAATTTGTTTACGCTAAACAAGTAAAGAACACATCAAAGAAAAAGTGAATTACCTACTGGCTATTAGCGAGGCAAATGAATACAAAAGTGAATAAATAAACTAAATAAACAGAAATAATATTAAAATAATAATAAAAAATAAAAAAATAAACGAAAATAATAAAAAAATCATAACTCGACCATCTCACCTTTCTGCAGCGAGACATGGTCTTCTCGTTAGCTTTGAGAGGAAGAGTTAATATGGCCAAATACTTTGGCTGCATTGTCCCTCAATGTCTCTACTATCTTATTATTCCAAACATTAAAGGAAAATAAACTTAGAAGTATATTTTAAATACGATTCTGTACAACCGCTGTTTGACGAAAGAGGTTAAATGTAACACCAATTTACCTTTTATAGCCTATAAATCCAGAAAAACACAGAAGGAAGCGAAATAACGCTATTCATTCAACTATTTGGCTTCTAGAGAAGTAATTGGTCTGCACTTTAATGCATTTTTACGTATAGACTCTGAAATATAGCGACATGACCAACTCTCCGGCCCGACCCAGCCCGACCGCGTCTCCCGGATTTACCCTATGTCTCCATAGAGCTCTCACTACATTCTCTCCATCTACGCCTAATTTGGGATCCTATCCATCACCTAGTTTTAGAAAAAGAAGCTATTATACATAGTAATTTGAAGAAGTAAGTACATACTCGCGCCTTCGCTGCGAACTAGAAACTAGAAAACAACTGGATTTCACTATTCTGGCGAACATTATCATTTTGGAAGTTAGTGCGTTACGTTATTGTTTTTTGTTAAACGGAAAATAAACTCAGTTGTATGGAAACAATTTGTGCATTTATTTACCGCCCACCTTCCATATCGTAGTACCTGTACAATTATAATTTCACAACCAAAAAATCGATAAAATGGACGAACTTTCAACAACAGTATGGCCTTGGACATTGTGGTGCCAAACAACTCGGCTGTGGGTGGCATTCTGCGCCCCGGCGATACCACTTATCTGTCTATAGAACAAACAGCAAATAAAATAATTAATTGAAAATCAATTGATGCACTGAATTCTAATGAACAATTAATAATGCAGAACGTTGTGTGAATTTGTGTAGGGTGACTGTACCTAATATCGCCAGGCAAAAGTTAAATCGCTGTCGATTGAATAATAATTGATATTTTTCCATGCAGTTCGTTTCAAAGTAAAGAGAAATTATTCATCTTTTATGTAGCATATGTTAGAATCGTTGAAACCTACAAATTGTTAATTAGGACTCAAAAAACGTAAGACATGCAAAAATCGGGTCCTGAAAAAAGTGTACCTAATATCGCCTACTCAAGAAATATTGATTAATTCATGTATATATGAGTTTTTAAAGTCATTTTCACATGTGCTTTTATTATTTCTTGCTCTATAAATGTCTTTTTATCCATCTTTGATTTCATTTTTATTAGAATAATATAGAAATTTGAAAATACATATAGATTTTTAAAATATTTTATTTTTTACGTTCCGATGTACATATTGGACAAATAAATTTTATTTCGGTTGCTCCGCACATTTCGTGACCTCACCTGTAACAAGCATTACATCGAAACCATTGTTCTCCGGTAGGCGGTATTGAGAACACGCATACTGCTAAAAGAAAAACGCTATTTTCATTGCGAAAAATATTTGAATCGATTTCATTTCTTAAGTACATCATTAATTAGGTATTTCTAGTAGATATTCTTGCATTCACAGATTTATTAGACTTACCTTCTCCGAATGTGACGTAAAATTGTGATAGTCCAATAAATTTTTACACTATTAAGATTCTCTAAAATCCTTCCCTTTCTGTAATTGTTGATCACATGATGCTGCAATTATAGTATGTCTTCCTACATATGTTTAGGTACTAATTCAGTGCATAACCGATAAATTTTAGAGCTTACTTTAAGAGATATAGCGAGTGGCGATATTAGGAACACTGGCGATATTAGGTACAGTCACCCTATGTTAGGACTAATACTCTTCATAAAATATGAAGTTATACAGGGTGCCCCTCATAAAACAGACCACTTAAATATATTTTTCAGTTGTGATAGAAAAAATATTTCACATGTAATTTGAATGACATAAAAAATGGTAATTTCCTTAATTATAGTCGGAATCCTGTCGTTTTTCGGTGCGATTTTCATCGAGAAAACATAAGGAATCGATTGACGCTACTTTCGCCAAGATCTGATGAGAAATTCAGAACCTGACATTCGTCACTATCTTACAATTAGTGTGCAACATTGTATAGCCTCCTGGTCTCGAGCGTCGAAGGCCCCGAAACCGCCCCGAAACTTAGCGAGGCGCGTTATTGCCTTTGTGGACTCTAGTGAGAGAATCACCCTGTACAGCTTCCACCCAGTGCCATTTCGAACATAATAATGTATATTGTTCCATTTAAAAAAATTAAATTGATCTTCAAATCTCCTCCACAAATTCATGCACAAAAAACTATTTAAATAACATAATGTCCCCCTCCATACCAAACTACTCTTATAATAACAATTTTCTCATATCTTCAACGGCCTACGAGATATTCTAGTTTTTTGTTTTATAATATTGCAGGAATGTTTCCAAAATATTTTCAATGCAATATTGCGTGATAGCATTTTCACAATATTGCAGAAGTATTCCAGTGGTACCTGCAATATTGTAATATTATAGCAATGTTTCTGCAATATTGTAATATTATAGCAATGTTTCTGCAATATTGTAATATTATAGCAATGTTTCTGCAATATTGTAATATTATAGCAATGTTTCTGCAATATTGTAATATAATAGCAATGTTTCTGCAATATTGTAATATTATAGCAATGTTTCTGCAATATTGTAATATTATAGCAATGTTTCTGCAATATCAACTGCTGTACCCCATACGTACCCCTTGTAACACGTAACTTCGTCCTGGGATAATGTGTAACAAATCTGTCCCAATGCTACTTAAATTAGAGGTCATAATTATTTCAGCGGTGGAACTATATGTAATAAGTGGTCTTTTTATGGGAAATGTCCAAATTGGTTTGCACTCCTCAGGGCTAGGTTTTACATACCAAGCTTCTGGATCATTCCTACAGTCGTACTTTACACACATCAATGGTTTGCTAGTTTTCCTGAAAAGTTTCAACGCTACATTTTATTAAAACATTTCTGAAGTAGTGTTGTATATAAATATCAAGGACCTAGATCATCATTTATACGGGGTGTTTCGTAACAAATGATACAAAACAAGTCGAAAATAGAGATTCTGATTTTTTTCGAACACGCTTCGTTCTGTAAACATTAAAGTTTAAATTTCGACTGTACACGTGTACCGAAATACAGTGATCGGCAGTTGAGGGGTACGCTGAGGTAAAGGAAACATTCTCGTACACCTAACATCAGAGATGTCCAATGTACGTTCTGAAGCTCAGACATATCTTCCCACCAGGCCCGGATTAAAGGGGGGGCTAGGGGGGGCTGTAGCCCCGGGCCCCACTTTCCAGGGGGGCCCCGTTCTAAGCCTTCAGTTCTAAGCAATTTAAACTCGTTATTGTTTAAATTTTTGTTAACCCCCCCCCCCCCCCCCCCCCCGCTTTTCAACCACGGGGGCCCTCGAAGGTTGGGTAGCCCCGGGCCCCAAAAATCTTAATCCGGGCCTGCTTCCCACTATTATTTTCGGTACCATACATATGGATACTAGTTGCTGCTGTGTTCTGTGTGCATGTCCTACAAACAGGCCCGTTCCTGGCGGGGGTGCAGAAGGTGCCCCCGCACTTGGCCGGCCAAACTTAGGGGCGGCCGCAGGCCGTTTATTATATGTAAAATTTTGATTAATAAGAATAATAATCGAAACTTTTTTGCATGATGACTGTTTAAAACTATGTATATATATAGATATAAAAGTAAACACTGTATATCAAATTCTTAATTAAAGAATACTAAATTAATAAGGGCGACAATATTTTTTTGCATCTGGGCGGCAAAAACCCAGGAACGACCCTGCCCCCACTCAAAAATATTACATCCATATAGACTATATAGAGCGATAGCTGTTACGAAACACCTATAAAAGACCACATCCGCGGACACCGCTGTTCCACGGCCGATATTCGAACTTCGTGTTTTCGAAAATTAAGGGAGTTAGGAGAAAATTTTATTTCATATTTTCCGCTCAATTCTTGGTGTCAAATCATCACCCGTCTGTTTGTACCATCGGTTGCGAGACACTCTGTCTATAATATACTATTTTGATTTCGTTATAGATATTAAAAAATAATCTTATTATTTTGAATTCATACATGCAAGCCATTTTCTCAGAAAGATATCTTAAGCGCTGCAATTCTCGTCCAGGACTAGAGACTTTGTTAGAAAATCCCCAATTTCCAATTGCTTCTGCCACGCCATTGCCCCTCGTAGATTCGATTTTACACAGCATTGTCGCAAAAACTATATCACTGTTTTGTCAAATTATGTATTAAATTAGTAATTATGTAATCGTAACTTCGTAATTGTATACTTGAAAATTTTTTTTATGCGTATCACATAATATTTTGAATTTTGTTACTAACAGGTGAAGCTTGTCATATCACTATATGAAGTGAAATATGTTATAATCGTTACCATAGTAGTTAAATGAACGATACATACGTATAGTTTGTAAATTTTACGTAGCCTTGAAAAATAGATAGGTATACTACGTATTGTATTTATGTAAGTATGTACAATACACCGCAAGTTATGAAATAGAATGTGCTGTAACACATTTTTGTAAAATCAATAAGTGCAATTAAGGATTAGTTCTTTCTCCACATCAATATCACCAGGTATTGCATCTTTATGTTATATCGAAAATACGTACCCCTACAGCATAGTTTGTTGCAGCAACGTTGCAGAAACGTTGCTGTTATATTGAAATGTTGCAGGTTGCATTGCAATATTGGTGCAATATTCTGGAAACATTGCCGCGCAATATTGCAGTGGCAACGTTCGCACAATATACCTGCAATATTGCGCACACATTGTCGTGGCAACGTTCGTGCAATATACCTGCAATATTGTGCACACATTGCCGTGCAGTATTCCTGCAATCAGGACCGAAAAACACCGTTGTGAATGGGCTCAGCACCGTGCTGAACAACGCCGTGAATGGGCCCATTATGTGGAACGCACCCATGGTTGGCCGTGGTTGGTTTCGCGTTGGGGCCACTTGGCTGGTTTGGCGCTAGCGTCAGTTCACGTAAACATTACCACCACTCCTGTAGGGCCGGTATTCACAAACGTGTCTTAAGATTAAGCAAATGCTTAAGCATGCGGCATCCTCTACTAACCCTAGTAGCTAGTAAAGGATGCCGAATGCTTAAGCATTTGCTTAATCTTAAGACACGTTTGTGAATACCGGCCTAGGTGTTACGCTGCGCATAATCCGCGATTTTCATCTCGGCGTTGATTGGTTCGACGGTCGCGGCGTCATCGCGCGCATGCGTGGACGTGCGTAGCATATCCCCTCTCTCCTTAGAGCATATAAACATGGAGGAAGCATGCAATAGGCGAAAATGTAGAGGGCGATAGAAAGAGAAAGATATACATGTGGGACACCCCCTCTCTTTCTAACGCCAGGGGCGTGAGGATAATAATACCCAGGGATGGAATGGATCCGGCCGGCCGAACACACCTACAGGGAGCGGTGGTAGTGTGTGCGTGAGACGCACGAACGGAGCGACCGACGCCACGGCCAATCAGCGTCACCGGGACATATGTGTCGACGCTGATTGGCCGCGGCGTCACTCGCTTGGCGCTGGTATATATAAAAAATATCATTTCTATAATTCTGTTGATGCAAAAGTATTAAGTATTTGTCTTACCTGATTCCTTATTCATGTCGTAATGAAGTGTAATTTCAATTGAATGAAAAACTTGGAAAAACTACTAAAAATGTTCAATTCACAATCGCACGTGGCGTCTTTGGCAATGGCGTCTATACATTCGTGACGTCACATTCGTTTCGCGATGTCGCCACGCGGCTGACTTGGCGCTGGCGTTAATTCACGCACACATTACCACCGCTCCCTGTAGGTGTGTTCGGCCGGCCGGATCCATTCCATCCCTGCTTATAGCTAACTTCACGCAATTCAACCAGCGGAACCCGCAACAATACACAGCCAAAGGAAATAACGCGTATTAGACGAAATCATCTAATTCTATAAATCATTGTGTTCGGCGGTGTATAAGCTGGCATAAGCCATTAAACTAATGGAGAACCGACAATAATTATTTTAACCAATATAATCGATAACATGCATTGTAAATACAGTCTCGAAGCTACGTTCTAGGAGAGAGAATTATTTATTTAACTCAGATTCAGTATGAATAGAATAAACTGTATTTTAACAAGTCAGTTATAGCTCTGTAAGTATTTATTTATATACTTCTTAGCGTAAACACATGCGCACGTGCACTGTAAATATGTAGTATCATTTCGCAGGACTTGCGCATACTCACAGAACAACAGTCATGTGACGTTTCATTTCGCAAGCATGTATTGTTTGTTACGACCTTGTTTCCAAAAAACCTTTCGTCTTGCCTCGAAGATCAAGTTGAAGTACGTCTGCATCTGCGTCGCTCTTATTGTACTGCTCGATTTTTTGGGAGCGTTCACACATTTCCTCGAGGTCACGTACGACTCTAACTTCGTTTATCCGTACGAAGGTGAGGTTCACGAATTTGTGAACGCGTTGCGACACAATCGTCAGCCTGCTGTCCATCCTATAAACGAGTACAACTACACGTACGTGCTGAACAACAAAGAGAAATGCGTAGACGCGGCGTACAGCAATTTCCGCGTCGTGTACATAGTAAAATCTGCGATAGAAAATTTCGAAAGAAGATCGGCGATTAGAAACTCGTGGGGTTTCGAAAAGAGGTTCTTCGACGTACCTTCGAAGACAGTCTTCATGCTAGGCCTACGTCCGAACGACGATGAACTTCAAGCGAAAGTGAAAGTGGAGGCAGCAAAGTACAAAGATATTATACAGTCGAATTTCACAGATTCGTACTATAATAATACTATTAAAACTATGATGAGCCTGAAATGGTTAGTAAAGTATTGCTCGAATTCAAAGTTTTACATGTTCGTCGATGACGATATATACGTGTCCGTGAAGAACGTTTTGAGATTCATAAGAAACCCAGCTAACTATCCGGACTATCTGAAGGAACCTAAGAAATTTGAAGCTCATAAGAGAGAAATTAAAGATTCCTACGAGAGAGAAGAACCGGACTTTAAGAGCGTAATTGCACAGAAGAATATTAATAATTCGAATGAAAAGCATAACAGCACGAGTAAAATCATTCACGCATTAAAACCAGATCTTCGCAATGAAAATATCCCAGTTGCAGTTTCCACGCCTATTAATACCATTATACCAGGGCATAAAACAGATAGCAAAGTATTTAAGCCTATCGAGGCAGACACTACGAACGCCGAGTTTACATTAAGTAGAAGAAAAAGACAAATCTTCGATTTCGAACTGCCGGAAGACGTTAGATTATACGCGGGGTTCGTATTCGTGTCTGCACCTCATCGTCATAAATCTTCCAAATGGTATGTTCCTCTTAGCGAGTACCCTTATCATCTGTGGCCACCGTATATTACAGCTGGCGCGTACATATTGTCGAAGGAGGCGCTCCTAGACATGTACTATACCAGCCTTTACACGAAGCATTTCAGATTCGACGATATTTTCCTAGGCTTAGTCGCAAAGAAGGCAGATATCGAGCCCTTTCATTGCGAAGAGTTTCATTTCTACAAAAAAGATTATACAAAATTTAACTATAAGTATCTAATTAGTTCCCACGGGTATGGAAACCCGGCTGAACTATTAAATGTATGGAACGAACAAAAAGCTCTCGGTAATGCCTAATGTTATAATTGCTCTCAGAAAATTTCTGTATTTTAGTGTGAATAAAACATTCGAAAGTAATGTACAGGAGCAGAGCTGATCAGTTTACAGTATTAGGTAGAAATGACCGTGGTTCTATGCCAATCGCATTTTTCGACAAAGGGTTCGATATATTTTTACTCATTCCTATTTATGCCATCTACATTTAACTATTGTCATTAAATATATATTCACGATTAAATGCCTTCCTTCTTGGCTTTCAAACTTTTAAGTTCATACGATTTTGCAACCATAACATCGTGTATGCTTAAGGGGAGGTTCCGGTCTAAAACTTTTAGAATTTAGACTAAAAGTCGATTTTTTTTATTTCATTTTTCAAATGTTCAACCTTTTAGGAATACCTGTTTAAAAGGATTTGTTGAAATTCGTAAAATTCCCGAAATTATAGGCATTCGAGTAGCGGAAACTGCATGGGCAACAACTGCCACTCGGTGCTCACGTTAAAACTTTAAACGCGTTTTCCTCGAAACAGTGTTCTCAAAACGGTGGGACCTGTATCCTCAAAAGTTATCATCAGATTCGACTGAAACTTTTTTTATTTTGAAGAATATACTTCCGGCTAGGGGGGAAACCAGAAAAATTACAAAAAATTGAAAATTTATAATTTTCAAAGGCGTTGAAAGGACGAAAAATATAGGGAAAAAGTGATTTCAAACTTCAAGTGTCGTTACTTTCTAAAAAATGTAATTTTTCTGGCCCCCCCCCCCCCCAGCCAGAAGTATATTCTTCAAAATAAAAAAAGTTTCAGTCGAATCGGATAATAACTTTTGGAGATACAGGTCCCACCGATTTGGATCAATTTTTTCACGCCTCGGCTTTAACGACTCCCCAGTGCCGTCTGCAATGATTAATTATGAAACAAAAAATATATCTCTATACCTTAAGACACCCTTAATACAATGCAAAAAGTCCCATTTAATTATATATAGTAGTTTTCGTTTAATTAATTCCTACAGATCACCTATTTTCTTGGGCTCTAGACCGGAACCTCCCCTTACGGGGACTAGGCAGTCGTTTTTCGTGAGAAAGAGACTCTGTCCTTTATTTATTTGTAAACAAATGAAAGCACATCCAGATATATGCTTTTACCCAATGTTTATTACTACCATACAGATTGAAAAAATATTAATAAGAAATATATATATGTGCTTTAAAAATGGCGCTGCCGACGGGTAAACATTTTAACGTTTTTCTGTCGTTTTGCTTTAATATCGGTCTTAAAATGTGACGTAATCCGATTTCAAAGGTGAGATTCTTGTTTGTTGGATTCATAGTTTCCGCGCAAACCTATAAAAACAACAATTAAATCAAAATCATGCGATTGGTGGCTGAAAAACGGCGATTTTTCCGAGAAAAATTAGTTCTTATTTGTGCGCTGCTAAAATCCGGTGACTCCTCAATTTTTTTTATGAAAATCTCGAATTTTTACGGACCATATCAGAGGTTTGCGGCGAAATGGCACATGTTTTACACATCCTGTAATTTTTTTCAAGTCGATCCGGTCCTCCATTCGTTCGCAATCAGGAAAAAACCAAGAGAAAAAAAGATTCGAGAAAATCGGGTTTAAAGTTTCTGGGCAAAGGCGACGCTATAAGTTACCGCTTGATCTTTTTAGCTGCCAAATCAACAATTTTGCGAATTTTAATGTAACCCAAACGGCATTTTATTCACAAAAGATAGTACTTTCGGAAAATGCAATAAACAAAAATCGATTTTTCGACTGCCTAGTCCCCTTAACTTGGGTACAAGTTATATATATATGTACAAGCAGAGGCGGATTAAGGTCGGTTGAGGCCCCGGGCGCAAAATAAAATATTAGGCCCCTTACAAAAAAAGGGAAAGACAGGAAAAATAAAATAAATTGCGCAGAGTTGCACAGTCTCATACTTTTCTCGCTTACAATTTTACGATCCGCTTACAATATGAAATCAAATTTGGTGTCATTAAAAAAAAGTGGAAAGTTGGTTTTTGTGGGGCCCCTCGGAAGTCGGGGCCCCGGGCGCGCGCCGTTAAATCCGCTTCTGTGTACAAGCTATTCTTAAATCACAATAGATCTCGTAAGATAAATTAATAACAGACTACAGTTAGTAAAGAATTATATATTAGCATTCTTAATAACTTCTTACAAAATTAATTTATCGTAAAATGCGTAGAAAGACAGTTCAATGTTGCGGACAGACTTAAATGTATTAGCCAGTCTTTAGTTACTTAAGAAGTCATTGTGGCAGATTTAAATTACTGCAATATACGTATGTAAATAACATAAAATGTAGAATCGATATTAGAACGCTAGAATCTTATATAAAATAATAATATTCAGCATACGTAGGTATCGGTTAGTTACTAATCTCGTTAATAGGTAGAAAAATCACCACTGCATAAGACTACCCTGCAGCCAAAATGAAGATACAAGTGTGCTACGAGGCGACGGATGAAAAAAAATTATAAATTATATTAAACGGATATACGATACATATGACAAAGATTTCAAGAGATAACTTGCGAGTGTTAAAAAGGGTATTTACAATTTTGTACTTATTCAACTATTGCGAGCAACCTAGATCCTATTGTACTTATATCTAAAACTTGGACAAATATATTTTTGAAATTCATGTAGTTTTTATTGCGCATTCGGCCGGTATTGTTGCTTCTCCACGCTTGCTTTAACTAGCGTCTGATCTAAATTTGTAGCTTCTCTTTTAATCATATTCAGCAAAAGCTGTGAACTCTCTAAGATCTGCAATAATATTGAGGTTTACATGAATTCCCATGTTCTATTACAGCGGAACTACTTTTGGAAACATTCAAACTCGTATAATAATGAAATAGAAGCTATATACAACGTTTAAAAGATCACACGTGAGATGGAACTTTTAAGATTTTTTTTTTTCTTTAAAGATAAACGCCGATATAATTTTAATCGAACGTGAACCGCAAAATGAGTGTACCTTGATATACGCTGTTTCTGTATCGGCGATAGTTCTATCGTACTCATTCCTGACGGCTATTCTTTTAGTTAAACTGTCGTTTAAGCGTGTCAGTTTGTAAGATAATTTTTCTATTTCCCTTTGCAAATGATTTTTGTCCTCCTCTTGTAATTCAATTTCGGTTTGTAACTCCGTGCGCCTTGATTTCATTTCTTCCAAACCTAAACCGAATGAGGAGACGATGTATGTGGATACATAACCTTCAATCGTTTGCAAGTAAAATACTCGTGAAGATAGTTCGTGCGAAGCTTTACAGTAATCTTGCGATTCTGCTTTCGCGCGAACCGATTAAAGGTGAAATAGCATCTTTTTATTCGTCGCAAAAGTGATAATGAATTGAATAGAAAGCGTAGGTTACGTGAAATTTACATTTTACAAGCTCTTGATTGTACGCTTGCAAAGCGGCACCGTGCTGAGACATTTCAAGCCCTCCATACACAAAATAATACAGTCACGATATGTCTGTAACGATAAAAAAATATTCCTTCAGCTAGAAAATAAGATTTACTGTATGAGATTTATTTTAAACCGCCCGAACACATGACATATGCAAAGCCAAACAAACGTTTTGGTTTTGGCGCGGAACCCGGGGCAAATTATTTTCAACGCATGCGCGATCGTCGATGCGAAAATAGTCGTAATTTAAAAATCGTAGGATGAGCTTACTTATAATAATACTAAATCTCGTGTGTTCCTGCCACAAAAATTTAGTATTATACGAGATACTTGAAAAAAGTCTTAATAACTTCAGCCTGCAGAATAATGTATATTTCTATAACGAAAAAACATTTCGGGGCCAATATTTTGTACGTACGAAACTTTTTTAACATAACATAACGGTAGCTAAATAACATTTTATACACACAAATATTCTAGCAAAACTTCAAACTTATAAATACAGTTTCATTGCGTAAAAATTATATTGCAGTGCCTATTTAAATATTCAGTGATTATTTAATGGCTAAACTTCCAGGGTAACCACGTCGTTATCGTGTGATCTTTAATAAATCTTGCTTGCAGTTTAGATCTCAATACCTATTCATCCCTGTCAATCGAATAACTAGAATTCGGAGAAAGTTTTTATAATAAAATAGGTATGTACCGCAGCCGAGAACATCGAAGGTGTTCTACGCGTTGCCTTTTAAAGGAGTCGCGAAGCGTTTTCGCCCGACGAGTTACAATAAATGCACCTTTCGCCCGGAATCTTCGCTACAGCAGAAAGCGTGAAAGCTGCAGAACCGTGAACAGTCGTGCCGAGTCGTGCTCTACCTACACCGGCCGATCGAACGTGAATATATCGGTACACCTTATAAACAGTGGGTACTCGGCACTGATCTCGAGTGTGCCTTTCGACACATAGGCGGGCAGTGTTTCGTTGCAGTGCACAATGCACCGAATACCGTTACCGCTGGTACGGGGAAAATTAAATACCGAATATGTTACGGTGTTGCTTCGCGTATGATCAATGCCTTGTGATGACGAAAGAGAAACATTTCGTGCCATGAACAACGACCCACGACCACTCGAATAACTTCTGTGCGAAATCTCAATCGATAGCTTGCGGACCACCTTTACTTTCGACAGATTTCTACGAACATGGATATTTCAGGTACGATGATCTTACGATTAATCTTATACCGTTTACCGAGATCTCTAATCACGGTGGAATTTCTATCTCCCATTCTCGCCCGTATCTTCTACTCGTCTTCGTATTTTATTTTAACCGTGCATCGAACGAATGAATAAAATTCCGATAAATCGCGTAGTAATGTGCACTTGGTCCTGGTTTGACACGATTTATGGCGCTTGCGCAGGTAAAAGTTCCAACCTTATCCTTTGGTGTACATACCTATATATATATATATATATATATGTATGTATATATATGCACTCGTGACGTATAGATTTTACTGGATTTTACGTCCTTATTGAATGATACGGTGTAGAAATGAGAAATGGAAACTTAAGAGCGTTTAGAATGACAGAATTGGAACAAAACACTGGATCGTTTAATTTCGACTTCGGTCGTTTTTGTCGATACTTGAATTCAACTCAATTCGTTTTTGCTAATAAAATGTTCATTACGAACGAAATTAAGATCTTTGTATGTCACGATTTGTACGACGTGAATGGAGGGAATTAAATGCGTAAATTGTAGAGACTGATGGTGACAAATACATTCGTAATATGCAGTCCTATTACCGATCGAAGATGCACGCGACCTTGTCAAATGACATCACGATACTAAATAAGGAATTCTCTATCGGCGCGAATGTATTACGACACACTCCATACAATCGAGAGATTCCCAGATAATTGCATGCTTTACAATTCATTTACAAAGGAGGCCACTCCCACTTTGCTGCCCACGTACCGTTTGAAAAATGCAATTCGCATCGATGTATTAATCTCGCCTCGTAATCAATAGGCTGCTTATACTTGATGTGATGTATCGTCTTCATATATCATAATAAATACCAATTATCTATAACAACGAATTGTATCTCTCTAATTATCTTGTATCCCGAAAAACTATTTACTACAATTACTACATCGAATAATGATTCTTCTTACAGCAAATACTTTAAATAATATTCGTACTTAAAATCACGATTGTTCGTTGAAATCCGTGATACAATAATGTTCTTTCGTATTGTTCGATATTTATTAAGTTTCGTTCAGATCTCATGTTTCTTAAATATGTAAAATATATTCGAAATGTTATGATATTAATTCAGATTTAACTGCTACCCGTTTTTTTTTATATATTACATTATATACTTGTATTATATATATATATATATATATATATTGTATAAATGAAATATAGCCGAAATGATACAAGTCATGAAAATTTGTAATTTTTGTACGCCGACAGGAGTATTACGATGACTCACGCCTCGAGATATTTGAGTTACGATACTAATTCAAATCGAGAGTACTTAACAGATGGAGATGAAAGCCATCGTGCTCCATCAGATCGTACAGTATCTGAGTATATTGTATCCCCCGACCATGCTACAATGGCAAGTACATTAGCGGCGACAAGAACCTGTGAAATTTATACATTAGGCATGTTTAAATCTCACAGGCGAAGACAATGAGGAAAGACCGTCCAGAGAGATATGAGAAAGAAGAAGGAAGACGATCGAGAAGCACGCACAACAGCCGCGGCTCTGTATTATCCGGCTCCTCCAGGCACAGCCTCCATCCTCTTAGCAAAAGTACGTCGCACGGTAGTATATGCGACAATGGCTCGGATATATACGTCACGAGCGCCGCGTACAGAGCGACGTCGGATATAAGGTAGCGAACGTGACAAAGCGCAACGCCGCCAGCACGCCACCACGTTATAAACATCGCCGTCGTCTGTCCCGTCGCAGTCTAGCTCCGAGTTCAAGATTGGGTCAACGGGCGCCTAGTCACTGCAGTTACGGCTCTGCGAAATCTGCGAAGTCGCAAACGTCCAGAAAGGATGGCATCGTCATAGAAACCATGTCGACCCCCAATCCTTTCTGCCCAAATACTAAAGGAGTATGCTGCCTCATGTTGCTTCTCAATCTGGGTTTGATTCTCGTCACGTTAGGCTTCGTTATAGTAATTCAATTCTTCCAACCATTGATAGTTTGGTAAGTTCTTATAATGGTGGAAGCGTAGCAGGCGCAGGCGAGATCGTTCGATTCACGTTGCTTGTTTCTTTTAGGATCTTGGGAATAGTGTTTCTCATATTCGGCTTCTTAACACTGATAGGAAGCCTCGTGTACTGTGTACACGTGTTTAGAAACGCGAAACACCCGCACGACATTAATCCGGAGGACCTTTATTGGACGAGATATTGGCAAGGACACGTGGGCTCGGCGCCTGAAGTGTATTACAAGGCGGAGGATAAATACCAAGACGACGGGTACAGCGATCGTTTGAGCAAATACTCGAACAAATATTACGACCGTCAAAGATACTAAAGATAATATCGACGTGCGTTACGAAAAGTAGCACATTTCATTTGTCTTACGAAGACAAGCCCTCTGCTCATTCTGATCACGAAAAACAGAATGTTTCGATTCTGTTCTCGGAAAGTAGTAGGGGAGACCGGGGCTAAGCCGCCACCGGGGCTAACAAGGGGACACTAAGGTCGACGGGAAACGGATTTTCCTGAACCTTGCAGTATTTGAAGATGTCGCCTCCGAAGTTAATTTGGCAAAGCAGTAGGGCGCGCTTCTCAAGATTTTCCGAGAAAATTGCATTTGAAAATCGTTTATAGTGTGTGCTAGGTGCCGCAAAAATTATTGTTTTCCATGCTTTTATGATGAATATCACCCTGGCTCGTGTCATACTAGCATGTAAGTAAAAAGGGGAAAGTAAAAAAAAAAAAAATAAACTGAAACTCGAAGAAAGCTAATTGCGAAAATAATTCGATTTTCAAATGCAATTTTCTCGGAAAATCTTGAGAAGCGCGCCCTACTGCTTTGCCAAATTAACTTCGGAGGCAACATCTTCAAATACTGCAAGGTTCGGGAAAATCCGTTTCCCGTCGACCTTAGTGTCCCCTTGTAAGTCGCCACTTTTAAATATCTCCGAATCTATACATCGTATGATCTCGCGGTTGATACTGTAGATCTTCAATCAGATATCAATGCGATCGACAGAGTATGGTGAATTTAGGTACTAAATTGTAATTTTTATTTCGTTGAACGTGTTGGTTGCTATGAAAAGTGGCCGAAAGTGAATTTGTTTTCGCAACGAAAATTTCGGTTTGCACCTTCGCACTCATCGCGGAAAATCTGAAGGTAAGTGATTCTTAGAGAATCAATAATAACACATCTTTGAGTGTTTTCCTTCAAACAATTTTCATTTTCTACTAAAAATTTGGTACGAAAAGAAGGTGGCTACTTAGCCTCAGGGGGTGGCGCCTTAGCCCCGGCGATTTTGACATTTCAGAAAATACACCAACGTCAATTTTTCGATTTCTTCATTACACTATGCCAGATAAACATAATATCGTATAGTAATTTTGTAGCTGAGGCTTTACTCTTTCCAACAGTATAAATATGTACGGTAAAATAATTTATTTTATTGCCGAAAATTGGCACCGCCAAAAAAGTGGCGGCTTAGCCCCAGTCTCCCCTATGTTTTCATCCATCGCCACGAAGAATAGCATCTTATGCTCTTTCGCGACGAAAGATAGTACATTTCGGTACTTTGCTGCGAAAAATAGCACGGTTTGCCTTTAGCCGCGAAACATATATCATGTTTCGACGCCCGTTACGAAGAGTAGCACGTTTCATTTTTTCTTACGGACAACTGCATGTAGAAAAAATGAAACGTGCTGCTTTTCGTAACGCAGGTCGGTTTCATAGATTGCCTATGACTGAAATATGCTACTCTTCGGAAAACAAATAAAACGTGCTACTTTTCGCTGCAGCGTTTGAAATGTGCTACTGCTCGTGGCGAAATGTAAATCGTGCTTGTTCTCGTGGTATATTCGAAACATGCTTGTTATCGGCAGGAACATTGAAACATGCTTCTTCTCGTGATAGATTGAAATGTGCTGCTCTTTCTAAGACAAATGAAATGTGCTACTTTTCGTAACGCACGTCGATATATATATATATATATATATATATATATGTATGTCTTATGTTTTACATCGCGTATACAGTTATCAGAGAAGTATAAAGAGATAAAACTATCTACGGCTGAATTAACTTCGGAGTAAAGAAATTATCTATCGTGTATTATATTAATGTTACTAACATACTATTTCGCTGACAATGTGAAATTATATTTTGTATAAAATGGCAAGTTATTTAATTTATATGCATACGTGTACATCAATAAAATAACAGTTGTAAATGACAAGTATTTTGAATATCGTATGTAATCACCGAGACAATTAAGTACACGCAAACCTGTACGACACGCTTTATTTATATCGAGTATTGCTTATAAAATTCCGCTACATGTGTTTTAGTAACCACATTTTATTTAAAGACTCAGAAATATACAGAAAATAATTTATCTTTATTTCCAAGTTCTGGCAACGCCAATAGTGTTATCGAATAGTTTTTCATTTAAAAATCTTCCTTTGGAATCGAGTAAATAATAGAAACGTCTGCCTTGGATCCTCAATGGCAAATAAGTGTGTCGGTCGCTTCTCGCGATCGTAGATCTCACCTAAAAAGCGAAATTTATTTTTCCAATGAAACTGAATTCATCGAAATAGAATCGCGAAGCTTGCAAAATAATTAGGATATTGTCATTACATAAAATGTTGCACGAAACGTTGCATAAAATTTATTACGTGAAATATTTCGCGAAGTTAGAGAGATGTTATGAAATAACATTGCCCGAGTTTGTTGCTAGATAAGAACATGTAAATCAAGTGAATTCTTTTACGAATACGGCTTACCTTCTCCACAGGAACTGTTATTAGTCTTTCATTGTTATATAAATGATGCGTAATTAGAGATACATTTTTACCACCTTTGTGTAATATGATGTATTTTATAAATCGCTTTGTTGACATGTGTAATGTAGCGATCACAGCGGGTCCTAAATATAAAGACACAAATGTGAGAAAATAGAATTACATAAATCAATTTGTTTTATATCTAACAAGGGAACACCCCGAACCCGGAAATACCCCGTATCCGGTTATTTTCCGATTTTGTGTTATAACTCGTGAACTGTAAAATAATATTTTTACCAAATGATAGATCTAATTAAAAGAAGTAACTTTTGTCTCGAAACTTTTTTTCTATCTCTTACAGTTCGCGAGTTATAACAGAAAATCGGAAAATAGCCGAATTTTCAGGGGTTAATTTCACCCCCTTCGAGTGAATTTGGGCAGCAAACAAAAATTGCGTTGTAATCAGGAGGAAATCCCCTACATATTCACAAGCTCTCAGAATTTTATGAATTTTCGGGTTCGGGATCTTCCCTTGTAAGACGTAAATGTTTATAGATTTTCAAATTGCAAGCTCGACATTAATCATGAATGTATAAAGATATATTATTCAAATTATATACAACTTAATATCGCACCCATGTGCTTGTTAAATATATTTTGCACAGAACAGATTAAAGAATTCGCTAATATACACAAGCCATTTTCGCGTTTTTCTTTTCGGAATCTTTTGCGCATTACTTCGTGCAGGATGAGTCACGTAACTTATCCACCGCGAGTAACTTTCGAAGTATAAAATTTAAAAGAGCAGTGCATTTTATGTAACAAAGTATTAAGCTGTATTTGTTCTAAACCGAATAATAATAACAGGCGAATCGGAAATCAATGGGCAACACTTTGAGCACCTACTGCAACTAAGGTAAGTAGCGAGACCACGAAAAATGTTTTTGCAAATATCTTGCTAATTACTAGGTTTAGGACGAATGAAGCTTAATTCTCGTCATAAAATCATCTCTTTTGTAGAACGCATACTTTAGAACAGTGATGAGCAACCCGCGGCCCGCGGGCCACATTTGGCCCACCAGCCGTAGACCTGTGGCCCACCTGAACATCGCCCATGTATGTTTTTCACGAACGAGCTTGACAATATTAGGTGCGATATTTGAAACTGCTAAAGACAATATTTAATCGTGCGGCCCGCGTAGAGAAGTTGGTTTCCATTTGTGGCCCACTTCTGACAAAAGGTTGCTCGCCACTGCTTTAGAAGTTATTTGGGACGGACAAGTTATGTGACTCACCCTGTATATTCTTAATCGAATCATTGAATACAATTGAAGCATGGAATCTAAAACTGGTGAAGAATCGATGTAACGGTTGTTACAGAAGTTTATAATATTTCAAAACTATTATTCTTAAAACTAAAAATTTTATCAAACGCGAAGACTCTAGCAAACACATCGACGCCGGTTTAAAGATTCGAAACAATAAATGAGATAAATACATTGCGCGTTATATTATTATACTCTGAATAACGCGCTTAAGGGGGGTCACTCAAGGGAAAATGAACTACCA
Source organism: Andrena fulva (assembly GCA_946251845.1). Lineage (NCBI taxonomy): Eukaryota > Metazoa > Arthropoda > Insecta > Hymenoptera > Andrenidae > Andrena > Andrena fulva. Next base: position 26,284,953 of record OX276327.1, read on the forward strand.
GTTATTTTACAGATAAAAATTTGGAAATATGTATTTCCATATTATTTTTTACGCTGAAATGAATTATGTAAGAGTTAATACAGTGACATTTTTTTTTTCAAAAATTTAAAAAAAAAAATGTCGAAAAAATTATTCGATTTTAAAATCCATACCCTTATCTCTGTAATATTGTATACAAAGACTGCAGAAAAAATTTCAGCTCGAAAACTTCATTTTTGTCCGAGTTATAAAGTTTTTATGTTTTGGCGTAGTAACTAAAACGCTCCTGCTCCGTACGTTGGACCTTCTTCTTCTTGAAATGCCTGTTCTCTTCGTGATTGTGCAGTTCGTATAATTTTTCTTGCACGTTTGTATCTTTCTGAGGCTTTCTGTTTATACCTGCGTACTCGTTCTTTGTGACGGTTTTGAACAATTTTCAATGATTGTTCGCTCATTTGCATTTGGTTGTCCTTGAATGCATGTAATATTGTTTTCGTCCATCCTTCATTACATTCAGTAACAGCTTCTGCGACTGCAGCTTCAACAAGATATTGAGAACCATACGCGACGATATACCACGCAGTTTCGACGGATACGAAACCACAACATTATAAATGTCCATCGGGTGAAGAATCATGGTGTTTCTACCAATCAGCAATTACGAAAGGAAGAAAACCTGGTTCTCATGCAAAAGAAAATAGGAACACCTATCAGAGAAAAATTTCTCGATAAAATATTACCAATTTATAATAGACTAAGCAATGAAAAACTGCTCCGTCGTTGTGCACAATGCCTTACGCAAAATTCTAATGAAAGTTTGCATAGCATGATATGGCGAAAGTGCCCAAAGGATATTTTTCCTTCCAAATATCTTGTTGAAGCTGCAGTCGCAGAAGCTGTTACTGAATGTAATGAAGGATGGACGAAAACAATATTACATGCATTCAAGGACAACCAAATGCAAATGAGCGAACAATCATTGAAAATTGTTCAAAACCGTCACAGAACGAGTACACAGGTATAAACAGAAAGCCTCAGAAAGATACAAACGTGCAAGAAAAATGATACGAACTGCACAATCACGAAGAGAACAGGCATTTCAAGAAGAAGAAGGTCCAACGTACGGAGCAGGAGCGTTTTAGTTACTACGCCAAAACATAAAAACTTTATAACTCGGACAAAAATGAAGTTTTCGAGCTGAAATTTTTTCTGCAGTCTTTGTATACAATACTACAGAGATAAGGATATGGATTTTAAAATCGAATAATTTTTTCGAAATTTTTTTTTTTAAATTTTTGAAAAAAAATGTCACTGTATTAATTCTTACATAATTCATTTCAGCGTAAAAAATAATATGGAAATACATATTTCCAAATTTTTATCTGTAAAATAACTGGTAGGTCATTTTCCCTTGAGTGACCCCCCTTAATCCTGAATCGTATATACAGGCATCGAAGATCTATGAATGCGTGAAAATTCATACAGGTTTTATATAATTACATAAGTCTATATTTTTCGAATCGTTTATAATTCATACACGATTACCTGCTATTACTGCGAATATGAAATATATTATTCTTCCTCCAGTTATTTGTAAGTAACGTAGCCAAGATAAATCATTCGACCAAAGTAACTTCAGTTGTGGAGTATAACTGTAATACGCTAAAAGTGCGGAGGAACATATCCATCCAATAGAAAAGAGTTTCAATCCCAGAAAGTACGAAGAATTTTCATATTTGAAAAGTAGGACATTGTTCTGCACGTTTGTGTTTACATGCAACGCGTCTGGCTTTGCTTGCGCAGTTGCATTCCTGTGTACGTGAATATTGGAAATATTTAAAAAATCGCACAGCATAATTTGTAAATAAAGTCTCGTAAATTACCGGTTATATTCGCGCAAAGAAACGTTAATATCGGAAAGCAAAATTTTTTTCTACATAATTAACATAAAACTTCGGCATACCTTGGAGTTCTTACTTTAAACGCATTGGTGGGGGAGCAATGATAATATTTACAAAACACGGGATCTTTAAATTTACCATTTTTTGCTACTGTTGCATAAAACAATTGCAACTTATTCATCAAACCTGTGCACGCAAAGGTACTTTTCAAATGTAAGGAATTAAACATTATTTCAGTATGACCATATAGTCTTCCGACGTATTATTTTTATATGTAAACACAATCAAGACCGGTGGTATCTAATTCCTACTATATATTTCGCTTAACACTCGTTTATTCAATTCGTGAAATAAAATATATTTTATTTTGTTTATACTTCTAGGTTATGTTACAGCCACTCGTCAACTAGTATGCGTGACATGCACACAGTATGTATGTGTTGTACAACCGTACTGTGTGCATGCGTACAAATAAAGACGAGTATGTATGTACACACATGCGTATTCGATACTTTCGTTTCGATACCAAGTGCTAAAAGTACTAAAAGCAGCACTGTTTGCGGAATCGGTTGCGATATCTTCTTGGTGGCAGAAGAAAAGAAGGATTATCCAACTTGATTTTCTGTACAGCAGAGACATGCCGTGCGACAACCCCGGTACAAAAAAGAAGTCAGCAATTTTGGATATTAATAAAAAAGAACATTGTATTCATTGTAATTCGATACAAGTAGGTATCGATACTTTTGTTTCGATACCACGTATGTATCGATACTTTCATTCGATACAAGTAACGAGTGAAAGTATTGATACCAGGGCGGTGTCGATTCATCCCCAAACAATTAAGATCCGTTTCCACGTGGCAATAAAAGTCATGGCTGTTCATGGCGATCATGGCTTTCGCTGTCGCGAACATAGACATCGACAACCGATTCCCCGGTGACGCTGGTGGCCGCGGCCTCACTTGACTTGGCTAGTTGATTTTAGTTTTCCTCTAGAGAGTGATCGGTATAACCACAGCCATTTCGGGCAAAACCGGAAATAGTAGTTTTGGCGCAAAAGTTTGAATAACTGTAAATATAAATTTTAAAATTTACTTCCTGGTGTTTTACACATATAAAAAAAATTAAAACTACCAAAGGTTAATACATAATGCAGTATTTAAAATATTAGTGGACGAAGAAAATAATAAATTCTCAAATATATAAAAGTATATTTCATTGACTTATTATAAAAGTCATCTCGTGAATTGAATGGGTCATTAAAACGTATAAAATGTCAGCTTCAAAAGAACATTATTTTGAGAACATATACGAAAAATATTATGAACAGTTCGAGGAAATGCTAACTGCTACATTTTTTATGATATGAACTTTCTAGTTTTAATAAAAAAATGGTTTCGGAATCATAAGAAAAGTTTTTTTACTTTTTAAGAACCATATAATTGCAACAAAATTTACAAATTATGAAGAAAGTAAACAATTAATTTTAAAAAATCATACTTTATTAAAAACTAATTTTTTGTTAATGTCCTAATGCATGGATAGGGAAGATTTTGACGCAAAATCTCTTCATATCCAGCCGTACCACAAGCAAATCTTAACTCGAAGGCATTCATCAAAGTTTTGTTGCATCAGCGAGGAATTTTTTTATTTGTATTTGTCATTACTTCGACTTGATCTGCCTTTAGTACTGTACTTAAGGAACGTGCTTGTTGTAGATTTCGAATTTTCTTTTCCAATATTTTATTGCGTCTATTCGCTGTATGCAATTGTTTCTTGTATTTTAACTTTGCTTTCTCAGAAGCATCAAATAATATTTCCAGCCTAGACAGTCTTTTCCGTAAATTGGAATTCTCATCATCCTTACAATAATGTATTTGTTGTAATGGTAGTTCGTGACTAGCCTCTATGCCTGCTTCTTCAATTTCTGACAATTCACTTGGAACATCTTCTAAAAATGTGAAAGAATTAGTTTCATCGCAATTTCTGCAAACAAATATTCATTCTTACCTGTTTCTAATTTAATTTTTGCTGGCTCATACACTGCCTCTTGAATGGTTTGCACTGGTATTACGCGTTCACCAAATTCACCAAAGATTGTGGGGACTGCATCAAATTTCAAACGACGTTTTCCATCTCGAGTTTTGTGCCACATGTCCTCCGTAAAGTGTACCTAAAAGAATGATTAAATACATTTATTAGACATATAATTATTTCTTACTGTTATATTTCACAACTTAAAAACTCAATTGAAGATATAATACATGAGATTTGTTTCTACAAATTTGACAAAATAATTAACTAATTGGTAGCAATCACATAAAACTCACATGACATAATAATGACCACGCTCCAGGAACCCAATCCTTTCTATCGATATTGTCAATCCATACTTTCCGTCTTTTCTCGTCTGGGGGTAACCTACACATTTGAAAACCTTTCTTCGTCGAATTCGTGCAATAATCTGCACAGCAGCCTCCCATTTCTCCGGAAATAACGATAACACACTCAATAACTTATGGAATAGGTTGTTTCTCTAAGATACTAACCAAATTATGATACACAAAACACTAAATTACTATTATAAATGTTTGTCAAGTCATAATCCGCTTTAAATTATGCACCGCTACAATAATCACTATATATATCAAAATTCAAAGAATTACCTGCTTTCCAAGCTGCTTGTTTATATTTTTCTATCCGTATTTCTGTCTCTTTCTTTCTTACAGTTTCTTTCTCTGTCTACTTCCGCTTTTGCATGAAATGGCGGCAACCAATCAGCGACGATACACGTTTGTCCGATCACTCTCTTGCACTCTCTAGAGGATCACTAGGGTAGATGTCCCGATTAACGTGCCCTGACGCCGACTTGCTCACGACGGAATTAATAGCTGACTTCTCTCACTATAATTTTGCTTGGTGAAAATTTATATTCGTATTTTGAACCTTTCTCTTTATTAAGGCATTTTTTCGGGTTGAAAATGTTAATTTTTCATATTTTGTTAATTGAAATAAAAATACATGTTTTTGTCCCAGTAACCGTGCCCTGAAAAAATGCGTTGTCCCAATTCCCGTGCCCGTTTTCGAATAGCGTTCCCGCTGTTAGGTTATGTAGTTCAACTTGGAACTGTTCGAAACATTTTTTTGCTCTACGAGAGGTGTTTTTTTGTAATTTTAATATGACCTTTTCATTACAAAAGCAAAATATGCAAATATAAATTTCTGTTCACCCGTTCTGGGAAACGAAAGTAAGGTTAGGTTTAGCAGTTACAGAGAGAGCCAGTGGGCTTCGAGGGTTACGGTAATAGGGACAAGCGTTAAATTCCTGTCCCAATTACCGGATTCACTTTAAAAATACGAAAACGTTTCAAAAGTGCTCATTTTGCTATTTTTTCATAAAACTTGGACCTTTTATAATATAATAAACACTTTACATAAGTGCAAATCATGATAATTATCAATTTATTCACTTCTGTAAAGTACGCGTTCCTTACCGTTTCCGGTAAGGATTTAGGTAAATCCATCGAAATCTTCATATGCATTTTTGAAATTTTTTTTACTATGCTTTAGTTGTTTAAAAACGCAACTTTCTCGTTTGTAACACATACATTAATAGTTTAACTTAATTAAAAAAATTTCTTTCCTTATTTACGCGAGTTTTTTTGTACGGCGTCTTTAAGTACAAAAGCACGGTAATTGGGACCGGACACGTGGCGCCGTTTCGTATCCCACCCTGGCGTTGATTGGTTCGACGGTCGCCACGTCATCGCGCGCATGCGTGAGGCACGCAGCGGTGGGGGGTCGCCGAGAAATAGATTGTCGACGCTGGTTGGCCGTGGTTGGCTTCGCGTTGGGGCCACTTGGCTGGTTTGGCGCTAGCGTCAGTTCACGCACACATTACCACCACTCCTGTAGGTGTTGCACTGCGCTTAATCCCTGTGAACCCTGCGTGCCCCACGCTGTCGGCAACCAATTTTCTGGCAACGCTTTTGAGAATATAACCACTGTTTGCAACGGTCTGTTGCTGTTTTGTGAATAGTGAAACGTGATATCTAGAGTACGATTTTATTTAAAAAACAGCTTTGTACTATTTACTAATTTCGTTAAATACAGTGCGTGTATAAATATGTGGGACAATTTTTCGGGATGAGTTCTACTCATCAAGATACAGTGTTCCTCGGATTATGAAGAAAGGTTCTGGACCGGGAAATTCTCCATGATCCGAGGCGGGGCCAGTAGGTAGCACTAAATAGATTCACCCTTGGCAGGGCCTTTGTCCGAACCGTCTGACAAGGAGACTGTGGGGTGTCGTACGATGGTCGTGCAATATGACAATATTGCCGCAAAAAATTACAACACGTGTGAATCTTTCTCTGTGTATATATTTACCGGTACGAAATCGCAATGACGCATCGCTCGGTTGAATTGACCCTTAAGGTCGATTTATATTATCCACCCAGACACGAAGGGCTTGTTTCCGTTCAGCACTGATCAGAAAAGTATTCTTTAATGCAATTTGTATATAGGTGTTTATACGTATCTTATTGTATCAGCACAGAAACGTACTTATGTACCGGCATCGGTCCGGCCATCCGACATTCTCGCGAAGATAAATACTTACTTTGTCGGATACGGAACGTGTTCGAACCGTGTCGGCGCTAACAATATGAATATTTTTCGGTTCCCTTCAGCCAAATGTTGCATACCTACTCCAATGAGAAAACATTTTTACTACACTGCATTCCACTTTAAAACGTACTCGTTCCGCGCAGGGATATACTGTTGATTGGTAGAAAACCGGCAGGGAAAGTGCCACGACCAATCGCGTGTGGCAGATCGGTCGTAAATCGGTAGGGGCGTGGGTACGATCTTATTGTATATTTGCTATTACGTGCCTTTACGAATCGCGTTCTGTTACGAATCGCAATCGTCTGACGAACGTATACATAATATGAACACTCGTGTCTGTGTCGAAACGGAGCCGATACGGAACCGTTCCGTGTCGGATACGGATAATATAAATTGACCTTTGAGCGAAAAACACGCTTCTGGTGATTGGCCTGCGACACACACTACGTTCACTAAAAATGGACCGAATTTCTCCATGTTTGAACTCATTTTCATCGGGAAATCCTAAAAAATTCATTGGGAATACTTTCATCAACATTTATCAAAAGCATGAACATTTTAGTTTTCTGTACTGGGTATTTTACCTGGCCCAATGGTTTTATTGCTCTCGGCAGTCAGCGGGCGGCCTACCCGGGACCGCAGGTCCCGCTTGCAGCGAGGAAGCAAAACTGTGGGGTGGGGGGAGGTCTTTCCCGATAATCCGGGGCCAAAGCATTTCAATAATCCGAGGAAGACTGTAATAAGACAAGTTGGTATACGAAAATGTCCCAAAAGGCTTAATTTTACAGTTATGTATAAGCATTTTTATAGCCGTTTCGGACTCGTGTTTCACGAAAGGACGAAGTCCAGCTGTGTTTCTGCGGATCGATATATTGATTATCATTTCGCCTTTGTTTTTTAAAGGAGCGAAGGATAGGATAAGAATGAAAATATAGTATAGGTATTAGGCCAATTGACGGTTGCCCTTTAATAGATGTTTCAGGCCGGTATTTTATGGAACATAAAAACAGGGATCGAAAAAGTTCTGAAACTTTTCAATAGGTTCCATTTAAAACAAATACCGCGGAACTTTTTTAAAAATGTTCTCACATTATAAGTTCTCAGAAGAACCGATAAAATAAAAGTTCTTGAAAATAAAAGTTCTAGTTGGAATGGAACTTACAAAATATAAGAATAAAAATTTCTGTATAACAGGAACAGATATTTTGTTCACCGATATTAAAAAAGTTCTCAATCGTTGTAACAAACACTAAATACTATTCAATGGATAGTACTACAAGAATATTAAATAATTCATACAGTTAAATTGATATTTTGAATTTGTTATTTATATGTAATACTTACCTACGTAGATGTTTTAGAATCGTTATAATAAAAGTTCCATGAAAACAAGTTATATTAGAACGTTTATTAAAAAAGTTTTCATAAGATAAAGAAAAGTACTAAACTATTAGGTAATAGTTTTATTTAACAATATAATATCATATTCTTCAAATGTTTATTTAATAAAAGGTATAAAAATCATAATATAATTAATGGTTTCATAACAAGTATTGAACAGAAGAGATCTTGTCAAGAATATTTAATTTAATTTTACATTTAATTTAATTTTACGAGCAAAATATTGTCTAGGTTTGTAGAACTTAAATTACATCTATGGTCGTTTAATATAAACTTCAATGTTGAAAATGCACGTTCAACGCTAACTTGAGTAGCAAGGACACCATGAATTACTTTTGTTGCTTTGTAAAGGTGTGGGAATTAGTAATTTCATTTCTTCCCAATAATCTAACAAATTACTTTCTAACGAAATCAGTTTTGGTTTGTACTCGTCAATATTTCTGAAGGCCGCAAATAATTCGATGTCCTCAACGTCCGAGTCTGATTCATCGGTTCCAATTTCTTGCAAATAATTCTCTAAAAGTTTGTCACTTGTTGATGATTTACGTAACTCAGTATCATGAACGGATTGAGTACTTGAGTTGCCTGAGGTACTTAAATCGAAGGAAGATAATAGGGAATTCGAACTTGAAGACATCGGAGGAATGCAGTCTGAAAGTGAGTCTGAAGGTGGAGATACCAATGCGTTATCTTCTAAACATTTAACATTTCTTTCGACTTGTAAGATTTTAGAAATAACTTTTTTCAAATGATTCCTTGCTAAATCTTTTTGTTTGCTATTCAAACACCTTGAAATCCTTGGATCTAAAAATATCGCAGTTGTAGCTGTAGTAGTATTTAACAATGCAGGTTCTCTGTTTTTTACTGCCAGGTCTAATTTTCTTGCTAAGCAACCCTTCTGTTTCTCCAGTATTAATTTAAGAGTCATAAAGTGTTTGTAAAAATCTCCTAGAAGTAGCTGACTATTTTGCAGTTTTACAGTCATTTCTTTTATCGGCAGAAAGGTGTCAATAATTTCAAGGACGGTTTTCCAATCTTCGTCGCTCATTTTCAGTTTCGGATGCTTACGTTCATTTTGTAGACAAAAGGTTTTGTATTTTAAGAGTATTTCTAACATTGTTATCGTAGAATTCCATCGTGTTGGAACGTCAATAATAGGTTTAATAAATCCCATATTTGAAACGAGATGCCTGAAAGTGTGCAAATGTATAATCAGGAGTACCAGGAAATTCCGTCATTGGGGCTCTTACTATTTCTCGGATTTACGAATACCCGAGTCTTGAGTATGCGAGTACTTGGATACCCACAACATTTATATTCGGATATCCGGATACTTATTTAATTTAGATTCGAGTACCTGAGTATCAGGATATATCCGGATACTCGATTTATTCATTATAACTCGAAACCCGGATCTGTATCCGGTTTCGAATATTTTATCATAATAACTCAATAAAGCTCTGTTTATTTGGATTCCAATTAAATAAGCTTGTTTTTTCATACCAAAGTAGGAAGTTATTATCTTAGTATATATGTATAACTGTAAATAAAATATTAATATAATTCCCTTCGCATTTCTTGTTTTAATCACTTTAGTTAAACTTGCTCTCTTTAATTACATACGATATAAAGAGAGCTTTATTCAGCCATGATGCTAAAATATCCGAAACCGGGTACTCGGATATTCGGATAGTAAGAGCCCTATATAAAAATAATATATAAAAATGCTTATAACTGCAAAACTAAGCATTATCGGACATATGTGTATACCAACTTTTCTTATTATCTTGATGAGTGGAACCGACCCTGAAATATTGTCCCACATATTTATAAACACCCTATATATATATATATATACATAAACTACATGATATACGGAATTTTTTATGTACATCCTTTTCGACTATCTCTCACAGTCATATGTATAACGTGATTGTATATCCGAATAGCACCGAAGAGGAACGGAGTTACCCGATTTACACGTACTCTCCCTCGTTGCGCTAATGCTCCGTCTATACATACATATACATTAGGGTGATACCTACTTAATTTCAACTTCCGATTTTTGTTGTCTCACCTCCCTCCCCCTAAATTGTGACACTCGGCGAGAAAATGATATGTGCAAAATTTCAAAGTGATTGAACCACGGGAACCCGAACATAATTGTGTTCGGCTATTGTGGAAGTATGAGTGAATATTTTTTATTAAGAGTACAATTTTTTAGATGTATAAGGGTTCTATGGGAGAGGGAGACGCGGACGCCACTTTGACGCTCTCTGTGAAGACGGAGACCCTGACGATTGGTGACGCGGACGACGCGACGAAGAGGGGTCCTGACACCGCTGATGGAGGTGACGATGACATCGTCAGCGTTCACGACAGCGACTCGGACGATAGCGACTTCGACTACAGCGACTTGGATGATAGCGACTTCGACGACAGCGACTCCGACGAAACCGACTCCGACGACATCGAGTCCGACGAGAGCGACCGCGCCTTCAGAATGGAACTCGGTCTGGACAAGCACTACCGCCCGTTACCGCAAGAACACGAGGACTGGGAGCCTCGAAAGGACGACATCTACGACGAGGATTCGGGGCAGGTGACGGTCAAGTGCGGCACCTACGACCCATATAGGTTTAACAACACGTTGATGCTCTCCTGGGTGGGAATCCCGTTGACGGGAAATAAGAACTGGCACGGTCGCGTGGTATTCACCCGCCCTATCGGGGGACATACGGCTATATTCCGTTGCCCCGCGCCTGGCGGGCGAAGTAGAGCGATGGTGCTGAACGCCAAGCTCAAGGAGCTCCTGGGCGGCTCATTCGGGATGCAAGTACTTCCCGGAATCGAGGTCCCCCGGCATATTCGCACGGATCTGCCGAAGTTGCCAGTCCACGACGACAACGACGTGATCCAGGCCGAGATTGGGATGCCTAAACACCCGGAGGGAGAGAAGGGTCCCCAGCCAGACCCGCACGAGGACCGACAGGATCAAGAAGAAAAGTAAGCTGAGGGGACCCCGCTCTGCGAGGGGCCTCACTGGCCCAGCCGAATGCCCCGAGTCTTCGTTGTTCTCGTCCTCAACGGCGGTAACAACATCGCCGCCTCCGTCGTCGAGCCGTCAATAGGTGTCTCGTGAGTCAAGCTACGCCCTGTACGCGGAGAAGTGGAGGCGTTGTATCGTCCCAATAGCGACGACCTTTCGATACCGTGTATTTTTCAAATGTAAGGAATTATTTCAGTATAACCATATAGTCTTTCAACGTATCATTTTTATATATAAACATATTCAAGACTGGTAGTATCTAATTCTTACTCTATATTTCGCGTAACATTCGTTTGTACAATTCATGAAATAAAATATATTTTATTTTGATTATATTGCGTGTAAGTCAAGCTACGCCCTGTACGCGGAGAAGTGGAGGCGTGTATCGCCCCAATAGCAAAGTTTGATTATTTGCTTTTGCTAATAACCATATAAGTAACTATTAATAAAAATATATAATTATTTGCATCGTTATGAACAAAAGATCAGTCCTCATCGATTTCGATGATCTTGGAATACGTATGTTGTCGGAGGCATGATTCTGAACAACTCTTTCCTATACATATTGCCATCACTCGGCTTTAGTTTTCGAAATATTCGCAAAAAACTGTGATCAGTAGTTGCATGGTTTTTGGTCACAGTTTTTTGCGAATATCTTGAAATTCATATTTGAATTTCATATTTGAAATTTTGCGCATGTCATTTTTTCACCAGGTGTCGCAATTTAGGGGGGTAAGACAAAAATAAAACTCAAAAAAATTTTGACCCCTATAAGAACCACCCTAATATACATTGGCGTAACTAGATAGGGGGCCGAGGGGGCCTGGCCCCCCCCAAAACGCGAAATGGTCTCTCCCTAGAAACTATCGAAATAAGTAAAATACATTCGTCTGTTCGTAAAATCCTATCTGAAAAGAAACAAATATTTGGGCCGAAATGCTATCGATGCAGGGCAACTAAATAATAAAAAAAAACAATAATGTTTTTATTACGTTAAATTATGAATTAAAACTGTTAGAATTAAGCTGCTAAATGTAGGTAACTCTACCTATATAAAAGAGAGAGGAGGGGGGGAGAAAATGGGACCTGGCCCCCCCAACACAAAAATCCTAGTTACGCCAATGCTAATATACATGCTTCATTCACGACCGTGATCGGAATTTTTTTTATCTTGAGTTAATTTCCTTACTGCGATCGTAATTCTTGATTTGGTTTGAATTATTTCTTATAAAATATCTGCATATAATGTAAATTTAAAATTATGTTACCTTTTCTGCATATAACGTAAAATTTACTTTATTTAATATTAAAAATAAAAATAATTTAATTTTCTTTTCCTTATTTTATATACGGTATATACATATATGCTGTGTACATGTAAAGTTTTGACAAAATATGAATGTATTACTTAACAACAACACCATGTCCATGCACTGAATAATACGAAACGCAAAAATGGGAGTTGGAGAAAAGTCTTACAAATTTAATAAATTGATTTGATAATTAGCATGCATGATGTAATTGTACAATAAATAAATCAAGAACGATTACATTCGTTCAAAATATTCAACTGAGATTCTTTAAAGCACAGTTGGGCACTGGGAACACTTGAGAATGTTTTGAGAAAAATTGGGGTTATGTGACGCGTGCAAAGAACAGTTATGCTCTCCAGTCAGAAGCGATCACGAAAAATCACGAATCACTGTGAAAAATCACCGTCACTAGGAACGAACATGATAAAATCACTCGTGATTCACAAATAGTATGTAGTTCTAGCCATCTCCAAACAATATATAGGTAGTCCTGGAATATAAATATTTACTTTTGGACAAGGCCAACAGTTCTATATATTAAACAAAAAAATATCGACCCAAACATTTTCTTTTTTTAAATAAAGTATTGCCCATTAGGCAATTTAAATATTAAAATATCCAATTATTTCTGCTTTCTAAAAAGAATGCTTAACGGCTCATGAAAACCTGCCGCATATGCACGTCGATCTAGTGACTTTGTCGCTGATCGAGTTAAGAGTGGCAACGTGCAGCACAAAATTTACGCTTTCCGTCAAAAGTGTTCAAGGTGGAAGTCGTTGACGCCATTTCGTTTCTCGTTTCGCTGTTAGCGTCACGAAAGTTTTGTCCCTTTTTCTTTAATTTAATTCCGCCAAAACGTCGCAGTCACATGTAAGTAGTAATGTAATATTGCAGTGAAATATTCGGCACTACAAAAAGTCGTAAAGAAATATCCAAATTGTTTCTTCAAGAGATCCACATATCACCACTTACGAGCACGCCAAGGGCCGGTTGTTTTTAGATGTCTCTTGTACGTTATATTACTCATATTATAATACTATCTCTATAAAGTGGAAGTCAGTAACCGATCATGCTGTCGCTTGTAATAATGATGATTCCGTTCGATCGAGTGAAAAAATTTTCTACCCAACGAAAAATCTAACATCCATGGCCTTGAAAAGTATATAAGCGTCTTATGTTTGACGATATTGGACTGCTACAACTTTTCAAACGCTCTTTCGTCTCTCGTTTATCTTACTTTCACTTTACGCAATTCACAATATTTTAAGAACCAACTAATTATCTGTGACTTCGTAAAATAATCTTTTGTCCTAATTTTTTTTTTAAAGAAATACAATAATTTTCCCGTTCGTAGCGTAAGGCACCCGTTGTTAGTTAATGATAAATCGCATTAACTCTTCTACATTTTAATAATATTCCCGAAATGCTGTAGTTTCTCCGTTTCAGGAAATTTCAAGGAAATATACATATGTAATGCTTGTATGTAATAATTTCTCTGAAAGGTACTGATTCTTAACACGTATGTAAGAATTTCACATGTATATGATTTGGTTTCTCACAACGTTCAGTTCTGCTTTTATACCATATATCGTTCCAAATTTCTCCGATCGTAGCTCAACACAGTACGTACAGAAAATTTATGTTCCGCTTTGTTAGAATTAAACTTACCAACAAAAATATCGATTTATAAAACAAATGAATCTGAGTTCGTTTAAATTACATTTCATTATCGACGCTTGAAAAACGCGTTTCAAAATGCTTATTGATTTGCCGCAGGCGAGTTTCCATTGCAAATAGTTACAGACGCAACGGTTTATTACGTACAAACGAACGTAACATTTATAGAAAATTGATCGCGATCTAACAAATTCTTGAATAATGCGACTAAAAACAGAAAAATTGCTCGGTATCCGCTCGCTTCCTACAGAGTATTGTTATGTAACCGAGATTCAGATTTACAACTGAGTATTTAACGAAACTTACTTTTTCGTCTTTCGTCTTCATAAAACTTGTAATATTGTCATCGATGCGTAGTAACAGTTTTTCTTTCACTTGCATTAAAATATAGCATAAATAGATGGGCACGAAATGTAATCGTTTCACAGCAGACAATACTAATTCTTGATTTTACAGAAGCATTAGTAGTAGCTTATATTAATCGTCGCGCAAGCCACTCGCGATATAGCGTGCGTTCGATTATTCCTTAAACGATTGAAAATACAAGTAGGTTGCTCGCGTACGAGTTAACTCCGCGGAGGAAATATAACGTTAGACTTGAAGTCTTTCCTGCAATTTGTAGAGATTACTATGTTGTATTAATTTTTTAAAAAACTGAGACCATAGTTTTTATCACACGCATTTTATGGTACATTGTAACAGGCAGTGTTCACGGGAAATTCCCTGGGTAGTAGGATACTCTCGTCGCAGGGAGGGAGAACGCATGCGCGCGATGACGCGGTGACGTCAAACCAATCAACGCCAAGACGGGAAGGGATGGGAAACGAAACGGCGTCACCATCAAGTCAAGCCGAGCGAGTGACGTGACGCCGTTTCGTTTCCCATCCTTTCCCGTCTTGGCGTTGATTGGTTTGACGTCACCGCGTCATCGCGCGCATGCGTTCTCCCTCCCTGCGACGAGAGTATCCTACTACGCAGGGAATTTCCCGTGAACACTGGTAACAGGTATTAAAAGCAGTCATTGAAGTATATTAAACTTAATTACCATTTCCTCTGGATACTATTTTACGTTTGTTTTAGTACGAAGTACTTTTTCGATTCTTAATTATTGAATAACGTTGGTTTTCCTTAAGTATATAAGAAACGTTTGGAACGGTCGTTACAATGGAACGCGTTGTTAGTATCGCGCGAGGAAAGCTGGTCAGCGTTATTATTAGAATTTTATTTGGAGCAAGACTGTTCGGAGCGACTATTATGTTTGATATCTAAATCTGCGCCCTTTTGGTTTATATTCTTGATATCGCTGCTTATATCTATATCAGGGTTGACTCCAGTGGCATCTTCGCCTCGCCGCCACGCTGAACAGCTCCGGTTATACCTACCCGACTCTGACGGTAGCAGTCGAGAAGAGCAGGAGGAAAGGAGGGACTCGACTGCGATCGTCAGATTCTGGTGGATATGAATGGAGAGCTGTTACGCGCGGCAGCAAGGCGGAGGTGCGCTCGGTGGCTCGCGGGCCACCAGTGGGTCAATCCTGATCTATATCTTCTAATCATTCTAGTAGCTACTGATTAACAATAGCCTTACGTATATTCATTCTCGGCGAAGTTGCCGTTTCACCTAGACCTAGGCCTGCCCCATCGGGTGCAAATACCTCCTGAATTTCTGGGACCCGGGTAACAGCCGGGCGCGGGACTGTTCCATTGCTACCCGTTGCGAAATTTGTGAGAGAACTGCATGGTGGGACGAGCTTGCATGGACGGCCGCACACTCATGCAGTTCTTCCGCAACCCATGCTGTGGTTAGCAACGTAACCGTCCCGCGCTCGGCTGTTGCCCGGGTCCCAGAACTTCAGGAGGTATTTGCACCCGATGGGGCAGGCCTGACCTAGATTATAGATCAGGCCCGTCCAACTTTTGCTCTCGCCTTCGAAGAGCAAGCGCGGGTGGTAGCCAGCGGAGGCAAGAGCGACTGTTGCGCGCCACCATGGGGTCCTTTCGCTCTTCAGCGCCACAAGGGCCCTGTCTCGGCGCCTTCAAGGAGGAAGAGCAACTCGCGGTTGCTCGTGCGAGCAAATCCCTGGACAGGCCTGCTATGGATATTGAAAGTACTAAGTAACAGCGCACGTAATAATCTCTTGGGGTCACTGTGACGCCGCGAGGGACTTTGAAAGAGTTTACGATATAATGAACGCAACTGGGGTGTTATAATACTTCGTAGCACTCCCCGTTTAATTATTTTATTGCCACATGGAGTATGCAGAATAAACTTTCAGGCATAGCTTCGTAATAAGCTCCAATTATTAATTTCGTAAAAAAATTCAAGTCCGACGTTATATTTTCCCCTTTAAATGTAACTAATAAGATTTACTTCATCGATTTTCTTGTATTCTCAATCGTTTGAGAAATAATTGCGTGTGTGTATTTAAACACATCGAGTATGAGAAAGTTTAAGAATTTATTAGGAACGAATGGTTTTAAAATACGTTTTCACAATTCATCGAGGTTTTGTAAACGAGTACCGTTAAAATGAAACGATTTAACAGCAAAATCACAAGCATATTAAGTAATAATACTCCTTTCTTTTTTCAGAAAATGGTTTCCTCTAATCAACCGGTAAGAACAATGCTAATAGTAACTTGTACTTCTTATTTTCTTATGTTTAATAATATTATTGTTTATTTATCATGTATAATGTATCCCCACTTTAAGTAAACTATTCGCATAAGTTGAACTACATAGTTTGTCTGTAGGTACGTAACACGTTATGTTTTTCTCACGATTTTTTTTTTATGTACACACTTCGGTAGAACCTTCGAGTAATGTATATAAAGTTTAGCGTTTAATGTTAAGTATCTATTATTAATAAGCTCAAGGGCATTGCATTATCATAAGGATAGTGCGATGGTTTGCGATAATAGCAATGAATTTGAGCAAGATAAAAATCTCGAATAGACACCATACTGTTGACAAACAAGAGTATGGTCGATTTTTAGAGGTACAGAGTAACTATAATTTGTTTTTTAATTTGTATTATGAATATAGACAGATGCAACGAAAGAAATATTACTAATTGCACATTTCAATTTTGCAGAGGAAAACAAAAATATTTGTGGGTCGGTTACCAGAAAATTGTCGCAACGATGAGTTGCGACAATTATTTTTACGTTTTGGTGAAGTAACGGAATGCGATGTCATGAATCGATATGGGTTTGTCCACATGGCGCGTGAGGAAGATGCAGCTGCAGCGATCAAAGCGCTTCACAATTCCAACTTCAAGGGTGCGACCATCAATGTGGAACAGTCTACTGGCAAATCGCGCGGCGCGGGAGGAGGACGCAGGGATGGAGACAGAAGAGGTGGACCAATGAGAGGTGGTAGGGGAGGACGAGACGGTGGTAGAGACGCTCGTCCGGGACCATACAATGATAGAAGAGGTCAGCGGATGTTTTTCATAGCGTTTCTATCTTCGTAATACTATCTTCTCATTGCTAATAATTGCGTCGCGTAAAAAATACAATTATTCCGCGAAGAGTTTCTTCTTAAAAAATAATATGCTTTATTCTACGCTTAATAGAAATTCTTTTCCATCCTTGTTCCTAGAATAACGCGTAACATTAGCGTCGTTTAAAAAAAATCAGTAAATCGCAATGAGAATGTAGCGAATTAAAGTAAACATGTGTTTATAATGCAGACTAAAAAACCAATTGTTTATTTCGGCATGCCTTGCAGTTCTTCCGATCCAACTCGTTGGTTACGATGGATCTGCTGCAGGTGGCGTCGCAACGGGGTACACCGATTACAATCGTGGCGCTGGAGACTTTAGTGGACGTGGAGCAGACTTCAGTACTGGCTACACCGATCGCGGAGCATACGGACAGAATGTGGGGAGCGCGGCAATGGGTTACACATCTACAGCGCCTGGAATGGGAGGTGGATACGGACCAGCGACCGGAGCTGTCGGAGGATACGGACCAACTGGGACGGCTGATTACGGGAGAGCCGCTGACTATACCCGCGCTGCAGATTTTGGAGCTAGAACAGATTATGGTAATTACACCGGTAGATGTCTTTTCTTTACTCGACTCTTGTCGCATTCGTAATTAAGCCATTCAACTGCAGCTCCCTTTGCAATGAAGCAGAATTTGTTTCCGAATTTGAATGTCACTTTCAACGGAATATGTTCGAATTGGTACTCCCCCTATTTTTTTGTAACAAGAGGATGTCACAATTATGGGATGGTTGATTGCAGTCAAATTTTTTGTGCTGAATCTAAAGTGAAAATGAGAAAATGAGTGTCCGAGAATTAACAATTTAAATAACATTTATTTCTGATTCAGCATCCCCGAGATATTTGCGACTGAGATTACTTCAATCTGTTTTTGCGTCGGACTATACGGTTATCTTTTTTAGAGAGTTAGACGTGAATTAAGTGAAAACCGTATTTGTTACACGGAGAATAATTTGAATAAATCAAGCTTAACCAGGCCGCAATTAGAAGCGTTGTTAGTCTAATACAAAGGTGTATCTGTTTTGCAGTAGTTGGAGGTGGGATGACCGGAGACTTTAATCGCGGTGCACCGGGTCCTATGGATTACGGACGTACAGATAATTTTGGTGCAAATCGTACAGTTGATTATACAGCTAGAAATGATTATGATCGAAGTACAACTGGACCCATGAGAAACGGTGGTGGCGCTGTTGCCACTACTGGGTATGGAACAGGGTACACAGATGTAGGATATGATGAAAGTCACTGGTAAAGTAATCCATCTTACTCACTTACCAGCTTTAGATTTAGTTTCACGATCTGATTTAAACCTGCCAAAAATGCTTACACACTGCCAATCACGCTTTCGATAATATACTCGAATAGAGCAAATTCAGTAGCATCTATTCAAATATGTATTTAGATACTGAAAACATAAATGGACATTTATCTATAAAATTTAAGAACTTGATGCCCTTCGTTCACAAGCAAATTTCTTGTGTATCATATAAGCGACACAAAATATCTCGAGTCTCCAACTTAAGTATGTTGCAAAGAAGCTACAAAATTATTAAAGGAAATACGTACTGTAAAAGATCGAACCTTTTACAGCCTCAAAACGTACGAACGCGACAGTCACGAATTGAAACTTCATTTTTATTCTAACCTTGGATGCTTGTACTAATTTAATATTCGTAAGAATACCTTCGACCAATCGAGGCATTGAGAGCCAATACGAACTAGCCCATATTGAGCACGAAATAATTTTTCCTATTTTATATGATTAGCAAAAAATATGACAGCATATTGATCTCAATTATGCTTGGAAAGCATTTTTATCCAGGATAGAATGGAAATAAGTTGGCATATTCCAATTGTGTATGACTGGGGTTATCCCCGGGCGGGCCCGGGTTATCCCTAAGTCAGGGAGCTTCGATGGCTTACGACAGGAGGGACGGTCCCTCTGTTAACGATATGCCTCCATTTAACAGGCCAATGAGTACTGGACCCAGCTACAGCACTGGGGCACCTAGTTACAGCACTGGTCCCGGACCACAAGCAGACATGTTTAGTAGGAGACCTGGCAGTGCAGTCCCTAGTGGTGGATATCCGCCTGTTGGTGGAGGGTAAGTGAAACATCCATACACATATCAATTTAAGCAATTACATTAATTTCCGCTATTCTCTATGCGACAATAGGTCGCATGTTTAAAAGTAAGCGTTGTTTAGAATATACAGTATCTTATCTCTTACCATTATATTTACTATAATTGAAATTTTTCCAGAATGCAAATATAGTTTGCGCCTTTGTTTATTCAAGATACAGGATACCTTAAGCCTATAGTGTGATTGGTAACCAAAAAGTGTGTCGAGATTGTTATACGCACGCGGAAAGTTTATGCCCAAGAAGCATCGGATGGTACTATTTTATTTTGAAAATCAGACTGGAATGCCTTCGAAAGTACACTCGGAGTTCGTAAATTTTAAGCTTGCCAGCAAAGAAAATGGTGGGCAAAGTCGCGTCCGATTGGGAGGACTTTGAAGGAATACTCGTGCGCGCCAGCGATTATCCTTGAAGATCAAGCCGCGAAATGTGTTTTTTGCTATTTAGTGTGGCAACGCGGTAACGAGGAAAACATTTTGCGTCCTGGTCATCAAAGGCGTTGTTGGCGCACCATTAATGTGCGCCTCCGAGGTCTTCCCGTTCGGCCGCGAGGCTGCTGTTTTCTTGGCTGGTCAACTTGAAATCGCGAACTTAGAATCGATTTTTATAACTATTCCCGTCTGGCTTTCGGGATAAAATTGGTATCATTCAATTGTGCATGACGTGCGATTTCCAAAAGTGTATGTATAGCAATTACAACATATTCTTTGGTGCAAAAGTAATTTAGGCTTATTATTGCACTTTTTTCTAACTCGTATGTTCTAATGATCTCTATATATTCAAACTTCTCAAACAAATGTACCTTCAAAATATATTCCTTTATAAATCAAATTAGATAACTTTGTACAGTTAATGAGGGCGCTGTAGTGAAGTAGTAAATTCGGTTGTAAAATGGCGGCACTGATTGAGATAGAGAGACCAAGATCTGTATACGATATATCCATTTATTTCGGTTCCGTGCACTTTGTAATGGGATTAATTCTTTGTCTGGCAACGAAAAGCTGGAGATTAATTGCTCGATTTAGTTTCTAACCGTAGGCGGGGTGCGTTAACAATTTTCATTTTCTATAATAAATGTTTTCAATCAAATGACATATATATGTCCATAGATCGATCGTATGGGTCAATACTATTCCTACCACGTTACCGTGAAAACACGTCAATAGCAGGGAACAGATGGAAACTTTCGACGCGCAAAGTCGTCATTGCCAGTCAAAGAGTTAGTGGAAATTTAATCAAAATTTAAACATTTTACACAGCCCACAATGAGGGCCCCGAGTTCCATTCTCCCCATTTTTTAAAGCCGTTGGACTCGATACTGGAGACACGTTATACAATTTATGCCTAACTCATTTTATGACTTCACTATGCATACGGTAATACCGCTCAAAAGTACTTGATTTCTTGTTATATGTACCGTTTCATAAAAAAAGAAGAAGAAAAGAAAATAGAATGTAAATAGATTGCCACCCATACACTGATAACTTATATTCAATTTTTCGCTTGACAAATTGTTTAATAGCGTTCTACTGTTAATGATATTACATTTTATTATTGGCTATATTGCGAGCAATTGTATTGTTGCAAAGAAAACGTGTTTGAACCACCAAAAATCAACGATCACAAAAAATGTTACTGAACAAAACGGTTACCCAATAAAGTATAAACGCTCCTACAATTTTATTAATGTAATATGTATATCTTACATAAAAATATTCTTACGTGTCAGAATATTTTTGAAATGCTGGAATTAAACACTATAGTGCCGAAGTTTACTTGTATAGTCTATTGCTATCCTCCTCCACTTTTAACAACTCCTCGAAGTAAGCGAACCTTCGATCACGTGCAGTTGACGCTTGGCCTGAAACATCTCCTTGCGACGAAAATGACGCCTCCGAATCGTTTCAATCACGCGGTACTCGTGCTCAAATTCGTCGTCTCTTCAAAGATTGAGAGTAACTGAGGATTTTCGTACAACGCGTTATAGGAGGATGGTCGAGCTACCTGATTTTTACACGCTCTCGTTAGACAGACTGTAATAGCGAGGCATCCACGTTCTTTCGGTCACTACTTAATACATAGAAAATCATAGGACAAAAACGAATAAATTTTATATCTCTGCCAACTGAAGTAACTGTTCGAACTCATTGAGAAAATTGTTAATTAACCCCTGAAGAAGTAATTAGTCGAAGCAGTAAAAGTAATGCTGTAAGAAGTGCTGTGATGTGTGTATATTAATCCGAGTTACTGTATTTGAAAAGAAAACTAAAGAAATAGCGAGAGTGCAAATGGGCGATGAGGGGTCGTTTGTGACCGCATTCTCAGTTGAGGAAGTAATCACGTAGGGTCAATTAATCTTCCGTTAACTATAGCAATTAGTAACCCTTGGCCGCGCCACTTGAGAGTGCCTCAAGTCAGTTATTAGTACCTATATCTGTTCCACGTACTGTACTTTGAAAAGTGAACACCGTGGCGGACATCGACCTTTCATCGAATAACGTTTCTGTTCGCGGCAGGCTTCTTTGACCACTTAGGCGATCCTTTACATTCAATTCGTTAGATATAAAAATATTATTTCCTTAGTGCTGAGGCATATTTTTACGTTTGTAGAAGGAAACTAGACCGAGCTGCTGAAGTCTCAGAGGCATAGAAGAACACTTTGTTATTGGCCTGGCTAGCTTAATTAGTTGAAGCAGTTGCCCAGAAAATGAAAGATTAAGGCCGACTCTTTTTCTCTTAAACTTTTAAACATTAAGTTTAAATGATTCTTAACAGTGTAGCGTCAGATTAGTAGGGACGATTTAGGGACGAGAAAGTTTAAATTATTAATCATGATTGCAAAAATATGTTTAATGAAAGGATGATAATAAAAATGGCTAATTTTCGATCTCGATGAGAATTAAAAATTTGCATAGACTGAATCGATACAGATACATCTCTGGTTCGGTGGAATTCGTAAAAAAAACTTCCCGCAAAATTGTTCATAACATTGGAAGCTGGTGTTAAATTTTTTTTCTTCACATTAACTTGCTCCGCTAAATAAGAAGAAAAATGTTTAAAAATAACCATGTGCCGCAAACGCACCGTTTCGACGCAAGCAATTGTTAAAGTTTACGCAAGAATCAACATCACGAAGCAACCGCTCGCTGAACTGATCCGATAGCTACTCGTGAGTTACCACCGCCAACTCTTGGAACTGCCTTGAACGAGCAAAGCTTCGGGCGGGCCACCTGCACTTGATGCGCGAGTTAAGGTCTTTGCACACGTATCCGAACGTTCCGTTCCGTCATATACCTCGCAGAATTCAAGTACTCGATTTCATTACGATCATTAAAGATAATCAAAATTATATCATGCTTGTAATTTTCATCAGGAAATCGCCAGCAAATGTAGCGAGGTCGCGAATGAAACACTCGAGCAGCGGCGGTCTTTGCGACCCCGGCACCCAGGGCCGTGCGTGGTATACTGTTGCAGGAGTGTCGGTAGAAATTGAGTCTCAGGCCACATGGGCCCTGAGTGAGGCCCGAGCCCCTTCTCTGCCCATAGATCTGTCAATTCGCTCGTTCCGACTCTCGAAACATGTAAACAGACATGCGTTACTACTTTTACGACCTCGCTATATCTCTGCGGGTACTACACGAGATATAGAACTTGGAATTTTCATTACTAAATGGCCTATTGCTGTCTTTGTCTTTATGACTCTAGCTCAGAGGTGCGCAAAGAACCGCTCGGAGCAGGAGACCCCTTTACGATTCTGGGCGCCGGGTCAGAGCCGAGGGTGGAGCCGTGAAGAGGCGATCTGTTTGGCGAGCGCGAATCGGCGAGCCGGCAAAGAACCCCAAGCCGAACCAAGCGGGCCCTAGCTAATCGATCTCACGGCACGGAGCTCGGAGTGTATGCCGGGGTTGGAGTTCATCTTAACAGCTACGCGCTCGGCTCTCACCCAGCGCCCAGAATCGCAAAGAGGTCATCGGCTCCAAACGGATTTTTGTGCACCTCTGATCTACATGCTACTGCTTGGTGAGTGGACACACTCTAATTTTTGCGTAAACTTTAATAATTTTTTGCGTCGAAACTGTGCATTTGCGGCACATGGTTTCTTTTCGACTTTTTCTCTTCTCATTAAACACACCAAGTTGATGTAAAATAAAATTTATTATTACATAAATTCTACATTAATTTTCAATGTTTTCAACAATTTTGCGGCAACTCTTTTTCCAAATGTCCACCGATCCGAAGGTGTAGATTCACCCCAGAAAGAAGTGACGATTACTTTGTATACCCTCTGTATAAGATACACATCTGTAGATTCCAAGAAATCCGAAAATTATTGTTTGATTCATAAGTAATCGCAAAGTTTTAAGAAATAGTTCGTAATAAGTATCGAGGTCCATTTCGTTGTCTTTAGACGAAAGTCCATTTGCTACGTAATCGTTAAGAAAGTTCGCAGACAAGTTTACGGTAAGTTGCTGTGGAGTAGTAAAATACGATAAAAAAAATTCCTGAACCCTTATCTGGTGAGGTAGAAACTTCGTTACTTAACTGCTGACATGGGTCTATGATACCCCAATTATTGTTAAATTTTTATTAACACAGTAAACTTTGAACTTTTTCTTCGGAACAAAGCATTCAAGTCTTCTCAGTGAGCAAGTATATTGATACAATTGATGCGAATAAAATCTTATTTGTGAAGAATATAAAAATACAATTAGTTGTTTCGTATTCTCGCGTGAAAAAACGTCCAACTCAACAAGCATCTCCATCGTCGCGGGGTTCGTGAGACCCTACCTCGCCGTCTGAGGGTTGAGAGCGAGGTTAAAAATTGGCCATTTCTTACTATCGTCCTTTATCCGCATATATGTACTTATTGCCCATAATATTATGAATAGAGATTTATATAAAGAATATTACAAGGCTACTTAAATTTTGTTATAGTTATACTGAAGGATACGACAGACCAGATGCTTATGGTCCTCCGCGTGGTGGTGGACGGTAAGTCTTATTCTTCCTCTTGTTTATAACATATTACACTTTTTACACCACTGCGTCTTTCAAAGTGACACTTATCACACAGCGTTGAAGAGCGATATTAACTTGTGCGAGTGATTGTGTTCGTTCATCATGCGACCACGCTCTTTTTGCGCAATGTTTTTCATTCGGTTTGACACTGACCTCAGTGTACTCATGTTTTTATGCGGATCGAAATAGGTTGACATTTCCTGTAAAAGTATAAGGTGTGACACTTAGCGCGACGGTGGACATGTTTCGTGATCGTAGAAAGCGTGTACTTGTGTGTGCAACAACACATAATCGATTGCTGCCGCCGCGGAAATATGACGAAACCGTCTTGCGACTTTGCTAATGTCGAGTGTAAAAGAGAACAGAGGTAGTTCGTCATTATGATTGAATTCTCTGATACTTAATGCTATTATAAATTTACATTGATATTCAGTGTCCACTGTTCATTAATTCTACGTACACTTTTATACGATTGCCCGGTACGTTTTTTCGTTAACCGATCGAGCACTTCTTTTTTTACATTTTTTTTTATGGGTTGGAACTGTTCTATGGGGGAAGACCGAAAAAATTCGGTGGTCATAAGATAACGCAGTTACTAACCAGCGCTTTGCTCGTAAATGTTAAGTAGGTATATGGGAAAATGAAACGGGGAAGTTTTACTATTTTTTATAGCTAACATAATAGCGTATGTGAAATCCTTATGTTAGAAATATTCTTCGAGAAACGAGGGTGACCTTCAATTTTTTTACATGGAATGCTAAATATTTTTGCATAGCATATGAACATATGGTACAAAGTATTCGGACTATTTCTTTCATTCCTGACCTTGTATGACCTTTAAGGCCATTGTATGGCACCTGGTTGAATTTTTATTGACACGCGCTTTTATATGATATGAAAAAAATATATACCATTCCATGCAAAAAATTGAAGGTCACCGTCGTTTCTCAAAAAATATTGCAAGCATAAAAAATTTACATGCGGTATTATGTTGGTTACAAAAAGCAGTAAAACTTTCTCCTATTTCATTTTTCCGTATACTTATTATTTACGAGCAAAACGCTGGCTGCTTGAACACCCTGTATACATATATAAATACATACTCAGATTAGTTCAGCACGAAATACAAATATTTTCATAGTTGATTCTAGAAACAATTCTTAATAAAAAAAACTCCTACGCATTAACACTTTGAGTGGCGCAAGATTTTGAAAAATGCGGCTTGAAATGGGTCAGAAATTTCTGAGCGATTGCCTCTGCCGGGGAAGCTTTGTACAAAGCGTAGAAATCGAATTACTCGCTAGGTTTGTTTTCAAAGTAAACATTCGAGCGCACTCGGACAGAACTGTCGATGCTTCCTAGAAAACATCGACCTTACAACACGCTACAACCATATACATATACAGAGAATACAAATCCCTCCGCCGACGCCACTTAAAGTGTTAGCGTGCATTCGGGCTACGTTCATTTCAATAAGTAAATTAATAAATTGTAAACAGCGGATTTTTATATGACTGTTTAATTATTGGATTAAATATATACAAATTTTATTATCACACATTAATGCTGTTTATAGAGTCAGGTATCTCAGTTCATGCTAATAGGAATTATTTAGTTCCTCAAATTTTGATAATGTAATTATGAGAAATCTTATTTGAAGTGCTTCTTTAGATGTGATCAGATGAAAAAATCTTATCTACATATTCTAATCTAGTAAGAGTGCTCATGAACTCATTCTGGCAAATAATGATAATACATAATACTGCCACTGGTCACATGAAGAATATAAATACATGTATATTGTAATTAGAATAACATTTAAAGGTCCCTATTCAAAATCAACCGAATTTACCCGAGATGGATTTTTTTTTTCAAATTTTGTACATTAGTAGGTCCGTAAGTGAGACATCAATTTCAAATGCTAGTTCTTCTGCAGGATTCCAGGAGCGAGAGGGTGAGGGGGGTCAAAGCGCGAATTTCTTGCAATACATCGGCGGTCATAACTTTTTACCAAATACAAATATTGAAACGCAACTTATGTGAAAAAAATCAGAAAAACGGCGAGAATTCTAACAATATATACTTGATTATAGGTACTTAAATTGTTTGTGAATCTAAGTTTTATGCGTTTTTCTGATTTTCGTGTGGGTCGAGAAAATTCACAAAATCTGAAATTCCCCTAAAAAGTATCGCCTGAGTTTAACAAAAAACTCTATATAAGTAGCTTATTTTATGCCCTTTTTGGTAAGATTTCTCGTTTTCCAGTTGTGGTCTCTAGAATGAGCGACAGTTTGGGTGCGCGGTGGAATATTAGTTCTAGCGAGGGGACATACTGATGTGACAATCGCCAATTTTGTTGAGGTTTACGACAAAATGTAGTTCTGACAAAAATGTTTGACAGGAATTTCTTTCATCGGTCGACATCCACGTTGAAGGGATGAAAAGAGTCGTCACAGTTGAGTGTGAGAAACATATTTGGCCAAGTATCTTTGAAACTAGTAGAGCTAAAAGATCGGTATATAAGGCAAAATTTTGTATTTTTTAATAAAGAATCCAGCTGCGCAAACAGATTCCAGAAAACTACATTGGTTTAAATAGTACATTAAAAAATAACACTTTTTGTTAATTTTTCTGGTCAAATGTTAACCCATGTCCCTGTACATGTATGTGAAAAGTATATCTCCAAGTAGAAAGTACGGATGAAATGGTATTTTCGTTTTTTTTTATTATAAAAAAGTTATTATAGATGAACGTTTTGTTGCATTTTGTGCAAGACCGAGTTAATTGTTTCATGTATTATTTAACCCTTCGTGGTGACACGTGGTGTATCGCATCCCAAGAGCAATTTTCGAGTTAAAATTCCGCGCCTTTACGACTTCCAAAAGGGGATTTATCGCAAAAAAAATAAAAAAAATTAAAAAATCGCTTTTTTCCCACAACCATGGAAAAATCGCTCATTTTTAACTACAAATTTTATCATATCAAAATTTACATTTCTAGAAAAAGACTATTAGACCATGGTTGTATAAGTATTACGAATGTACAATTACCACTGAAAAGTTAAAAGATTCAAAAATACGAAAATGGTAACTCAAAATATGACGCTGGGGTACAGTGAACCCCATGTGACCAATTTGTGATTATAAGAAGGTGTGACCACGAAGGGTTAAACAAAACGAGTGTTCTGGAAGCCCGGCAGAGAAACTAACACCTGGAATCGGTGTCTCACTTATTGATGTGCAACCTATTAATGTGCAAAATTTGAAAAAAATCAATCTCTGCTAAAATCGGTCGACTTTGAATAGGGCCCTTATTGTTGATAGGGAATAATTTCTTTACATATGAGTGGCCTTTATTCGAAACAATCTCTTTCATATTTTACAGAATTAAAGAAATAGAACGAGAAATATTCCAAAACCAATATACTCTCTAGTTTCTCAAATAGTCTTATATTGAGCATCGGAAAATAATTATTGATACACAAGTAGAATGAATTTGAATTTGTTAATGCTATAAAATATGCACAAACATAAATTCCACATAAAGTTGCAAAATTGTATTGTATGTCACTCTGCCAATTAGGTTATGTTTGCCTTCTTGGAATGATCCGGTACTGATACCGTATATTAAATTTGTAATGTTTTATGGAATATTTCTGTTGCATTGCTGTAGAATTTCTCAAAATTATTTAAAGAATTATTTATTGGTAGCTACATTTCTGTAGGAAAATAAAGTGTGAGTAATTGCATTTTCTATTTCCAAGAGGTATTATAGGGGTGATATCATTTTATTAGTCTCATAGCATACAATCATAGAATTGTTCGTTAAGGGAGATACATTAAGGCATACAAAACTTCTCATTGAACGATAAAGAAAGAACAACATCTGTCATGAAACACTACCTCTCTTCTTTTGTGTACTCCGCGGTAAAAGTCCGTGAATTCAGCGCCTACGGAATTCGAGCTACTTGCGACTAATCGGGCGATAGTTTGGTAGATGATGCCAAATAAACCGTAATGCGTTACGACACACTGCGCCGCTGAACAACACGTATTCTAAAGATACATATGCGTGCTATCGGTCTCCGTGCCAATTATCCGTACGTATTTTCTTCCTCTTGAAACAAATTCGCGCTGGGAAAATGCGTATCGTGTTTCAAGATGTATGCTGAAGGGAACCGGGGACGCTTACAAGCTAATAATTGCGTTGCGACATTTTCGATTGCGCCCGTTGCAAAGAGCATTACCACAAGTGATCGAGCAGGTAGCGGAAAATTTTCAACTATTACTGGAAAATTTTATCATTCGAATGATCAAGCACACATCGTGGATCGAAAAATATTAACGAACGCTTGAAGCGTCTTTTATACGCTTTTGCAACAAATAGCGAAAGATGCCTGAATGCGGTGGTAAAATAACTTCAAACATGTGACAACTTATCAGACCTGGGCGTGATTGGTGTTTTTGTTTATATTGGAAATACGATCTACGTTAATGCGTGCATTGTTCCCTCCTTTCAAAATTAGGGACATTTGTTAAACTACTGAAATCTAGGAAGTCTTTGAACGTGTGTCAAATAAAAATAGTTTTTCTTTTTTAAATTTTATGTAGGTATATTTGATTGATAATTTTTAAAAAGTTCAGCCATACTGTAGGACAGGCCTTCCCAAGTAGGGGAAATCTGCTCCCAAAACAGATGTTTCGGTTCTCCCTCCAACGCTGCTAAGGCCGCTAAGGTGGGACGAGTTCTGCTACCCTCTCTCCGAGGGCACAGTAACGTCGCTGGGAAGCATGTTGGGCGCTTTAGGGCGAAAGTACCAAATGTGTCAAATTTTTATAGGAAATTTCATAATGACTTAAAAATAGTAGGAAAAATTAAAATTTAAACTAGAATTTCAAAATGACGTAAAAAGAATTTAAAAAAATGTATTACATACAACGATACAGTAATACAATAATCGTAGTGATGTCTTTTCATTAGAAAAATATATTCATTTTTATAAAAATACAAGTAGTACCTAGTTATTTTCTAAATTTTCGTACAATACATAAATACCTACATTTTATATTTTAAACAACTTTCGTACAATGCAAATGTGTTATACATTTTATTCAGTTTTATGAAAATGCAATCACTACTTATTTTATAAATTTTTGTACAATATATACTATATATTCATTTTTATAAAAATACAAGTTTATGTATTGTACGAAAATTTAGAAAATAACTACTACTTGTATTTTTATAAAAATGAATATATTTTTCTAATGAAAAGACATCACTACGATTATTTTATTACTGTATCGTTGTATGTAATACATTTTTTTAAATTATTTTTACGTCATTTTGAAATGCTAGTTTTAATTTTAATTTTTCCTACTATTTTTAAGTCATTATGAAATTTTCTATAAAAATTTGACACATTTGGTACTTTCGCCCTAAAGCGCCCAACATGCTTCCCAGCGACGTTACTGTGCCCTCGGAGAGAGGGTAGCAGAACTCGTCCCACCTTAGCGGCCTTAGCAGCTAAGGCGCAGCGTTGGAGGGAGAACCGAAACATCTGTTTTGGGAGCAGATTTCCCCTACTTGGGAAGGCCTGCTGTAGGATATTCTGTCATACGCCGATTTTGATGAAACTTTGCATAATTGTTCACTAGTGCAACCTAAGAACTTGGGCGTATTTGATTTGACTTTTCGACCTTAACGAAGAAACCACCCTTTTTTAACCGACTTCAAAAAGGAGGAGGTTATAGATTCGACTCGTTTGTATTTTTTTTTTATGATTGTCCCCGTATAACTCCTCAGCATATGGGCCGATTTTGATGATCTTTTTTTTATTCGAAAGAGGGCGATGGCCCTGGTGGTCCCATCCTACACTGCATCTACATTGGCCCAATATTTTGCCAGTTCTGATTAATAACAAAGACGATTGTCACCTAATTATTATTATTTTATGTACGTACGCGCATATATCCTCAGCACGTTGTGTCAATACAGATAAAACTAAAAAGTTGAAAATAAAAAAAATTTAAAAAAAATTAAAACCTACTTCAAAAAATAAAATTGCACTAAAAATTAAAAAATAATTTTTCCCCTTATTTAATCTACGACTCTCATATGTTTTAAGTCGGCGCCAGATTTACACAGTGCAAATGATGAGGCACCGACTTAAGAAATATGAGAGTCGTAGATTAAATAAGGAAAAAAATTATTTTTTACTTTTTAGTGCAATTTTATTTTTTTGAAGTCGGTTTTAATTTTCTTTTTAAATTTTTTTATTCGAGCCATTCTACTTATTTGCGCGTGACTCTTAAATTTCAAAAGCTTTTTGAGTAAAAGTAATTTTTACCCATCCTCTTTTTTTAGAAACTTTAATATTTTCTTTAGACAAATGAAGACATAATTTTATTTTCACATCAACGGTGTATGGCAATGTATAATTACTATAATTATTAGAGGAGGGTACTTTCGGTGCTCTCCAGAAATTATCAACGCGGAAACACGCCAACGCTACTCGAAGTACTAAAAATACATAAAGTTTTAGCTAAACTACTGTGAATTAAAGTAACCGCACGGAACTGAACACTATTGTATACAAATGAATCCATTCTGTTTCCTGATAAACTACGTACGTCACATACGACGTAAATGTACGTATGTGCTGTGTGAAGGGAAAGGCAAATTACCATCGCGAAAGCAAGTACGTTAAGAATACTTTACCCAGGTCTGGAAGTTGTGTCATTCGGCAAATGTGTGTTATATGCGTTGCGAGATTAGGAACCGAGAAATTAGGTTTCCGTCGTGCATTCCGTATTCGAGCGATAGGAGATAACCGTCGTCGAAAGGAAGGAAGGAAGGAAGGAAGGAAGCACGAAAGAAAGAAAGAAAGAAAGAATTTTCCGTCGAACGAATTCGCGCACACGAGTGTTGCATCTTATACTTTCCAGCTTGTTACGCCGTAAGGCGATGAAAAGATTAATTCTGCGATTTTTCATTTTTTGACCTTTTAGCTTCCCAGGTCCGGCAGATGCGATGCCACCGAGGTACTAAAAGCGTACTAAAGCAAATACTAAGAGCATGCGAAAGGCTCCCTTAAAAAATGCCTCTTTAGTGGTGGTCATTCGCTTACGGATTCGAATACCTAGGAACTGCCCTGCGTCCGACATACAGAGTCCATACCATTACATACGATACTATGTATAATGATAGATATGATAGATCTAATGTTTAACACTAACTTAAGGTACGGTAAGAATAAGAAGTATCAATGAGTAAACATAATCATTTATGAAACGCAACTAAGATTCTTTGGAGGGGAGAAAAAAAAAAATATAACAGAAGAAGCAAGACGAAGATATTCAGTCCCCCATGAAAATTGTAATGTGGAATCGAGCAAATTTCTTTCTGGTTATTTTATTTCCAGCAGATAGTGGGTATTCTTTTTGCGCGATTTGTGTTCGTAGTTTTTTCCTGATATTTCCTATAATTTTTTTTCTCGTAGTGGTACGACCCGACTTTAAACGGTGTGGGTTGCATTGTCTTTTACCTATATTAAGTCACAATAATAATTACACACTAGGATAAATGATTTCGTTATAAGTTTATAATATCTAGATCAGCAAGTTGGTGACTTAGGCTATTACACTAAAAAAAAAAAAAAAAAAAAAAATGCTGTATAATCTTTTTTTACACGTAAGAACTTGAATAATGTTTTAAATGTTCATTAATAAAGCAACAAAACGTGTTTGCAGAAGTTATCAATGTACCTTGACGGAATGAAAAATAAAATTCAAACGAAATGCTTAGCTAAACATTTTAACGTATATTCACCTCATTACAATCTCCGTGCACCGTCTACGATTCGCCGTAGATGATTCCATCCACGGCATGCACACGTAATTATCGAAGATCTCTTAATTCTTGCTTTTAAGTACTGATTATACATTTTATTTGTGCTTTCCAAGCAAGAAACTGCTACTAAATCTCTCCGTTGATATGTACGACGCTGATTAGTCATTACGCAGACGGGGGATCATCGAAGATGATCGAGTTTAAACGCAAGATCAGGTGAAATGTGATTTAATCGGTCGTGCTATCCTCTGCCGTTCTCCAGCGAACCAGCTAGGAATAATCAGCGCGCGTCCAAATGTGGTACACGTAATAATTATTTGAGTGACGTTTTGCATTACAACATCGCTTTGTCTTATTTCATTTCTTATAACATCGAGGCTAATATACCCGAGATCCACTGTGCCTGCGGATTCAAATCATTCCGATCAAGGTCAATTGGTTTATAATATTGCCGGATCATAGGCACATACGCCCGCGTATTCTTGCTCTGGATTCCAGATTAAAGACAATTTAATTCAAGTATTCCTCGCAATGATTTCACCCTGTGAGCTCACTGCGCCGTTTGAATACGCCAGGTTACAATGAAGTTTCTAATATATTCGTTATCCAATTAGAAGTCCAATAAGCCGGTGAATTGAACACTGCCAAAGTGGAGATGTAAGAGTGCTAAGTAGCAAGCAAGGAATACCTAGAAATACTCTGTGATTATCAGAACATTATTCAAACAATACCGGCAAAGGTAAATTATGGTAGCCAGCAGCTATAAAACTATACTTGCTATTTAGTAAATCTCATTATTGTTTACCATCTAAGCACGAACATTTCACATGGATCATAAAAGACCAAACCGATCAGCAACCCGTTGCGTAGGAATATTATAAACCTGTTGGCTTTGTTGGCGATCATGTTATTGGTTTTTATTTTTGCGAGTAATCAAGAGAATGAAATTCCATTCTGCTCATCTACCAGTATTTCGAGGGGGCGAGAATGTTTAGACTTTTAAATAAGACATGGTAGAAACACGCACACACATGCGACGAAAGGCAAGACAATGCAGAACGTCATTGGGGAGTATGATGGTATCTACATGACTTGTACTCAGACAGCGTGATCTTGAATTATGCGACGAACCGCGTAAGCGCAGCGCACTCTAATCCTGGTGGCATATCAACATCGAATTATTGAAGAAACGATATCAAGTCGCTTTCCCATGCGTGTGGCCCGTAGATGCGACAATCTGGTGATTAATGCAAGCTTCGATATGCGGATACCGTGCTACAAATTGCGTTTGCGCTCAAAGCTGGCGGTGCTTTGAATTTAAACAGAAGGTATGTTCAACGCGTGCGCCCTTTATTCTTTGCTCGTTAAAGCAAACAATTAAAAAAAAAAAAAAAGATAAATAAATGAACAAAAGAAACGTGAGAAAAAGCAGAATGCGCCTACGTGCATTGTGGCTATATCAATCATTGCGAGCACTAAAAATTTATATTAGAAACTACAGAAAAAAAGAAACGTTATAATCGTCGATTGTGAAAATACCGTTGCGATGATGCTGGCGATAGCGATTGCTTTTAGTATTTAATACGCGTCAGTTCTAATTCCATCTCTTAATGAACAACCGATGTGATCCTTTTTATTTGGACAGATGGTTCGTTTGAAGGTGTGACAAGTTAAATTTATTTTGCTTGTAATAGCGCCATTCCAGAATCTCACTTCTCGTCTCGCTGTGTCTAGCTAAATTTCCTATTTTGCAGTGTGCAATTCCAGTTTTGTTCGATACAATGGTGGAAGCTATTTATTTGGTTATTGCTTCGTTATGTTTTTAAACGCAGTACAAACAGAAACCTGAGGCTTTATATATATATTATATGGACAATATATGTATACATCGCTGTACTATTATATTTGCAATATTTACACGATCACTGTTATACCATTATTATCACGTCGGAATTAAAGGAACTCCTCCGCAGCTTATTTCCGTAACAGTTCAGCAAAAAATCTCTGCGTAATTGTCGATTATGCGTGGATAGGAGTTGAAAATTTTATTCGCAATTATTTGCCGGCACTCATATTAGTCGCACTGGAAGACATGAAACGAGACGAACCAACGT
This sequence comes from Andrena fulva, assembly GCA_946251845.1. NCBI lineage: Eukaryota > Metazoa > Arthropoda > Insecta > Hymenoptera > Andrenidae > Andrena > Andrena fulva. The sequence goes on from OX276327.1 coordinate 26,319,538, forward strand.
ATCGCATTTTTCGAAACCACGACAGTTTCCAACGTATAACGGGATGGAATTAGAACCAAATCAATGCGAATACATTCTTTACATGAACTAATGATATATTCAGAGTACAGAATTTCACATAGTTTAAGATTTTATAATAATGTATACGCTCATACCTATCGTGAGCTTTGACTGAACACTATGCACCAAATAATACAATTTTTTTAATAGATTACAAGCGGGATGAGGACACGCTGGGGCAGTGAGATGAACTCAGATTGGGAGTATGAGTCCTAATATTACCAAGAACGTCCTTCCTGTACTCAGGTCGGAGGATTTCATCGGCGAAGAGAGATACTTGCGGCAGCATTAAACGAAGAGAGCGCAGCGGGCAGGAGTGGAAAAGGGATCCCGGTAATAGCTACGAGTTCTAAAAGTGTAAGAATTAACGATGGCTAGTCCCATTGAGCATTCTATCGTTCGTCTAACATCTTCACAGTAATACTTCAACGTGATACATCACTGTACTTCACTAATGAAACTTCTTTGGATATAACAGATCAATTCCTACATGTTGCCAAACGCAAGTTAATGAAATTGTAATTTATTTCTGTGGGTGAACTGAAAGTAAATAAGTATCTTTCAAATAAATGTGAAAATTTTCATGTAATAGACAAAAAAGGGCTGCTGATACATAAGAATTCGCTGGGCGAGGGCAGGATTCATAAAACGATATTTCAGTGTCATGAGTTTCTTTACGAAATGTATTTAAATTTCATTTAACGTGATGGTTTCATAAGAGTTACTGTAATATTCTCCTGTAAGAAGCATATTTAGTATTTTGAGTACTTTATTTCTTGTAAAATAATTAATAAAATTGGTAATAAATGAATTTTACATAATCGAATATATTGTCTTTCTTGTGTATTTACACGTGTTACAAATAACATTGATAATTGTGACATATACAACATTTATAAAAATTAACTGGAATTGTTGGGAAGAAGTTGTTCTTCGGAAAGTGTGTTTAAGTAAATTATATAAAGAAAAGTCCCAAAATGCACTAAATTCGAAATATTGGCACCAAGTTGACCCCATCACTGGAACTGATACCCCTGACATCCTTCCGGACCCATCCTTAACCTCTCCTGATGGAAGGAGCCCACGACCTTCTCACGCTTTCTATCCAGCAATGACGTTTTTTCAACAAATAATAAACGGACAAGCTGCTACTTATAAATCTGATTATAAAAAATATGTCATTAGCCAAGAGTGAGTAGTAAAATTCTTCTGCAGATATATAAATGACATCATTGCGATGGGTGCGAAACCTGTCGAAATTGTTTTTAGACCTAATTGAAAGAATACTGCTTTTTTAGCAGGTTACTGCAACGTTAATTTTAAAATTTATTTATTTATTTTATTCGGTATACGGGTCAAGCCCATTGATAACAGAGTATTTGCTTGTAAGGTCTGTATAGGCGGGACATAAACAAAGAGTACGTCGTGTGGACAATCTTAATTAGCTAATGCCACTGGAAACCAGGGCTCTCTGGATGTTAGTCTTAAAGCAAGGGAGGGATCCAGCAAAGAAATCAATGTCGCCATGGTGCCTATTGGCGATACCGCAAATTCTATGAAGGGGATCAGCGTGCCCTAGCGAAGAGGAGTAATCTGGAGAATTGAACAGGCGTGCTTGCCTAGTAGCGCGCCCGGGCACATTGAAGTAAACCAGTGCCACGACGCCAGGGTTGTCAACCATCCCGTTCAGAATCTTGTATAAAAAGGATAGGTCCGTGACCATCCTCCTGTGCTCCAGAGACCGGATACCCAATCTACCCATGATAGGAGCATAGTCGTGATCAAACCGAGCAAGAGGCTGGCCAGTCTTATATGCTAAAAAGCGCAAGAATCTATGCTGAACCCTCTCAAGCTGAACTTTATATTTGCCCCAACGCGGTGCCCAGATGACCGACGCGTATTCCAGATGAGGCAGGACAAGGGAGTTGTACAAATAACGCAGCGTAAGGCTTTATTTGAGACTGCCACGATGTGTTGGATGTGCTGTACGAAAGAAAACGATGAGTCAATAAGGACTCCGAGGTCACGAGTAACGTGAACGCTTGATAGCTGACTCCCAGCGATTTCATAGGGAAAAAGCAAAGGATTTTTACATCGGGACAGCCTCATAACGTGACACTTGCTAATATTTAGCTCCATGTGGTTTAACAAACACCACTCTGAGAGCCTATCCAGGTCCGACTGTAGACTTAAGGAGTCCGAGAGGCCCGAAATGCATTTATAAATTTTAAGGTCGTCGGCGAACAGCAGAAACCCACCACTCAGAAAGACCTGGCGAATATCATCGATGAATAGTAAAAATAGTAATGGTCCCAGGTGAGATCCCTGCGGAACTCCAGATGTAGCAAAGATCTTCCGAGAAAGACAATCCCCAACCCTGACACGTTGGACACGCCCAGACAAGTATGAAAAGAGCCATTGTAACAGACGACCTCTAAACCCAATACCGGAGAGTTTATCGATAAGTAGGAAGTGGTCCACCTTATCGAAGGCCTTTTTGAAGTCGGTGTAGATGACATCCACCTGCAACTTCCTATCCAGTCCCCTGGACACGAAGTTACCGAATACCGCCAAGTTGGAGACGGTAGACCTGCCCGATAAAAAACCGTGCTGCTCGAAGGACAAGACGTTTCTAGTCAAAACACTAAGCTTTTTGGTGACAATAGCTTCGAACAGCTTGCCCATAATGTTTAACATCGATATAGGCCTGTAATTCGAGATGTCGGACTTCGCGCCGGCCTTATGGACCGGAGTGACAATGCTTGATTTCCAGGCAGAGGGAAAGTGTCCATCGGTCAGGGATCGGTTAAAGATTAGCCAAAGCGGTCGAGATAAAATAAATTTGCATTCCTTCAGGAAGATGGGAGGGATTCCGTCATCGCCGGGCCCTTTCTGGATGCTTAAATTTTCAATTTCATCGAAAACATCGCCAATACTAATATTCAGGCCAGATAAGTCAAGCGGTGAGTTTATGCTTTCGGGTGCAGGGTACCGAGGACAGGTTGTCGAGTAGACAGATTCAAAATATTTCGCAAACAGATCAGCAATCTCAGAGCTGACAGAAGCGGACGTGCTATCTAGGTACATAGAACCAGGAAGGCCATGGGCAGAGCGTTTAGAATTAATAAATTTCCAAAAAACTTTAATGTTCCGTTGAATAGAGGCTTCCGTGGATGCAACATAGCCCCGATAGCACGATCTGGAGAGAGATTTACAACCAGATCTAAGGCGGCTGAAAGTTAAATAATCGTGCGAGTCGTTACTATTCTTATAGGCGAAGTGCGCTGCCTTCTTGGCCTTGATAAGTGCAGTTAGCTCCTTGGTGAACCAAATCGGATAATTAGAGGTGTAGGCTTTAGTCACTGGCACAAAGGCTTGTATCGCGTGGAATACATGATCGTAGAGAAAGGAGACAGACTGCTCTGTTGACATGTCTTTTAGGCTACCGTCCCAGTCAATCGCATTGAGGTACTCTATAATTCGAGGGTAGTCCCCATTTGTAAAGTTAAGTCTGCTGGATACAGAACGGCAGGCAGCCTGAGTAGCTCTAAGCTGGAGATTCACGAGCAAGGCTGGATGATAAGGATCAAGTGGCAGGAGGAGCTCAGTAGCCAATACCAAAGAGGTTTCATTAAAATTGGAGAAAATAAGATCCAGCAACTGCCCGCGAGAATTTGAGCACGAGTTGATTTGCCTAAAACTGTGCAAGTGACAGGATTCATTGATAAGAGCATGCTTCGACAGTTCCTCGCTAGAAGCGGTCTGCGGAGGATCGGCAGGCGTAGTTGCCGGAGATAGACTGCTCCAAATACACCTAGGAAGGTTATAATCACCAAAAAGCAAAGTATTGGCAAGCGGAAATTGCGTGGAAACCTCGTCTTCGTCTTAAAAAGAAGGCTACAGTAAAATCTCACTATGGGCTCATGTCAACTATGCGTTGAGCGTTCGTCGCTGTCGCCACCACTTCTTGTCGACGAAAGAAGTCGGCTGTGAAAGATAGTATGATAGAAAGGATGTATGATACTTTGTCTCGCTTCGTCTTTCACGTGGCTACGCTCTGTCTCTCACGCCATCGGCAGCTCGAATCGTCGACGCTATGCGTTAAGCGTTCGCCGCCAGCCCCGAGCGCGTGCCCATAGCGAGAGTTTACTCGCAATCAGTTTACTGTATTTTGTAGGCAGAATTTCAAGGAATATGGCCATATTTTTTTTCAAATTTTTAGACACCGAACCTTCGAGAGATATTACCCAAGTAAAAATTTGTTTATACTTTTCCAAGTTACAAAAATTCAATTTGAAAGAATATTCAAATAGGCCAAACGCTCTAGATTAAAGTTAAAGAAGAATTAACTCAATACGATAAATAGTTTGCGGGATTAAAAGTCATAAAAAGTCAGTTTCTGTTGCAGAGTGCGCAAGCATATATTTGCAGAAAGTATAGGTTTACCATACACGAAATTCTAGTAATATTAATAGAATTCAATTTGATCATGAAACAATAAAGTAAATACCTCGGAAAAATAATGATAAAACATGGAATTTGAGCATTGTCATCCCTGGAAAATATATTTCAGAGAACTTTATTTAATATTATTAAGCTTTTGTTCCAGAATTCATCGTTGGGTCATATTGGGATCAAAACAAACAACAGGAACTCGTATTTCCATATCATCGTTTAGACCAGTGTTTCTCAAATTTTTTCAGCCACCCGCCATATATGCGTATATACAGTTGTCCCCGTTTCCGTTGATATTTGTAGATTCCAAAGATTATCTTCTATTTGGGGTGGCAGGCGAATTTTACGCTTCACTAAATTTTATGCACTTCGGCACTCGAGAACAGGGGACCGGGAAGACCATGTAGCGGCTTAAGAAGTGAAAAATGTTACCTAAGTTTCGCATTTCTCATCGGATCTTTATGAAACAGACACCACTCGATTCCTTGTGTTTTCCTGATGAAAATGATACCAAACACGACATAGTTCGGAGTATAATTAACGACATTACAGATATAAAATTAATTTGCAGAATTTAAAGCCAACTTCTTAAAGGGGTAACGCCACGATGATAGGTCACAAATGATAGGATAACTTTGGAAGTGATTTTGAAGAAATTCATGAACTTTATTAAGAATGTATCATAAGGTTCTTATGATATGTATCAAGAAGAACAATAGAACTTTTTTTTTCAGATTTTTTTAACAGAAAACAGCGGAACAATAGCCGCACAGCCGATACGTATTTTCCATTTGAGTTATTCGGCGATGGAATTTTTCACGTCCACACCGTTGGACCTAGAAGAAAAAGACAAAAAGTTTTGTAATTTACACACTAAATATTAGGGAAGTACCCAAAATTTCGAAAAAAAATAGATTTTTGAAGGAATGGCGAAGATTTGAATTTTCTCATTTTGAATTTTCTAGCAAAAAAAAAATGATTGTCTTCAAATGTGCCGCCAGTTTCTTTTAAAAAATCTGGAAAAACAGTTTTTTGCTCTTCTAATATTACATTTTTAATAAACTCCATGGATTTCTTTAAAATCACCGACATTTATCCTACCATTTTTGGCCTATAATTGTGGCGTTACTCCTTAAAACGCCTATTGGACGTCTTCAAGACGTTGTGTGCTATCTGGGAGTGTTCCTACTTCGTAGAGCATTTTGACTACTAAATCTGGAGATCGTTAGATCGATTCCCATTAGGTTGCAATTCGGCCAAATGTTAATTCCAAGTGTCAACTATTATAACCGATTTTTTAAACGCGAATATTTCAGAAACAAATCACCAGTTGCATCGGGGTACAATTGTATTCCCAGCTACAGTTTAATATGTAACTCATTACAAAAGCGCGTTTCCAGTTATGGTCTCCTCCTCGTTACTCTTTGTCGCGTAAGTCATTAAAAAATGTTCCTTTTGTGGCTCGTTTGCACAACGGTCAAAGATCAAACGTTATGCAAACGTGAGACAGCAGGATATGTATGCAAATGAAAATTAAATTTTGCATAAATGGAGTATGGATGGGATGGGTTGAATGAGACAAAAAATTACAATTGTATTAAAAATGTTGTTTATTTATTCAACTTATCAACTACTGCACACCTGCATTGTGTAAAATTTGAAAGAAATAACGAAAGAACATATAATAAATTAATAGCGATAGAATAAATTAATGAATTAGTCCGATTTTACATTACAAAACGTTTATTTACAGTAGAATTTGTCGTTATACTGTTTCCTGAACCAAGCAAATAAATGCAAATATTTTAGTAATACACGAAACAGTATTTCGTTAAAATCAATTACCGAAGATGCTATATTTTTACAAATACTATACACTTATACTTCTACGCGAGTGCAAACATATTAAAAACATCCAAAATACATGTATTCATTCGCATATTTACAATGCAATAGATATCTCTTGTACCGTACCGAATAAAATAAATAGTCAAAATCTAGCTTTCAATTGTTACTTTGCATTCACAGTAGGGCTGGGACTATTCGAATATTTTACAAGTACTCGAATGCTACGAATAAACTTCGAATATTTCAGTATTCGGATACTATTCGAATATTTCAATATTCGGATACTATTCGAATATTTCAGTATTCGGATACTATTCGAATATTTCAGTATTCGGATACTATTCGAATATTTCAGTATTCGGATACTATTCGAATATTTCAGTATTCGGATACTATTCGAATATTTCAGTATTCGGATACTATTCGAATACTTGTCGAATATTTCAGTATTCGAATACTAATCGAATATTTCAGTATTCGAATACTAATCGAATATTTCAGTATTCGAATACTAATCGAATATTTCAGTATTCGAATACTGACCCACTTCAACATATCCGATCGACTTGAAACTTTGCCCACATACATAGTTCAATTTTGGGTAAAACTGAACTTACAAGATATTACCCTGACAAACTAACGAACTCACAACTGAAACTAAATAAAGACTTGGAAAAAAATGAACCTAAAGAACTGGATTTATAATTCACACCATACTATTCGAATACTGATATATACTTAAATATTCGAATAGTATTCGAATACTTAAATATTCGAATAGTGTTTGGATACTTGGATATTCGAATCATATTCGCCAAATAATTGAGCAACCGAAGTATTCGAATATTCGAATACCGAAAAATTCGACAAATAGTCCCAGCCCTAATTCAGAGCTACCTTGTAGGTAACAGTTACAAATTTCTGATCAGTAACTGTCTGCCTTCCTTTGCTACATTATCGTCCCGTAACACCCGAGATTTTCATGCGGCGGTAAAGCAGTGTTTCCGTAACAGTCCCTTTATATCGAAATGGCAGTGGCTCTTACAGCTGCGCTTAACAAAGGATTCGGGTCCGGTTCTTCCGTTAAAATATTAACCTTCACCCATTCCCGTCGTTTGTTACTTTGACGCAGCGCGTCGATGACCGCCTGTACGTATAAACCGTCTTCGAATGTCGACGCCGAAAACACCGGTTCCTTTATCCAGCCTTTTTTATCTTCAACAGATTGAAATGCTTCTCTCAGCGCGGCGATCATGTTTCTCAATCCCTTGATGTACGGCCTGGGAATGGAATCGGCGATAGGAAACGACACGTCTTGCAAATTGTCCGTGTCGCGATACAGAATTTCTTCTTGCCCGTTACGGCAGCCGTGCAGATCTCCGCCGCGCGCGAGCAGATGATTACCTCCTCCGCATATCAATACCTCTTGGGACAGCTGCCCTTGCAGATGATTGCTTAGCGTCGCCGTCACCAAAGTGCCGCCGCTAAGTTCCATTTGAAAGTTACAGAAATCCGGGGACGTGACGTGCCTTATTCCATTTATGTGCTTCGTAGTTTGAGTGAACGTACGAACTACCGCGTGCACTCTGGAGGCCCGCTGACCAATTAAATGGAAGATTAAGTCTATCACGTGGCTTCCTACCAGCGCTAAAATACCACCACCCATCGTATCGTCGCATAGCCAATCGTATCCTACAAAAATACGTAAAATTACATATAGATCGGCGTTAGTGTCCCTCCGAGAATGGCTGCGTTCAGCGGAACAAACCGCTACGTAGCCGCTCAGTAGCCGCTCACTGACGAGGGGAGGACGCGAATGGGACGAGCGATTTTTTCACGAAACCGGGCAGAAAATGTTGAGGCCGATGTGTATAAACAAATTCCAGAATATTAGCTGCGAATGGCCGGCCATTTTTATAAAAAATGGCTTTAAACAGTAAAATTATGAAGTCGTCGAATCAAAAATTGCATTTTCTGGTTAAATTATTGATACTATGACAATAACACATAAGACTTTTGTATTCCTTTCATCAAGATCTACCATTCAATGAAGTATAAAATCGATTCGACGACTTCATAATTTTACTGTTCATAATTTTTTATAAAAATGGCCGGCCGTTCACAGCTAATATTCTGGAATTTGTTTATACACATCGGCCTCAACATTTTCTGCCCGGTTTCGTTAAAAAATCGCTCGTCCCATTCGCGTCCTCCCCTCGTGAGCTCAACGGTGATCGGTTCTGGTTCCGCTGAACGACACTTTGCAGGGTACTGATATTTGTAGCAACTCAACACGTCCCGTAAAAGTAGCGGAGTTTATCTACGCTCGAAAAAATGGCGACCGCTCACTAAACGTGTTGAGCGCTCAGCAACCTAGCGGTAGCGTTCAGCGAAAAATCAGTGAGCGGCTACGTAGCGGTTTGTTCCGCTGAACGCAGCCAATGATCGTTCGATTAGAGACTAACTCACCGTCGTGCAACAAACTACCCATGTGCACTCTAATTTCTATGACATTCACGGGGCCGTTCAGATACCCTGCCTCCAGAGCTTTCTTCATATGAACGAACGCTGGTAGGAATCTTAAGCTGTGATTGACGATGCTTATCAAGGAGGGGTAATATTGGGCGGCTCGTACCATTTTCAAAGCTTCGCTCTGGCTCAAGCCGGCGGGCTTGTCGCACACGACGTGCTTCCCTATCCCCAAAGCTTTCACCGCGATCTGCGCGTGCAAGCTGGGAGAGCACACGATGAATATCAAATCGACGTCCTTCCTAAGAAGTACGTCGTCTATTCGACTGGTGTGAAATGGTATCTCAAGGTCGGTCGCAACTTCCGACACCTCCGCCAACGTGCGGCCCCAAATAGCTTCGATTCTGAAACCTTTCTCTCTCAGAAACGGGATGATTATCCGCACGATACTTCCCGTGCCGAATACTCCGATACCAGGCAACGTCATGTCGCGTTGTTTATGTCTCTCTCCGCGACTTCGGTATTTATCAAGCAATAGTCGCTTTTATTCGTTTAAACTTCAATTGCGAGGGGATTCTAATAATTTGGGAAATATTTACCTCTCCTAATCTTCATCGGTATTGTTTATTTACGAATTTCATAACACTGACCGGACTGACAATTATTGCCAGGGGCGTCCGTAGACTTTTTTCCAGGGGGGGGGCAACTTTGGGGTGTCGATAAAGAAGAATATGTAATGAAAAAAAAAATTAAACTCTTTATTATGACAAACTTTATGGCTGGCATCTAGCACTAGTGAAAATATAAAGATTCGTTTTCGAGTGTATATACTTAGGTCTATGTGACGTAATGTCGATTACTTTGTAAAAATAAGCGATTTTTACTCAAAAGCCAGGGGGGGGGCAACTGCCCCCTTTTGCCCCCCCCTCCGGGCGGCCCTGACTGCACACAGGATTCGTGGACTAAGGGTGGCACTTCATGTAAATACGCTTACTTAATTTCTGAATTCTATTACCAAGAATATTATCCGAACAGTACGAAATTAATTGACAATACGTACTTACAAAGCATAGCAGAATTAACAATTCTATATCGAACTATTAAAAAGTCATCTGCTTTACTACAGTAATTTGTGTTTCAATATTGTTAAACTCTGAACAGGAAATATATGGCAAAAATATATTTAATCTATTTCTGTCTTAGAGCATATAAACATGGAGGAAGCATGCAATAGGCGAAAATGTAGAGGGCGATAGAAAGAGAAAGATATACATGTCCCCTCTCTTTCTAGCGCCAGGGGCGGCAGCGCTTTTTATTGAAGGTCCATAATGGAACCCTAAGAGTACTTTTATGTTGGAGCTGCGATAAACGATCAGAGCGGCGATAAGAGCGTAGCGTCGAAATACCTACATTATATTGTTTTATAATGAAAGTGTTTATATTGGAGCAACGAACAGATCAACGTTTTCTAAGTGATGACGTCTGATTGACCCTCTTATAGTTTCTTTCGCAGCTTCAACCGTACCCGAGAATATGCCAAAAATTTGTTGCGTTCCCAATTGTAGATTGCGAAGCGAAAATTTTACAGCTCGTAATATAACTTTTCATAAGTAAGTAAAAAAATGTTTAAACGTTTGAAGGTTAACTTTTGTACTTTAATGCTTTATTTATTTTAAATTATTGTAGAATTCCTGCAAATAAAAGATCTAAAGAGAACTGGGAGAAAATATTTCAAACTAATTTTAATTTAACGTTAAAAAATAAATATTCTTACGTTTGCAGTTTGCATTTTGATCCTGAATGTTTTTATTTTGCTGGTTTATGTAAATATGTAAGATTAAAAGAAGGATCTTGTCCAACAGTTTTCTCAAGTTTTAAGCACAATGAAGTGTAAGTATTATCTACTAAAATATACAAAATGTACGCAAGTAAAAAAAATATTAGTAAGTTTAATTTTCTAAATAGACAAGAAAATTTTGCAGAAGAAAAAAGTTATTCTGATACTTGTTTACAAAATGAAACATCATGTTTATATGCTCTAATGGAGCCTGTTCAACCGTTGAATTTCACTCGAACGGGCATTGTGATTTGTGAACAGAATGAACATGAAAACGCAGGGTTGCCAGATGGTTTAATGTCGAGCCGCCAGATGGCGCGGGAAGAGTAGCCCAAAAGCGCCAAAATTCGAATATCTTGAATGCGAAGAATGTTTAAATGTTTTCTTCATTTTTTCTGGAACTGTTTTCTTTATTTCTTTTGGATACAATGAATAAACTTTATTTGAAAATTGATGTGAAAATTAAAATTAACGTTTTAACGCAACAATGGTAATCTATTTTATGAAATTTTTGAATGCCATTTGGTCTTGGGCAGCCCAAATATCGAAATTTCGGCCTAAGCAACCCTGGTCAATATGAGGCGAATTCCACTTACGTCCAAATCGCCCGCACCGTAGGAATTTTCCGTTTTCGTAATAAAATGAATATCATAAATTACATGTTCCTGTTTTCGAGTCGTGATTTATATTTAAAAACCTGCATTTTCCGGTAATGCCTTTTTCACAGATTTCTCTTCCATATTTCAGATTTTCATAAATTTTCAAACGAGAACCACGGGCGTAAGTGGAATTCGCCCATTGTAGCCCAATTCAGGCGCCAACCGCCAATTTTTTAGCGCCAGTTGGTTTTGAAAAGTTGCCCAAATGGCGGGATTCCGCCAAATCCGGCAACCCTGTGAACCATGGACCTGAAGGACAGTGCATAAGCTAGGCTTATGGACGCGGGAGTTGAAGCGAATGACGGAAGGGGAATCGACCTCTTCCAGCCGCTTTTTGCGGGACGACTGGTGGTGCCATCTGTGTCATACCGTGGAAAATTTCTTCTGGCAAAACCAATATATACCAATTTTTAACCTTCAAATACAATACTTTTACATGGACCTAAGAATTAAATGGACGGAGCCCAAAGTCTTAAGGGGGTAGACACGTCACGTGACCTGGCCGATTCGGCAGGTCGGTATTACAGCAGATTTTTCTGCACAGAAATGGTAATACCCATAGATACGCGGCTGCTGGTGCACGCGAGAGGGAGCTGTTTGCTATTTCCGTATTCTATTCTGAATAAGGAAATAAAAGCACATACGGACCCATGGGCTCTTTTCAGAGCCTAGGGCCTTTAACTCAATAAACAACATAAAGAAATAAATTCTCAGCTGTTGCGTTGTACATGTAAATATTTAAATGGAATGTCTGCTGATAGAGCAAACGTAGAAAATTCATTGTACATACATTTTAATTACTTAAAATGTGCTTATGCTACAATATGCTACGTTGGCAGTAAGGAATTATATAAGTGAAAAGGAAAAATAGATGAGGGGATATCCCCAGAAAATGAAGTATGTTAGGTTAGACATTTTTTTTATTAGCAAAACACTGAAACAGATCATGAAATACGCTTATTACAAGATAATTAAACGTCTTATGCAGAAAGCAGTTATGAACAAACATTATAGAATAAAATTGTGTTGGATGTTGAATTGGGGCTACTGAAAATGCGCAGGCTGGATGCGCGTGAATATTATATGGTTGGCCCCTCAAAGTGACAGAAAATATAACCTATGTATCTGTTATATGACAATACATGTTTAGCGGCAATTTCGTTCTTTTGCGCTACATTTGTGAACTTTTTATCATCCTTGCGAAACATTATTATTACGCCGCAATAGTATCTTTAGGAAATCGGGTCTAGCGTATAGGTTATATTTGCTGTCAGTTCAAGGATAGAAAATCTGCTCCTCAAAGTGACAGAAAATATAACCTATACGCTAGACCCGATTTCCTAAAGATACTGTTGCGGCGTAATAATAATGTTTAGGACGGATGATAAAAAGTTCACAAATGTAGCGTAAAAGAACGAAATAGATAATAAACATTTATTGTCATGAAGCATATAGGTTATATTTTCTGTCAGTTCAGAGACAGAAAATCCGCTTCTCAAATCCACTACTGAAAATGCGCAGGCTGGATGCGCGTGAATATTATATGGTTGGCCCCTCAAAGTGACAGAAAATATAACCTATGTATATGTTATATGACAATAAATCTTTATTATCTATTTCGTTCTTTTACGCTACATTTGTGAACTTTTTATCATCCTTCCTAAACATTATTATTACGCCGCAACAGTATCTTTAGGAAATCGGGTCTAGCGTATAGGTTATATTTTCTGTCACTTTGAGGAGCAGATTTTCTGTCCTCGAACTGTCCTGCGATGTTGTCATCGATTATACAGAAACAGAATTTGTTTATTTTTCATCGCATCAATATGAAAGTGACATCAATTGATTCCTCGCATTCTCCCGATTAAATTGACAGAAAATTATTTAAATCTGACTATTTTTAACGAAATAGGCTTTCAATTCTGTAAACAAATATTTCACGTAATTTCCTTAATTATGATCCGAGTTATATCATTTTTGGGGCCAATTTGATCGAGAAAGCATAAGGAATCGATTGACGCCACTTTCGTAAAGATCCGATTAGAAATTGCAAAACTTCAGATTCATCAGTGCTTAGTGCGCAACATTGTATGGCCCCGCTGGTTCCGAGCGTCGAAGCCGATGAAACTCAGCGAGACACATGATTGCTGGCGAGCATCGCGTTTGACGATTCTGGATAAAGAATCACCTTGTACAAATGCTAAGAAACGATAGTGTGAAGTGGCGGCGCGTTTCAATTGCACATTGGCAATACCGTAGATTCTAGGGCCTATAATATTAGCTCCGCGTTACGATGTTCTTAATCAGAGTACTGCATTAATGAATTAAAAAATAAATTAATTGGTCAATTAGTTAAAATTAATGAACTGTGCATGATTTTAATGACGCCTAATTTAATGGCACTTACAAACTGAATTACTAATTGTAATTAAAATAATACTTTTTGACGCGCATGAAACCGCGCACGCAAATGGTTGCGTGTATTGTCGAAAGCATCAGAAATAATATGTACAGTCTTACAATTGTTGAGAAGCCTTTGGGCTCAGATTATCGGGAAAGACCTACCCACCCCACTGTTTTGCTTTCTCGCTGCGAGCAAGGACCTTCGGGCCCTAGTAGACCGCCCGTTGACAGTCGAGAGCAATAAAACCGACAAGCTAGATAAAATACCCAGTACAGAAAAATAAAATGTTCATGTTTTTGATAAGTGTTGATGAAAGTATTACCGATGGATTTTTTAGGATTTCCCGATGAAAATGATATCAAACATGGTGCAATTCGGTCAATTTTTAGTGAACGTAGAGTGTGTCCTAATCATGTAATCATAAGAAAAAATAACATTTCAATAGGTACATGCATGAAACTCTGAGATCAGGAATCCGAACCAAATGGGGCATATGTAAGAACTGGCGAAATTCAACAATACTTCATTGTCTAAATTATACAATTAAAGTATTTATTTGACGTGAATATAAAGTCGGTCAGCAAAGTCTTTCTCGATTTGAGTTCTGTAGAAGGCTGATTTTCCTTCGCCATCGAAAGTCCCCTCTTGTCCCTCTCGCCAGCAATCATGTGTCTCGCTGAGTTTCATTGGCTTCGACGCTCGGAATCAGCGGGGCCATACAATGTTGCGCACTAAGCACTGATGAATCTGAAGTTTTGCAATTTCTAATCGGATCTTTACGAAAGTGGCGTCAATCGATTCCTTATGCTTTCTCGATCAAATTGGCCCCAAAAATGATATAACTCGGATCATAATTAAGGAAATTACGTGAAATATTTGTTTGCAGAATTGAAAGCCTATTTCGTTAAAAATAGTCAGATTTAAATAACTTTCTGTCAATTTAATCAGGAGAATGCGAGGAATCCATTGATGTCACTTTCATATTGATGCGATGAAAAATAAACAAATTCTGCTTCTGTATAATCGATGACGCATCGCCGAGCAACGGCGATCTCGCGCGGCTCGGGCC
>OX276327.1:26334538-26579789 GCA_946251845.1 Andrena fulva
GGGCCACAAAGGTTTTCGTCGGCATTCGAGCTTCTAAGGTCGTATTCAGATACATATATTGGCCGGTGAGTTTCGCGAGGAGTATTCTCCCACCATACCGCTGTCCTGCCTCGGTGCTCCTTTTCTCAACGTTTTCTGACTTGCTCTCGCCTTCGTAGAACAAGAGTGGGCCAGAAGTGGTAGAGATTGCGCCAAGCACCTGACGTGTAGGCCAACCGAGTTCTGAGCGTAGAAATACAAACATCAGAATAGGTGTGCGTTCGCTCCGAAAAATTCAGAAGTTTTATGGTCAGAACATTCATTCTTTCTCGATCGCTTCATCTCATATTGGTCTACGCATAGCTTCGTAACCTTAGAGCATATAGTAGGTATACATGGAGGTCTCATGGCCTCTTGTCTCCTGTGGATCCAATTGCCGACCAACATCGTGCGAGAGAGAAAGACATCGTGCGAGCGAGAGAATCTATACTTCACTCTCTCGCACCAGTTCGCACGATGTCTTTCTCTCTCGCACCATGTTGGCGACAGTTTCAAGCTTTCGATGAGACCTCCAAGTAAGTATATATGCTCTAAGTTCGTAACGCACACAACTATTACGCTAAGAATAAATAACAGCCACACGAGCAGCATTCCCGTTACCCCGCCATACCCTTCGGGGGCCCAGCAACTCCAACTGACAAATCCACGATCGTCAGACCGGCCAATATATCTGAATACGACCTTAGGATAAAGATATAATGAAAGAAGAAAAATTATTCGAAGCCCAAGATGAAAAGCCTTCGAATAAACAATGGAAACTAATCAATACCCGAACCTATATAGAATTTTAGATTTAGGGTACACACCCCTCCCCCAAACCTCGTGTCGATCAGCCACTGGGGCCATTCGGAAGTATATCCTTTTATTTAAATAATGCCCATCTCTGCATTGGACCGTAAAGAATTACAAAAAAATCAGGGAGTCAACTGTTGACCGGTTTGGAGACTTTTCCTTATTACATGTTTTATACAATAGTCAGAAGAATAAAAAAGAGTAATAATAAGAGCAATAATTATAAATAAGTGCTGTAACTTCCACATTCTGAAATATGATATCAGTAAATCAGTATTTCCAGTATTAGTAAAAATGTTCCAATCTCTCTTTTTTTACTTTAAATAATGTGGCCATATAATTATAACAAATTCGACAGCGATTTCAAGTGATGTATGTGTCACGGTAAAGGCGTTAATTTAGTAAATGTATACAGTTCCCAGCAGTTCCTAGTAAATGTATGCTTAAAATGCATATAACCTAACCTCTAATCGTACGAAAATGTATACATTGACTGCATCACGCTTTTACTGTGGCACATGTATCCAGCTAACGCTTCAGTTTTGCTATTATTCCACGCTGGCAGTCCTCCCGAGTAGGCGCCATCTCGTATCCACTAGCTGAACTAAATTTGTCACGTGACTTGCTCTGCTTATCGCCAATATGGCGGAACTCGTACTTGGGAATGCAGTCACGCGGATTCGCTTTTCGTCCTTATATGAGCACATTTTGGGCTGGGTGAGGTCTCATTCGAAAGAGGAAGACTCGATACAGCGCGCTCTGGTCATCGTTTGAGTCACAAAACACTTTTTTTTTTTTCAACGTTTGCTCTACTTTCTACACTCATATTATTAGATATCAACACAATCTCGTCGAACCATGACCAGAGCGCGCTGCACTGAACCTTCCTCTTTCGAATGAGACCTCACCCAGTCCCAAATATGCTCATATGAGGACGAAAAGCGAATTCTATAAAACCCATATTTCGGGCCAATTCAGTGTCGATTACAGAGCGCTGTTTTACCCGTGTCTACCCCCTTAACATTGACGAGGGGATCGAGCCAGTCGATCGGGAGGAGGGAAGTCGTGGTGGACGGCTTGTGATTGGCGGAGTAGTACGCATGCGTCGCGCTTTATTTGAAACGGAATGCTTATATAGGGTGTATTAAAATATGCTTATATGTATAAAACTATACATATGTATGTATACTTATATATTACATATATATATGTACTTACATATGAGCCCCTCAATTGACGAGTGGCATAAGTTTTACCAAGTCTTAAGTGACCAAAATATAATGTTGCAATTACATATTAACGTTTCAAACTCAACGACAAACTTAACCATAAAAAAATATAAAAGAAGCAATGCCTCTTATCAATGATATGTCACTTTCATTAACCAATCACCGATCGTCCACCACCACATGCGCAGTATCATGCACCCCCCTTACTGACACGAGCTTAGGCCCCGCAGCTTTGTGCTCCGTCCATTTAATTCTTAGGTCCATGTACTTTTACTATTTTATTAGAAAATTTGATATTACTTACGTAATTTCGAAAGTATCCCAAATAATAAGACAATTATATAAATACACTACACACATACAAGTTACTTTGCAATGCTTTTACACTGTTTTCCACCGTTTTCCACCGTTTTCCACCGTTTTCCACCGTTTTCCACCGTTTTGCACAATGGCGTCACAAGGCTATACCAATGAAGGACGCTATTTCTAAAACTTATATTCGGCTGTAGAGGACACCACCAGTCGTCCCTCACATCGCAGCCCCTTCCGTCTTTCGCTGTAACCCCCCGGCAGCGTGCGTCGCTAGCCGGTTACAGCCTAGACATTTTGCCTAATATGGAGTGGGGGTAGATCCCCCACCATTATACCCCCACCCGACCGTCGAACCAATCAACGCCAAGATGAAAATTTGCCGACGCCAGCGCCAACTAGTGAGACCGCGGCTAACCAGCGTCGCTGGGGAATCGGTTGTCGACGAGTGAGACCTCGGCCAATCAGCGTCGACAACAGATTCCCCAGCGATGGTTAGCCGCGGTCTCACTAGTTGGCGCTGGCGTCGGCAAATTTTCATCTTGGCGTTGATTGGTTCGACGATCGGATGGGGGTCTGATGGTGGGGGATCTACCCCCACTCCATATTAGGCAAAATGTCTAGGCTGTAACCGGCTAGCGACGCACGCTGCCCCCCGGAACTAGGCACTGTCCTACAGGTCCATGCTGTGAACACAGCATAAGCTTTCATTTTATTTTTTCCCTCCATTGATTTTCCGACGTTACTCGAAACAAGCCGAGCGCCGACCAACGTCCGTCGACGGCTGTACCCTGCGTTTAACCTGTCAGTTGCGTTGCGCGAACGTGAGAGGTGCCTGTTACGTCCGCTCTGTTCAGTTGATTATTTAAGCATATAAATATGCAGCTGAGCCATACGAATCAGTGGTCGCAGTGCTGTTCTTTGCTTTAGGTTCTCGTGCCGAATACCACTGTCGCGAATCATTAACCGCGTAGAAAATGTCGGAGATCCGTAAAAGAACGGTCGGCGATGCGTCGGCAGAAGCGCGGGACGTCAGTGACGACCAGGTATATATAAACGGGCCCCTCTCGTATCCGAAAAGCCTTTGCTCGGCTGCGCAGCAGTTATTTCGCCGATCTATTTTTTTTTCGCCTCTGCTCGTTGCGGCCAATCAATCGAACTGATCGCGCTGACCTTTGCATTTTGCGGCATGCATGCATATTAAGCCGATCAAATGATCGCTATGACAGCTACTATCTACGTACTTAGCGCTAAACCATTGTGATCACATTGCTATGTACGCTACTATTATTTTTACAACATAGCTATAGGAGTCCTGCACACGTACGTTCTATCGCGTATCTTTTTTCCGCGGCTATAGTACATCTGCGATTTTCAATTCGTACACTATCATGTTTACCTTAATTTCGTTGAATGAAGCATTTATCAGTTTTATTCATAGTTCCATCGCCGTTGTAAGAGTGTCAGTAGCATTCATTACGAGATAATATTCGATAAGAGAGAGAATATTACGAGTGTGAATTTTTATATATATATATATATATATACTTGTTTATATTCATTTTCGATTGGTATATTTATTCGATCTATTTTAGCGCCGTATATACGTATATCTTCTTTTACAGTCGTAAGACCATAATTATAAAACGCCGGCTTATCTTCTCATTGAAGCCATGCAAATTTTGATTGACCCCTTTCTCTTTAATTAATAATGTCAAGTGATTCCGTGTCGTATATAGCGCACATGTACATATACACAGGAACGTTTATTTCAATTATAATTTTTTTATACGATACTATTGCTATCTCTAGTTCTGTTCGTATCGAAAAATAAATCTGCAGCCTCTTTGCTTGAAATTATATTATTAAAAAGCGAAATATTAACGCAGCTTTTAGGAGTTAAGCGGGAAACATCGTCTCTGCTTTTCATTCGATGCTTTTAATCTGAAATGAGTTAAGATTACACGATCAGACACTTACGATTGTATTCCTCGCAATAACGTTCGCGAGTAATTTCAATGGTTCGTCACGTAGAAAGAAGACGCAGAGTCCGAGGATGACGCGAAATTGGAGCTGGAAGACTTGGCTCAGAACCTGCCGCAAGGAACGGATCATACTCCGCACATTTTGGATCTGGCCCTTTCCGGCTTACCCGATCGGTAAAACTATTCGAACGAACAAAGTTTATTATTCTTAAGAATGGCGAAGGAAAACCTCCGCTCACAAAGGATATTAAATTGTTTTGCAGCTGGAAAAACTGGGTGATTAGAAGTATTTTTAGCTGGTTTATGATCGCCGGATTTTGTGGCATTATTCATATCGGACCGCTGGCGCTGATGGCTACAGTAAGGGTTTTTTCTATCATTTGTCTGAACTTATAATTTGTTTAAAAAAATCATGCTAGCGTGGGTAACTGCGAATGAATGAAATTTCGGTTTAAAAAAACGGCATGCACGTTTGCTTACAGACACTGGTTGTACAAGTGAAATGTTTCCAAGAGATTATTAATATCGGGTACGCAGTTTACAGAATTCATGGTTTACCATGGTTCAGATCTTTATCCTGGTATTTCTTAATCACCTCCAATTATTTCTTTTACGGAGAAAATTTGATGGACTATTTCGCTGTGGTGATTAACAGAACGGCAAGTATAGCTACACCATTTCTATCGAATGAAGGTAATTTAAGGCTGGTAGTAGAGATGTGCCGACTAGTGGCCGACTAGTCGGTTAAGCCGACTATCCGGCCACTTTTGTAGTCGGCGAATAGTCGGCCAAAAAGGCCGATTGATCGGCTCCCTTTTTGTGAATATTTACTAGAGATGTGCCGACTAGTGGCCGACTAGTCGGTTAAGCCGACTATCCGGCCACTTTTTTAGTCGGCGAATAGTCGGTCAAAAAGGCCGATTGATCGGCTCCCTTTTTGTGAATATTTACTAGAGATGTGCCGACTAGTGGCCGACTATCCGGCCACTTTTGTACTCTGCGAATAGTCGGCTAAAAAGGCCGATTGATCGGCCCCCTTTTTGTGAATATTTACCCATTTTTCGTTCTCCTTTTCTAACACGTTTTATAACTTTGCTATTAGAGATGTTACTGAATAGTGGCCGACTAGTCGGTTAAGCCGACTATCCGCCCACTTTTGTAGTCGGCGAATAGTCGGTCAAAAAGGCCGATTGATCGGCTCCCTTTTTGTGAATATTTACTAGAGATGTGCCGACTAGTGGCCGACTAGTCGGTTAAGCCGACTATCCGGCCACTTTTGTACTCGGCGAATAGTCGGCTAAAAAGGCCGATTGATCGGCCCCCTTTTTGTGAATATTTACCCATTTTTCGTTCTCCTTTTCTAACAACTTTTATAACTTTGCTATTAGAGATGTTACTGAATAGTGGCCGACTAGTCAGTTTAGCCGACTATCCGGCCAGTTTTGTAGTCGGCGACTAGTCGGTTTCTCGGGAGCCGATTAATCAGCTAGTCGGCCAAAACCCTAGTCGGTACATCTCTAGCTGTTAGTAATATCACTGTGTCATTTTTATGAACATTCCTAGTGGTTACATAAAATCGATGAATAAAGCTTCTCTAAGCGTTATCTTTGTGTAATTTGTATGGTTTCCAGTTCTACTTTGTTAGGTTTCTATTCGCTTGTCGGCTGCTCTTTCCTTTATCAAACGCCACAGGCATAAATTAATCGAAATGAAATTAAGAGACTTCTCTTTACTTTGCTAGTATATCTGATAAATGATGAATATTGAGTTTATACTACTATATAAGAAAATTTAAACTTTAAAAGAACTAGGAATTTAAATACATCCACCGAAATGACACTAGTTTAGGAATTAAATTGGATATATATATATAAATAGTAAGTCGTCCGAAGCGTCGAAGGATTTCTAAAGGAAAATTTAGAAGCGACCCGAAATACTTGAGCAAGAAATTACTATTGCTTTTCTTTACAGGAATATTTACGGGTACTCGTCACGTATCACCGTTTCATTTCGTTTTGCCTATATATTGTTGGCTTCGTATGGTTCGTATTATCACTTGTAAAGAAATATTATATGAAACAGTTCTCCCTGTTCGCTTGGACGCACGTCGCTTTACTTATCGTTGTGACGCAAAGCTATCTTATAATAAAGAACATTTTCGAAGGTCTGATATGGTAAGCCAATTATTTCTATAAATCGATACTCTTTAGCACATTGTTCGATAATAATACATATTTATTTGGTTCAGGTTTATTGTTCCGGTTAGCATGATAGTGATAAACGATGTAATGGCGTACATGTTTGGTTTCTTCTTCGGTAAAACGCCGCTGATTAAATTATCTCCCAAAAAGACTTGGGAAGGTTTTATAGGTGGTGGTATTTCAACAGTTATACTCGGTTTACTGGTAATGTTACATTTCAATTCGCTGAGTAAAATACTATATATGTACAGCGTGTTCCTCGTGTCTCCGAAAGGAGACGTTTAAAAAAAGTCTATATTGCCGAAAAGTTCGTTTTATGAATTAATACGCAATTACCCAGTACATGGTCCAGTCTCCGTTGTTGTAAGATAATCGCTTGGCACCGTTTTGGCATGCTCTCAACTAACTTTCCTGCATACTCCGAAGATAAACACCATATTTCGCGAATCTCTCGAGGTAGCTGCTTGACCTTGAATATACGTTTTCCTTTAAGCTTGTGCCTTATGAAACCCCAAACGTTTTCGATTGGATTCGCATCGGACGATTGTGCAGGCCAGTGCAAACGTTACTATGCTCTTCTGTCCTTTCCGCGTCGTGGAAAAGCGACAAAAAATACGGAGCTCTCATTTTAAAAATCGCCTGTTTTCTACGGAATCACAAATTAACCCTCTAGTGCATAGATTTTTAATTCAATTGGAAAAATTAGAATACTCTAATTTGGGGATTAAAAGACCGAATCCGATGTCTGTTTTCAATCTGGAGGAAATAATAATAATAATAATAATAATTTTCGCAGCGTGCGTAGCTCAAAAATGCATTTCAAAATAGATTTCTGTGAAATCGAAACGTCAGATTGACATGTTTCTTAGACCAATATGTGCGCTGTGGTACTACTTTTAGGTCTGGCAAATGAGAATTCCCAACCCCTGGATTAAACAGATGCCCGCCTTAAGGCAGGCGTATGCACTAGAGGGTTAAAATGCCACGCGTGTTAATCAGCGTAGTAGAAGACACTTTTCTCCTCCGAAATCTCAAGGACCCACTCTACGAGGAACACGCTCTTGTGGAACAGACTGTACATACTGTTGTATTTTAGTGGTCTTACAAATTTAAATCGAAATATTGTTTCAGATATCGTATATCATGTGTCAGTATCACTACTTCGTTTGCCCTATCGAGTATAGCGAAACTTTAGAACGAATGACCATGGATTGTGAACCTTCTCCACTTTTTCAACCACAGGAATATACTTTGCCCAGTAGCACGCAAGTTCTATGGAAAATGGTACACAGTTTATGAAATCGCGGATGCTTTCTGCGTGCGACGAGAACGCGTAATGAAAGATAGCTAATAATGATTACATTTTTCCCGCAGGTCAGTGGAAAGTCTACCGTAACTCTGTATCCTTTTCTACTTCATTCGTTATCAATGTCAGTATTTAGTTCTGTGATCGGACCATTTGGAGGCTTCTTCGCAAGCGGTTTTAAGAGAGCATTCAAAATCAAGGTAATTCTAGTCGACTCTCCTTTACGTTGTACCTAAATTCCATTTGAAGTAAGATGTTTTTACAATTGTTATAGGACTTCGGAGATATTATCCCTGGTCACGGAGGAATAATGGACAGATTCGATTGCCAGTATTTGATGGCAACATTCGTGAATGTTTATATATCTTCGTTCATTCAAACTGCTTCGCCGCAAAAACTTTTACAGCAGGTAAAATATAACGAATTACTTAATGAAATCGCGTAGTTTTTTTTAAACGTCTTTATAAGAGATGGAAATAATTTTGCAAACGAGTAAATGATTCGGAGAAATCGTGCATTAATTTATTAGAAAAATTCATTTAATACGATTATAAGCAGTTAAATGTAAAAAGCCGTTCGGGACTTCAGTTTAATGCTAATTACAGCTGTTAGTATTGTTTTCGAATTCTTTTAAATTTTACGTACTTCATTTATGAATATAATTTGCGCGCGATTTAAGAAGCAGCATAACAATACTATTTAACTTGCCCGATTGATAAGTTGAAATTTTCACGGAATGACTTTATGAGCGCGTCGTATCAACAAATGCAGATTACAAAATACAAAAATTTTCAATTGATCGTTCGTGGAATTTAGCCGCAAATGTGTTGTACGCTATAATAGAAAAATGCTTCCCCGGGCTTTACATTTATATCTACTTTGTGTACTGCAGGTCTACAGTTTGAAACCGGAGCAGCAATTACAGTTGTTTCAAACATTAAAGGATTCACTAGACCACAGGGGTTTGTTGAAGGTTTATTGATGCCCTGGCATCGATTAAAATTATTAATTATTTCGCTTTCTTTTGTATAGCAAATTGTGTTGGAAAAGACTGCTTACTGTCGTTTCTAACATACACATTCAGATATTGTGTGCAATGTATGTTTGTAGAAACAGCATTGGCAACATTAATCATAACTATGATGATATATTAAACTATGATGATAAAATTTATTTTATAATTGGAGAATTGAGAAACATCGCAATATTTGCAACTTTTTTGCATTCCGTAACGAACAGTCCATTTTCTTTCACACAGAAACTTTTATTCAACTGTGATGATGATGGTGATGATGATGATGATAGGAATTCGACTAATGTAAGTGTTTCTTTTCTAACAATTAAACCAAAGATTGTCGAAAGTACATACTATGTGTTGTAGAGAATGAAATTTCCAAATTCTTATATATATATATATATATATATATATATATATATATATATATATATATACACACGATTATTTGTATCCTTCTTCTAAAAATTTAGAAGGTAATAGCGACTTTATCGGCGAATATGAATTTCATATAAATATTGTTCCACGACCAGATAGATTTACTTGAATCGATCGGATCTCAATATATTTTTAAATCCTCGTTGTGCATTTAAGATCTGTAGCCGTAGAGACGAATCTCGTTCATCAAATTATTATAGCTAATTTTATTTGACAAAACAATAAGCCTCTATATTTTCTGACAGAGTATTATCGATTGTATGATATTAATTCTCGTGTAAAGTGTTTCTTAGTTTGCTACCGTAGTTTATATGTTATGTACCTATTAATCTGTTCATAATTAACACGGTCACTATCTATGAGTCGCATGTGAGTCGTCAGTGTTTATTTTGTATGTACATCCATGTAATACGTACGTTTTGCGTACGTGAATCATTGGATAGTTCGAAATGCAATGTACCTGTAGGCGTATGGGGATATATTCCGAACAATACTCGGACAGTGAACGTGTTACCCTTTAATTACTGTTAGTAACGAAGATCGAGAAAATAAATTTTAACACTTTCGTTATAGTCAGTGTCATGCGAACGTTCAGATTTTACTGAAGTACTAACTTTCGGCTTCTACTTACGTACATTATTGCAAAAGATTCTCTGTAAAGGAAGCCTGCTACAAATCTAACAAAGTGCAATAGTGTGATTAATGGAAATCAAAGATGTTATCTGTATGTTATTAGTAATCATAGATTTTACTTATACGTATGTTTAAAGGAATGTGTTGACGAACCTCATGACACTGAACGTTGAATATCATCATGTTTTAAATATACATCCGTAATGAAAATAAGATAGAGAGTGGTTACATCCGCTTATTTTTAATTTTATAATAAGACATTTTATTACAAACAGAACAAGAAAAGGGTGAAATGGAAATGTAACTGTTTTTCACAGTAACTATTTTTACTGGAATATTCCAATTTTTTATTTTACATATGACGTGCTATTTGTATCGTTGAAACGTGAAACAATTTCGAAGTTTACCGCAGGATTGAGAAATCTTATTGGAATTAAAATATCGACAATTTATCTACGGCTTAGCGCGCAAATATTTTATATGTCCACTTTTTGCGAATTTCGAGTTTTTATGCGCGGCAAATAGTTATTGACTGTTCCTTTATGCTGTTTAAGAATCACATTTACATCTACTTCATAAATTTATGGAAAATAATATTTTTTGTTCATCGTACGTCCCTGAATATTACGTACCGTTGTATGTCTAAACCTGCTTTTCTCGAGAACGCTAGAAGCGGACGTACGGTATTTGCGCGCTAAGCCGTCGATGTGTTATGAAATATTGCGTTCCACTTTATTCCATAGTCGTATTTAAAATTGTGCCAATTGTCCATAGGAATAAGCAAATCGGTAAAAGTATTATGTGAATTACGCGAAAGGATTGTCAACATGGCACAACTACTTAGTGGTATTTTTGTGTGATTACATTACATTTCCAATTGAAATTTTTTGTATGCTCCATACAATTAATTCAAATACGCTTTGTAAGCAAATTACACTCTGTACCTAATTCCAAACTAAATATTTGTACTTTCCTTTATCATCGGACGCTTATACATTAAGAAATGTTTCAATGTTGAGAATAGAATGTTTACATAACTATATGTGTACACGAAACGAGAGAGTACAGTAATATAGAGAAATGGATAACTGTAAGTATATTTATTTAATAGAAAGCATAATAAAATGGATATATATATATATGGATGGAAGATTTATGAAGTATCCAGTATGTTACTACTATCATAGATTCTCAACTAAACGGTGACTTAAGTCTAAATATATGGTGATATATTTATGTAGTAGTACAAAGAAATAAACCATATAAACGTTGTTCTCGATATTTTGATACCTACTGTTATACTCGAACTTATTAAATTTAAATGCTTATTTTATACAATTCAGAAAGCACGACAGTTTCATTGAGGCCAGAAAGTTCAGTTTATTAAATAAGGTAATATGTATCGTAATTCTGTAAAATTTATTTGATCAAAAATGGTCGAAAAGGTATTTTATTCGAAAATATGGGTGCGGTACGGGAGGTGAGAAGTGGTGGATGGCTTGTGATTGGCGGAGTAATACGGATGCGGCGCGGTTTATTTGAAATGGAATGCTGAATTCTTATATAGGGTGTATTCCAATTACGTCCACATCGCCCACGCGGTCGCGAATGTAACGAAAACCACGGACGTTTCGGGCGGTACCATATTATTTACTAGTGATCGTAAAGAACGTATATACAAATTCGATCTGACATGAGCTTAGGCCCCGCAGCTTTGTGCTCTATCCACAGGGTTGCAAGGAATTGTTTGTGGCGCAACACCTACAGGAGTCGTGGTAATGTGTGCGTGAACTAGCGCCAAGGCAGCCAAGTGGCCCCAACGCGAAGCCAACCAGCGTCGACAATCTATTTCCCGGCGACGCTGGTTGGCCGTGGTTGGCTTCGCGTTGGCAAAGAGTAGGTATAATAAGAGGCGTCACTCCGGGCGGAACCTTTGAAGTCCTTGCTTGACCTTGGCATTTAAATTGGTTGTCTATTTCGAGCGGGATATTCAAATCGACTAAATGTACCTTACCGCAATTGGCTGATTATTGCCGAAGTTGACCGATCATTGCCGAAGCTTAGCGATCATTGCCGAATGGGCATTTAAATTGGTTGTCTAGTGATTTCCCTAGGTTATCTCTGTCCTTGTCGAGTGACACCTCTTATTATACCTCCTCTTTGGCGTTGGGGCCACAAAATGTGTCGTAAAATGTGTCAATAAAATACGTAATCGACGTATTCTACAGTATTCTATAGTATTTTCATGCAACCAACAAGCGAGTCAGAAATAATTATATTTTTCCAACACTTTAATTGTTGAAACCTTAAAATAACGAATATTTCTATTTACTACATTTGCGACAAATGACACGTATAAAATGGGCTTAAAAACGACATATTATGGGTGCGTTCCAGTTGAGCCCAAAGCGACCGCAACGCTCGGTTTCTCGTTCCACTTGGCGACCACGCCGACCGCGGTCGGGCTGAAAACGTCACTCATGACGTCATTGATGCGACCGCATCGCGCCCACGGAGACCCACCTCCGAAGATGGGTCTGGCCCGTTCGTTCGTGATTCTCGCGCGTAATTCAATTCAAGCGCTAAGGGCGGGATTTCCTATCAGCGTCAAACGCGTGCTTGTAAACGTTGCTATCGGATTCTTATCTTGTTTATTATTTAAAAGTTGTAACATTTATGAAGATACAAGTAAATAAACAATACTTTACTTGTTATTTTTAATTTATTTAATATTTCTCTCCACACATTTTCTTTGACTACATAACTTTTGTAATCTTTGTTCCTAGTAGCATAAAGTACAGGGTCATTTGCGATATTTTATATCAATTTTTCGTCATTATCAGAAGAAACCTGCAATTTCGTTGACATGTTTTCACGCGTTATTGAAAATCATCCAAGGCGCGTACGTCTAAATGCGGACACCACAGTTAAAAATCGATTCCTGGAATAATCGGTAAAATAATCGACATTTCAGAAAAAAATCGATCTATTCTAGAAGAATCGAATAGAATCGTCATATCAGCGTCGCCGGGGAATCGGTTGTCGACGCTGGTTGGCTGCGGCCTCACTTGGGTTGGCTAGCTTCGCTTGCCTTGGCGCTGGCGTCGGTTCGTTTTACATCTTGGCGTTGATTGGTTGACGCGCGGCGCATCACGCGCATGCGTGGACGCGTGTAATTTTCCCCACCACTCGAATAGTCGTCGGGCGATGTGGACTCAAGTGGAACGCAATCCAGGCGCGTACGAACCCCATTCCTGCCCGTTCCACTAGCTTTTCGCCCGCGAAGCTCACAACCGCTTATAAGCAAGTGGAACGGCAAATCACTACGGTCGTGGACCGGGCGATTTGGGCCCAACTGGAACGCACCCTATACATACATTTGCGACACGTCGTAAATGCATTTACGACGCGGCGTAAAATACGCGACCCATCATTGCTTGGCCAAAGAGTAGGTATAATAAGAGGCGTCACTCCGGACGGAACCTTTGAAGTCCTTGCTTGACCTTGGCATTTAAATTGGTTGTCTATTTCGAGCGGGATATTCAAATCGACTAAATGTACCTTACCGCAATTGGCTGATTATTGCCGAAGTTGACCGATCATTGCCGAAGCTTAGCGATCATTGCCGAATGGGCATTTAAATTGGTTGTCTAGTGATTTCCCTAGGTTATCTCTGTCCTTGTCGAGTGACGCCTCTTATTATACCTTCTCTTTGGCCATACGGTTGCGCACTAAGCAGCGACGAATCTGAAGTTCCGCATTACTCATCAGATTAATTACGGTCAAAATCTCAAAATTGTGTCGTTCTTGGGGCTACTTTCATCGGGAAAACATAAGGAATCGAGTGACGTCACTTTCGCAAAGATCTGATGAGTAATGTAGAACTTCGGATTCGTCACTGCTCAGTGCCATCTTGTGCCGGTCAACTAGTGCTGTCATCTGCGTCTTCTTGATTCAAACTTTTCGTGGCATTTGAATATACATCATTTTGTATGTTTCGTCATGATTTATGTATTTATAAAGGATATACCTATAAGCACTAAGTAGTGATTCATATAAATTAATCTTATCATGTTAAATGAAGCTATCATATTACGATAGAAGAAAATAAAACTGACATTATTTCGATTGGCATACGTCAGGAATGGGAAAAGCTCTGCAACTGTTCATTTTGATCTTATCTATAGATTCTAGAATCATACATAGAACTGATGTGAAACGATATATGTACGTATGCATACATACGGCGAACTAGAATATAGTACGAGATGATGTATTTTTGGAAAATGACGAAAGTAACACGAATACACTTCACTACTTGTGCACTTAGAAAATTTATTTATACCGATGTCGAGAATTATTAATAGATATTTCATTAAACCAATTTCATACATAAGTGCAACAAATTTATTGCAGAATTTTGGAATTTGAAAATAAGTATCTCTCAAATCAGATTTTGAATGATACTCTCGGCGAAATAAAGTAATTTCGGCGATCAAGATACAATGGAAAAACTTGGAGATTACATCAAAATATTATATCTTTATTATTCATATAAATGGTATACAATATATTACAAGTATATATGTATATATCTGTACAGATATACGTATATATGTACACATACATATATAATACAATATATATGGTTTGTGTAAATTATATCTTTTAAAGCTAGGTACATAGATGTTTGTGCAGTAAAATTCGAAACACTTTCCCTTGACTTTTGTCTTTGAATAATTCGAAATATTCGGACGCTGGCCACGAAGCCTCGCTATTAGTTATGTACCGTAACCACAATTAGACGATGTGGATGGTATAAATATAGAAGCCGAAAGAACATTTTCAATTTGCGAAATGAATCGAAGAAATATATTGTTGGTCATTGTTTTAATATCTATGTTCATATCTCTTCAAGGCACATTTGAAATATAATCAGTATACTCGTTTTCCATATTACAGAGGAATTTACTAACATTATTTAGTAGTTCCTATCATTTCACTAACGGTGTCTGGAGTTAGACTTCGATGAAATTAAGAAAGTGAGAAAGAAAAAGGAGAGAAAAATCAATAGAAAAATATAAAATATTAAAAACTCCTTTAGCCAAAATCACAGACAGTCCCTTACTTTCTCGAACAGAGCACAGAGTCGCGTTTTCATGGTCTTAACACTAGAAATAATAGATAGTCGATATAAATATTATAAATATACATTCATCAAATTACATACATACACGTACACATACGCCACCCGACACAAAGGAGACTCGCTAATAATGAAATTTACATATTCCCATTCTGCATAAATTACACTAATTACGTATGTTTACGTGTACGCACGTAAATAACGTATAAACAGTGGTCTTGCGAGTGTGTGGTGTGTGTGTGTATATATAAATATATATATATATATATATATATATATATATATATATACATATACATATATTTATACATGTATATTTTGATTATATCCTTTTTTGATATTCAGATCATGAAGGATATCTTTCATAATACTGCACCTATTTCTATGTACATAAAATGTTTACAGAACATAATGAATTATAGATAAAACGTATGCCGATGATAATAACAACAATAGTAACAAGTGACTTTGCAATTATTACGTGTTATCATTACTACACATAGATATGATAAAATGCCCTGCTCGTCGTCTTTGTTAAAGTTCACGGTTCTATTACTGTTACTCGTCTCAATCGCGTTTATAATAGATCGTATTAGAAAAATTAATTTGCAAGATAAAACCCTTGCTCCGCCAACGTCATCTGTACAATACACACTCCGGCCAACGCTTTTTCTCTCACTTTATGCTCCTCCTATATTTACCTAGTCAGGTCTCGTGTGACTAATCTACGTCCCTCTGTTGGAAGTTTGCACAAATTTCCCAATTAATATCAATATCCGGGCATTCTCTTTCCTCCGAGTAAGATAAAATGGCTATCATCTGCACCGCAGGTATTTATTAACAAGTATAGAATGTTCGACGCAATATTTTAATAACTACACGCAACGCAAAGTGAAAACTAGAATCTTTCTTCAAGTATATAATAGTAACAAGATTACTTTGTTAACAAACTATACAAGAAACTATCGCTTCGCCCGCCGCGGCCGATCCGGCCGCGGGGACATTTATGCAACATAAAAGAAATATCTTTACACGTTGAATAATGAAATAATATTATATAGCAGTCATTATATTAATATTCACATTAACAGCGATTAACGACACAGATAATAACGATAATAACGCGGGTACATCTTTTTTTTCGTCGGTTCGGAAACGTTATTATTCCTCTCTTTTTAACAGCAATTAAAGCGACCAATCGCCTCGTATTAATTTCGCTAATTGGAAATTATATTTGGAAATAAACGAATAGGATTTTGGTTTTCATAGTTCCGTAGGTTCATATATCACGAACGACTGCTAAATATTGAAAAATATATCTCTTATGTATTATTTTTGGTAAGCTTTGTTCTGTTGGCGGCAACCGCTGCGAGGCATGCCAGTGCTTCTAAGTCCGGCGATGCACACCACGCTATTAATATTTATACAGAATAATTAAACCTCAAACACCAAATATAAGTCTTATTAACACATCGACTGTAGCATACTCGAATTTATCCATCGATGTTATATAAATACTTTGCAGGCAGGAACGTAAACTTACGCTCTTGTGATACTCGCGTGGAAAATATGAATTTCAATTGTTCATCGGGTCTTATCCGTTCGCAGAAAGCGTAAAGTGCCTGCGTTCCAGCCGATGCAACGTAGTATAATAAACTCTCGCGTCTTCGCGAGACTCGAGCAAGCAAAGGGAGGGATATGAAAAATACTTGTACTTACATTTATTAGGTTCCTCTATTTCGATCTGTTTGGAATCGCTGGTAGCTGCCGCATTACGAGTAATGCTCTGTTTTCTCGCTTTCCTTTTTTGACTCCCAACGAGGAGCGCTTTTTCAGCATCTTCTGTGCTCTCGCGTTCTGCTTGTGGCATTTTGCAATTATTCTGACTATCGGCATTATAATTATTCTGGTACCTCTTGTTGCTCGAAGCTGATATTATTTTCTGTACGATCTTTTTCTTTTTCGTACGTTGCTGTTTCTTCTTTTCCTGAAATTCTTCTAAACTTAAGGATGGTAACGCTTCGATTTTCTTTTCTAAATTAAAATCCCTACACAGGAAAATAGTACATAAACATAATATACTTCGATCACGCGACACTTTCCAGTGAAAATAACATCCAACTTACTCAGCTCGAAATCGTTTACGCGCGGTCCACGGTCCAAAATCTATTTGCCCCTCCGCGCCTTCGGTCTCCGTCTCCTCTGGCTTCGAAGCTTCGATGTTCCCCTCGGCGCTTTATACAATACACGCGGTATTCGTGTTTATTGGTAAATACATAGAGAATAGAACGTGCCGACAGCGGACAGAAAAATTCAATTACCTTTCTACAAGATGCTCCAACTCGCCGCGAGAACTGTTGCCACCCTCGCTACTCAAGGAATCCGTCTTTTCGCTGACGTTCGACGAGATGGAATTTCTTCTCTCGTTCGTCTGTCCCTCGGCGCTAATAAAAGTACAGTTTTCGCACAGATTACAACACGAACAACGAATTATCTTACAAACAAGCTCGACGGGAATGCCTTAAATATTTACCTACGGTTTCCAGTTTGTCGTTTCCTTTTCGGCTGCTGCCCCGACGCCCCAATGTTCTTCATTTGCTCGGCGAGGAACTTCTGATAACGAAGACCTTTGCAAGTTCGTTCGCTTCTAAAATTAGTCTCCTCCGAAGGCATATTAGCGGTTAAAAAATTATTGATCTCCGTCTTCTCGTCTTCGGTATCCTAAACCCAATTATTAATATTAGCCACTAGCTAACGTACACCAGCGAATTACTCTCCAAGAAAGACTTCCTCACGTATTGATCCTCGTTGTTGTTCGACTCGGTCCGTTTCCTTTTCTTCGCGTCGAACAGATCGGCTTTGCATTCCCTCTTCAGATCGGGCGAGAAGGATAAATCTAAATACTTCTTTTTAGGAGGTTTCGGAACTTCGTTATCGCTATCGATCGCCGAACCATTGACGGGGACCTGCTCGTCCTTTATTTGCGTCTTCTGAGGCGTAAATAGAGAACTGAGACCGCCGATCTGGGATTCGTCGGCCAGCTTCCCCGGCTGAATCGATTGTCCGTCTCGTTTATCGGACGTCGAGTAATCGGAAGACTCGTTCTCGGATTTAACGTTCTCCGCTGCTTGCTCGGCGGAACTAGCTTCCGCCTTCTTGTTTGTAGGCCTTGTGTTCAAAGTGCGCAAAGGGGGCGCTGGTAATTTGTACCATTTGAAGTCAGGATTCGCGTTCAGGAACGCATCTTTGTACTGCAAGACAAAACACAATTATTCCCTTGAAATTCGCTGGCGAACGTTGCGCGCAAAGTTGCACGCAAAGTTGCACGCAAAGTTGCGCGCAAAGTTGTGGCGGAGAAACTTAAATTCTCGCGAGATCTCAATGAAACCGAGATGATGATGATAAACTGTTTTACGGCTGACGGTAAACAGTAACCAATCAGGCGGACGTATAATTATCAGCATGACACGCGGTTCTTTTCTTACGCAAGTAATTATTAAGTAATGCTGTAATTCACCTCCTGCGCGAGGTTTGTGTACGAACGCTTCTGGTCCGGATGAAGGGTGGCCCACCATTCTCCGAGAACCCTGGTGACCGCTCGATTCTCCAAATGTGGGAAACCAGATCTTACCGAGCCGCGATGTCGTTTACAAAAAATAAGAAACGCGTTCATCGGTCTTCTTGCATGGTGGGCTGGTTCTCTTAATTCACGTGGCTCCTGATTAACAGTCCAAGATTAAATTTTTACAATTTTATTAACAGCTCGAATTTGCGTATAATTATTAACAATAACGTTCGAAGAAAATAGAAAAGGAAAAGGAATCGTTTTCTCAGCGCTGCACGAGTATATAAAATCATAATCTTGTGTCTACAGAATTATTTGTTATTTCATAAAAAGATTCGAGATATTAAAACATTAATACAACCAAAAGCAGGTATTGTGAAATTTTTATGGCGCTCGTTTCGTGTTCGGTAGTTTATAATTCGGACGTTAATTCGTGAAATATGTTTTTTAATATCCCCGACATTTTGCAGCACTTGTGAAGCCTTAGAGTCGCATACCTTGGAAGATTCTAAGGTCACATATGCTTACCTGAATGTCCGTATATAAAGGTAATCCATTGAAACCTTTTACTTATATCAGACACAGTTCGGAAACTATATACGTATATATTAATGTTTCGATTGATTGCAAGTTACAAGAATTGCTGTAAAAAATTTGTATCCATCGAAAGTAGCTGAGAGAGTATTTTAAATAAGAAGCGATACATATACGCTCTCTTCGCGATTAAGTTTCGAATTTAATATTGCATTAATTTCACGATAATAATATACGCTAATAATTTCCCGAGTAAGAGTTTATTGTAATGCGCAGGATCGAATGATTATGCGAACTTCGGAAAATGTTCCTGGCCCTTCGTGCCGTAAATAGTGTAAATTCACCTGCACGCTTAATCGAGTGTTATACAAGTACAATCAGAAATATATAAACGTGAATCCCGCCGCGATAGAGGCTCGTGTACGTGACACGACACATACACACGAGCGCCACCACTACGGAAATAAAGAGAAAAAAATAATATTAGTTTTCGGTCGAAAACAGTCTTTTCGTTATGCATCCTTATCTTTCCAATATTTTTACCTTAACGATAACTGTGCCTCCATCGCGAAACGGCGCACTTTAAATGCATCAAAATTTATCAATTCGTGCAACGTTACGAAATCAGGCATAAATTGCAGCAGCATCGGTAAATCGTGCGTAAAGGAGGGTATTTAACTGCTGCGCGACGGCCACAAAAATGGACGAACGAGCGATTTTTTTCCGAAAAGAGATCCCGTTCCCCGATAAAACCCGATGAAAAAAATCGTGTCTATTTATGGTGCAACAAGGAGAACGATCTACCGAACGAATTGGTAGAATTCAATGTCAGAGAGGAGCGAGAGATTCCCCGTATTCCCGAAATATCTCGTAATTGCACGTCCAGCGATCGAATGCCATTAAAAAGATCGGTAGCTGCGACTGCTCGATCTTGAAGAAACATATCCGTCCTCGCGGCAGGCATATGTTAATTTTCGTGTTCTGTCTAATTACATCGAGCGCGCAAAGTCCACGGTAATTTCCAATAACCGTCTAAATTTTAATATCCTCGGCTTCGTTCTCGTCTCGACGCGAAATCGTCTATGAATTAATATGTATATGTATCAATACATATATTATATACACTGATAATATACGCATACATATTACATATATATATATTCAAAAGAAGAAAAAGGATAGAAGACGAGGAAGAAAATTATTGCATTGTGAAAATTCGCTAGGGCACGTCGCTTGTACGTCGCAGCTTTCGTTAATGCTATTGCATGTTGACTGTATCGTTCGCATCGCTGGCCCCGTCAAATTCGTCAGAGCAGTGGACGGGATTTTTACAAAATTTCCTAACACAGATTTCACGGGAACAGATGCGTGAACGGGGGATCGGGGACTGCGCGTTTCTCGCTGAATTTCGCGACAGATATCCGATCGCTAACTGACAGCTGCTCGTGCGAATGTAAATACTGCGTGCGAGCGATCTACACGTATTTCTATGCACCGATGATCTGGCAAATATTTGAATGAAGTGGGACGTCTATTTGAAAAATTCCAGTCCCCACGGGACAACGGAGTATCCTCCCATCGTCCATTCCCCTGTCCCTCTGGCTGTCAAATATTTATCGACGGACAACAAAACGCCAAGACGTCGTTGGTCCGTTCTCAGTATGACTGCTCCGAAGGCATTCCTAGGAATACCGTTTTTTTCTCACACGAAATCACCGCGAACGGGTCGCACGTCCCACCGTCCCGAATGAGAGACACTCGTTTCGACGATGTCGCGGGCTTGTCGCTGGCGGAGACGTATCGAGAAGTCATTCGCAGCGCGAGAAAAATACAATGTATTTCTCCCTACTCACCTTGCGTTGTTGCTCGTTGGCAGCCATTTCTGATTTCACTTGACAATTCACTCAGCGGCGCATAATAAAGATAAAGCTTCAGCGCTGAGTGCCCTCTCTTTCCCTCTTCGCCTTGCTTTCTTTCTCTGGCTCTTTTCTGTGCACGAATTAACCTCTCCTTCTTGCGCGCTTATTTCTGTCCTTCTCTCGCATCGACGCGCTCGTCCGCGGCTGTTCCGTGCAGCCCACGTGAAAGAGAATTCTCGCGAAAAAGCTCGCGGTCCCCCTGTCGGAGCCCTGCTTTTTTTTACCACCGACTTTAACGACACTGCGCCCGACGCCTCGCTCGGATCGTACCAGCGATGTTATTCTAACAATTCTATGCTCGCGACTAAACGTTTCTCGTGCAAACGTCACGAATCTACAAACGTCACTATCAAAACCAGTCACGCGCCTGTTTTCACTCCGGCAGAGTTCACTTGGAATGACCAACGGATCGGTCCGTTCTATCGATTCGTTTTATCAATCATAGATCCCCTTTAAGGGCGCCCCGATGCTTTTGCCCGTTTCATGGGAATCTGCACGCACGTCCGAAAAGGGAATCTGTTAATGCGAGACGCATTTTCAGTGTCGCATGCACCGCGTTCAAAAAGGTACGACGTTCGCGCGCATAAATGCACCGCAGGCTCGACAATTGGCGGGATAAAAATCACTAGAGAGATTCCACAAGTTTCTCTCTTGCACGCTATCACAGCCGACTCTAGTACTAGCCGTGCTGAAGGTAAAATGGCAACACCGCACCGGACTCCCGGCTACAGTGTCTCCCTCTACCGGTCTTTCGGTTTCCCGTTTACCTTTTAAATGTTTATATTAATGTAGTACTGAAGTCCTCTAAATATCAAATACGGAGCAATAATCCAGGTGTTTTATTTATTTATATTAACCCTACGGATCTTTATTTTTGTGTGTAGCACATTTATTTAATACAATCTATAGCATTTTTGGACATTTTGTTGTACATATATTTTTTTTTACAAATTTCACATATTCATTAATTATGTCACGGTGTTGGTGTGTTCCCAATTGCAAGGGAAATTAATAATAATAATAAGAATAAGTTTATTTGTACTACAGGCTCACAGCCTATTACAAAGGAGGTTGTTTGGTTCTCACATCTACATCCTTACTTTTATCTGTGTTACATTGTACTTAAGCCTAATATCTAAACTTTATATATTATTTATACTCTTATTACATTTCAATTAGTGCGAGTTTTCTTATTTTTATGACTGACTGTACAAAATAAAACATATTCTTTGCTTACTCGATGTTCCTAATATTTAATACTTCAGGGAACTCTTTTTCCCTAACTTTTTGTGCATGCCCTTGTTGATATTGGAGACATACAGGCAGAACATGCTTAGAGTCTTCCTACTTCCCATGTTGCATAGTTGACATTCCTCTGCGTCGCTTATTTTTACTCTTCCTTCCTTTTCTTCTACCATATTGAATTCATGTCTTCCTGCCAAGAATTGCAAAAGATATTATAATGGTACTTTAAAAGATAATAATTATAATTCTATATTTTTATTCCCCAAAGATGAGTAATTACCGAAAAAATGTAAGTTAACCCATTATAATAAAAAAAAAGTTACGCGCCATGGTAAATACCTCTAGGGTGGTGAGAAAATTTTCCACGATTATAATACTGTCCTCTAACACGATTTTATAATTAACCGCATAATTATTCCTTTCAATAGCTAATTATGCTAACCTCTTTTCCACGGGCACTTAACCTGTTTGGCTTCGTACCAATAATTTTGTCTATTTCAGGTCTCTATTAACTTATACATACCTTTATCAATTTTTAAATCCTTCAATTTGGTTCAAAGATGGTTTTAACTTGTTTCACACTTCTATTATCTTGAAATCTCTGTAAATATTTCATATATAATGCATCACAACACCAAACTATTCCGAGAGTCCACAGAATATATACCACATTTATAAATATTAATATACTTCTGTATTACTTCTACTTACTATAGTTATCATATTTATGTATTCCTTATACATAATTAATAAAAAATACTGTATATTAGTATAATTTTATATCGCAAAATAACGTTAATTATAACGCTGAATACAAAACTCCACTATTGAAAATAGGACTCCCGATCCGCACATGAGCGGTGTTGCCACGTTGTATAGCACGGCTAGTAGTAGAGTCGGCTGTGACGCTATTCACTATTGTAAACTTCTGAAACGAGTAAATTAACATTGGCAATATCGTTTTGTAACAGTGAACAAACGGATGATATATAATTTGAGACTGTGGTGTATTAAGTTTCAGTCACGGAGCAAATATTAGTTCAAAATTCATTCGGTTAATAATGGTAACATGGAACAACAGCTGTGACAAAAGATTGAAATAGTAGTTGGCAACAGACTGCGACGAAAGAACGGTGCGAAGTGGTGCAAAGTAACTATAAACACGCTGCATATGTGTGTAATACATATATATGTATAACGTGCTACTAAATTTATTCAAGGTGTTAATGTATATATGTAGTACAGGCGTTATTTGCACCTAACCTCAAACTACAGAATACTCTGATAAGTAAAAAGATTCATTTGCATGCGGGGTAAATTAATCTCGCGATGTTTCTTAAATTACTTTAACTGTACGAAAGAGTCATTTGTTTTTTCCTCATAAAAAATGTGGACAGTGAAATAGGGCTATATGAAAGCGCAGGAAATATTTCGTGCTCGTTTTTACGATTTTATAACTGGCATCACGTATATAACATATTCGAAACGCTTATTTTATTATCCCTGACATTTCTTCTATTTGAATCGTTAAAATTAAAGTAGACACCATGGAGAAGTCGCAGAAGATGCCAAAAGTTGCGAAGGTACGTAACGTTATATTTATCAACAATTCGTCTTAATATGCAAATGCACGAATTTCCTGTAGGCATGAGATTAAATTAATTTTGGTTACAGGTGAAGAATAAAGCGCCCGCTGAAATTCAAATAACAGCGGAGCAGCTTTTACGGGAGGCTAAAGAGAGAGATCTAGAAATCTTACCACCAGTAAGAATATTTCCATATTTGTTATGAATTTGTTTATAAATTATGATTGTAAAGGATTAGAATTATTTACGAAAAAAAATTTTTCTAGCCACCGAAACAAAAGATCTCCGATCCCCATGAATTGGCCGACTACCAGCATCGAAAGCGTAAAGCTTTCGAAGATAATATTCGTAAAAATCGTATGGTTATTTCGAATTGGATAAAGTATGCACAGTGGGAAGAAAGTCAGAAGCAAATACAAAGAGCACGGTATGATATGTATAATTAATCCTTGTGTTCGACGTTGCACGATACGGTAGAAATTAACTTTGCGCTAATACAGCTGAAGCTCGATAAGTCGAATCTCAAGGGAAGGGAAGAAATCTTCGAATTATAGAGGTTTCGGCTTAATGAGTTTTTGAGTAAGAGAGGTTCAACAAACGAAAAATCGACTTATAGAGGCTTTGCGCGATTGTTAATTTTTCGACTTGTGAAACTGTAAAGTAGGGCTGGGACTATTCGAATAATTTAATATTCGAATATTTTACAAGTAGTCGAATGCTAAGAATATTTTACAAGTATTCGAATGCTACGAATATTTTACAAGTATTCAAATGCTACGAATAAACTTCGAATATTTGAGTATTCGAGTATTTGAGTATTCGAATATTTGAGTATTCGAATATTTGAGTATTAGAATATTTGAGTATTAGAATATTTGAGTATTCGAGTATTTGAGTATTTGAGTATTCGAATATTTGAGTATTCGAGTATTCGAGTATTTGAGTATTCGAATATTTGAGTATTCGAGTATTTGAGTATTCGAATGTTATTATTCGAATATTTGTGTATTCGAATGTTATTATTCGAATACTATCCGAATACTGATGTATTCGAATACTTAAATATTCAAATAGTATTCGAATACTTAAATATTCAAATAGTACTCGAATACTTAAATATTCAAATAGTATTCGAATACTTGCATATTCGAATTATATTTGCCCAAATAATTGAGCAACTGAAGTATTCGAATACCGAAAAATTCGACAAATAGTCCCAGCCCTACTGTAAAGCAAGACAAATTCAAGTTTTAAAGGTAAATTGTTTATTGTATACCTGTAATCAAATATACCTACAACTTATGTACTACATATATAAAAATAATTTTAAGACACATTTTATGCTCGAAATATTACTCTTTATTACATATTAAAAAAATTTGTGACTTTGCTCTGTGCTAATCTTTTAGTGTATTCTAATTCAATAGCATTTTCAATCGTGAATAATGCAGAGAAAACATTTTCCTCAATATTCTGAGAGCTCTCTACGAAATTTCGTAATACATATGTAGAAGTAAAACTTCGACTTGTAGAGGTCGGTCTTTAGAATTCTCCTAAATTCGAGTTGTGGATGTGAAATATATAATTTAACATGCAAACTATAGTTCGAGTCAAGGAAGTTTTATTTCGAGTTGTAGAGGTGTTTACAGCCGAGCGGAAGGGATTGAAGGAAATTTTCGACTTATAGAGGTTTTCGAGTTATCCAGTTTCGACTGTAAAAAATTTGATTTCCCAATAATAGCGACGTAGACTAATCTGTAACATTTTGAAAAGTATTTCTTCTTCAATTTCAGGTCCATATATGAACGTGCACTAGACGTGGATCACAGAAATATTACATTATGGCTGAAGTACACAGAAATGGAGATGCGAAATCGTCAAGTAAATCATGCCCGAAATTTATGGGATCGTGCTGCTACCATATTACCTAGAGCAAATCAATTCTGGTACAAATACACCTACATGGAGGAAATGTTGGAAAATATTGCTGGTAAAATTTGGTCCTTTCAAAAATTCTAAATGTTCTTCGTGTAACTTCTTCGAGTTATTAATCGAAAGATTCGTTTAGGAGCCCGTCAAGTATTTGAGAGATGGATGGAATGGGAACCCGATGAGCAGGCTTGGCAGACGTACATTAAGTTTGAATTGAGGTACAAAGAAATACAAAGGGCCAGGCAAATTTATGAACAATTTGTAATGGTACATCCTGATGTTAAACATTGGATAAAGTATGCACGATTCGAAGAATCTCACGGTTTCATAAACGGAGCCCGTACTGTTTATGAACGCGCCATTAATTTCTTTGGCGATGAAAATTTGGATGAAAAATTGTTCATTGCCTTCGCAAAGTTTGAGGAGGGACAAAGAGAAGTAAGGAGCAAGTGAAATTACAGTCTTCCCCGGATTATCGAGAAAGATTCGGGACCGGGGACTTCTCCATAAACCGAGGCAGGGAAAGTAGTTAGCACATAATAAACTGACCCTTGTCCAAACCGTCTGACAAGGAGACTGAACGACGTAAATAATTCATATATTAATATAAAAATTTTCATATTCAATATTGAATGACTCAGTAATCAGTAGAGTACACCTTTATGAGAGTATTACCGATGGATTGGTGAGTTTATGTCGACGAAAATGACTCCAAACACGAAGCAATTCCGTCTATTTTTTTATTATGAAAACACGCTGCTAGTGATTAACTTACAACATTTTTCCTGCAATTATCAATGTAATTTGCCAATCCTCGTAATACCAAATAGGTGCCAAACATCCAGGCAATTTCTCCCGAAGGCTGCATTTAAGCAATCTTCAGCAGACACTTTACGATTTGGCGAAGTCGTTGATATTCTCCATTTAAATTCTCTTCTGCAGTATTACGCAGTGTGTAACGGGAAGAAGTCACTTTCCAGTGTGCGAATTACAACGTTTAGTGAACGCGGTGACGTTCAATAAAAATGGGCCGAATTGCTTCGCGTTTGAACTCATTTTTATCGAGAAACCTTAAAAAAATCCATTGGCAATTCTTTCATGAACATTTATCAAAAACATGAACATTTAATTTTACCTGGCCCATTGGTTTTGTTGCTCTCGGCAGTTAACGGGCGGCCTACTAATAATCCGGGGGGAAAAAGCATTTCAATAATCCGAGGAAGACTGTATTCCGTTTCTATGTAAAATTTATATCACATTGTTAACTGTACGTACGGCTTGTTGCAGCATGACCGTGCTAGAGTAATTTACAAATACGCGTTAGATCATATTCCAAAAGAGAAGACACAAGAAATCTATAAAGCGTATACTATACACGAGAAGAAATACGGAGATCGTTCAGGTACTACATTTTAACGCGATAATAGGACATATATTGATTAATATTGCGTGTACGCGCGGTCATATCGTATTGCTAATTACAGGTATCGAAGACGTAATTGTAAGCAAACGGAAGTATCAATATGAGCAAGAAGTGAAGGAGAATCCTTCTAACTATGACGCTTGGTTCGACTACTTGAGATTAGTGGAGTCTGAAGGGAACGTAGACGTTATCAGAGAAACATATGAACGCGCGATAGCTAACGTACCTCCGACCAAAGTAAGGAACAAACACATTCTATCCAACAGTTTACTTCTGATTCGCTATTCTATGCACTTTATACTCGCGCAGATATTGTAAACCCGGCATATTTTGCAGGAGAAACTATTTTGGAGAAGATACATATATCTTTGGATAAATTATGCTCTGTTCGAGGAACTCGACACTGAAGATATAGAAAGGTGTCGACAGGTCTACAGGTAAATAATAGCTTTTCCTCCGAAAACCATAAGAATCTAAACTGATACGACTGATCAATTTTCAGAGCATGCTTGGAGCTGATTCCCCACAAACATTTCACTTTTTCCAAAATTTGGTTGCTCTATGCATACTTCGAGATAAGACAGAAGAACTTAACAGCGGCTCGGAAGACATTAGTGAGTGTTCGATAAAAGAAATGTATCATTTTATCAAAGTTAAATATATTACCAAATGTTAATAATCTTATTTGCAATTGTTCTAGGGCATGGCATTGGGTATTTGTCCCAGAGACAAGTTATACCGCGGATATATCGATTTGGAAATACAGTTGCGAGAGTTCGATAGGTGCAGAATTTTGTATGAGAAATTTCTTGAATTTGGCCCAGAAAATTGCACCACATGGATGAAAGTATGTTGAACAATTCGATGCATTCTTTATTATTACAATCTCGATAGTTCGTTAAATACTTATTGAAACTTTTCCCCACAGTTTGCAGAGCTGGAAACACTTTTGGGGGATGTAGAGCGTGCACGAGCCATATATGAGTTGGCAATATCGCAGCCAAGGTAGGATATTTGAAAACGAGTAATTACTTATTAACTATAGTCCCGTATTATATTATTATTTAAAATTCACAGACTGGACATGCCTGAGCTTTTATGGAAGTCGTACATTGATTTCGAAATAGCGCAAGACGAGACAGAAAACGCGAGGCAGTTGTTTGAAAGGCTATTGGAACGAACGCTTCACGTAAAAGTAAGTTAAACGATCGGATCAAAACCAGAACCGCGTAATTCTGACTTCACTCGTTTAACTATCGAATATGAAATGCATCTTTCAGGTCTGGATCGCGTATGCCAAATTCGAATTGGCGAATTCGGTGTCGGAAGATGGTGTCGATAATGTTGTTTTGGCGAGAAGGATTTTCGAGCGTGGAAATGACGCGCTCAGATCGAACGGCGACAAGGAAAGTAGGGCGCTGCTTTTAGAGGCGTGGAGAGATTTCGAGAACGAGAAAGGGGACGATGAGACTCGCGCCAAAATTATGGAGAAAATGCCTCGAAGGATCAAACGCAGAAGGCGTATCGTGGGGCAAGATGGAGTAAATAAATTCATTAGTTCTACATTAAAGTTTTCTATGGAGAAACTTGGCATGTCTGTTATACTTATCTATTTGATTTTTAGAGCGACGATGGTTGGGAAGAAGTATTCGATTTCGTTTTCCCAGAAGACGAGTCTCAGAGACCAAATCTTAAATTCTTGGCGTCTGCCAAGGCTTGGATGAAACAAAAGGAACAGTGCGAAAACAGTGAGACTAACCACACCGCGTATGCTGCTCAATCGGAATTGAATAGTTGAACCGTAACTATTATTTCGTAAATACGAAGATTGTGTCCCCTATCTGTAAATAAATATTCTTCTTTTGTATTCTGTATATAAATGAATAAACACTTTTTAAACTTAAGGGGGGTCACTCAAGTGAAAATGAACTACCAGTTATTTTACAGATAAAAATTTGAAAATATGTATTTCCATATTATTTTTTACGCTGAAATGAATTATGTAAGAATGAATAGTGACATTTTTTTTTCAAAAATTTAAAAAAAAAATTTTCGAAAAAATTATTCGATTTTAAAATCCATACCCTTATCTCTGTAGTATTGTATACAAAGACTGCAGAAAAAAATTCAGCTCGAAAACTTCATTTTTGTCCGAGTTATAAAGTTTTTATGTTTTGGCGTAGTAACTAAAACGCTCCTGCTCCGTACGTTGGACCTTCTTCTTGCAATGCCTGTTCTCTTCGTGATTGTGCA
Source organism: Andrena fulva (assembly GCA_946251845.1). NCBI lineage: Eukaryota > Metazoa > Arthropoda > Insecta > Hymenoptera > Andrenidae > Andrena > Andrena fulva. The sequence continues at coordinate 26,364,089 of OX276327.1, forward strand.
GTTCGTATCATTTTTCTTGCACGTTTGTATCTTTCTGAGGCTTTCTGTTTATACCTGCGTACTCGTTCTGGCAAAAGATTATGGAGAGCTTTGACCGACTTGGTAAAACAGGAGCGTACGAAAGGCATTACTTTAGGGGGTAAAGGGCAGGGTACCCTGAAAGAAGTTACAATTAGAAAATTGGCAGATTATTATAAAAAAGCTATATTACGAAATAAAAACAATATTACAGCTATGAAAGCTGCCATATACGCGACGATATACCACGCAGTTTCGACGGATACGAAACCACAACATTATAAATGTCCATCGGGTGAAGAATCATGGTGTTTCTACCAATCAGCAATTGCGAAAGGAAGAAAACCTGGTTTTCATGCTAAGAAAATAGGAACACCTATCAGAGAAAAATTTCTGGATAAAATATTACCAATTTATAATAGACTAAGCGATGAAAAACTGCTCCGTCGTTGTGCACAATGCCTTACGCAAAATTCTAATGAAAGTTTGCATAGCATGATATGGCGTAAGTGCCCAAAGGATATTTTTCCTTCCAAATATCTTGTTGAAGCTGCAGTCGCAGAAGCTGTTACTGAATGTAATGAAGGATGGACGAAAACAATATTACATGCATTCAAGGACAACCAAATGCAAATGAGTGAACAATCATTGAAAATTGTTCAAAACCGTCACAGAACGAGTACACAGGTATAAACAGAAAGCCTCAGAAAGATACAAACGTGCAAGAAAAATGATACGAACTGCACAATCACGAAGAGAACGGGCATTGCAAGAAGAAGAAGGTCCAACGTACGGAGCAGGAGCGTTTTAGTTACTACGCCAAAACATAAAAACTTTTTAACTCGGACAAAAATGAAGTTTTCGAGCTGAAATTTTTTCTGCAGTCTTTGTATACAATACTACAGAGATAAGGGTATGGATTTTAAAATCGAATTTTTCCGAAATTTTTGAAAAAAAAAAATGTCACTGTATTAATTCTTACATAATTCATTCCAGCGTAAAAAATAATATGGAAATACATATTTTCAAATTTTTATCTGTAAAATAACTGGTAGTTCATTTTCACTTGAGTGACCCCCCTTAAAAAACAGTGTATTATTAAAAAAAAATCCATAGCATAGCCAGCATCGACCTATGAAATTTTAATTTTAATGCTTTTATAAGTAAACATTTGTACTTAAGACCTCTGTACAACTGTAACGAAATAAACGACACGTAGCGAACGTAAAATAGGGGCCAATTAAATAAGAGAAATATATATATATCACAATAATTAATAACTTTGTTATTACGTATCTTTAATATTTTTATACTAATTTTGATGTACATTTTTATACCTCGCTATGAAAATATAAATCCATTTTACGTACATTAATCCCCAGTTTCTTGTTACTCATTTGCAAATAGAATATACGCAGGCGAGTAATGAAAAAGTTTTCGATGTAGACAATAAACCGAGTTAATCCCTTTCTACAACAGCTACAGTATGTATAGGATAAAAAATAAATCAGAAACGTAAAAAAGTATTTCTGTTTGTAAAGCACAGATCTGTTGCGACAATTCACGGGAGTCCCTGAACGACTCGAAGACAAGAACGAACGAAGCTGTTATCATAAAAACAAAAGAAAACAGATGTATCGTTTCTTTAAACAATACTCCCTTATACTTGTTACGATATAGTGAACCAGGATACGAATTCGATACAGTTATGCATCCTCTTAATTTCACCTGTTACCTGTATTATTTACGCATTTGCCTTGGTAGAATATTTCTTTTTCTCGTCGCTTTCGAAGCCAGAATCTAAGTCGTCGCTCAAACACTTTTTCAACGTGTAACCTTTAGAATTCTGCCGCGAATCGGCTTGCTCGTCCAATAGCTTCTTGATGCAGCCTATCAACTGTTCGAAAAAGTTCGGATAATCGACATACCCGGGGAATATATTCACGTCTATAATCGCGTATTTGCCGGTGTGATTCTCGATAACAACATCAACGCCGATTAAGAGAAGTCCGAACAGCTCTGTTACTTTCTTGACGATCTTCCCCAGCGTTTCGTGCTTAGGTTTCACCGTTAATGGAATGTCTTCTTCCGACAGAATGGACCATTTCGATTTAGAGCCGCTCTTAAACATATCGTGCGAATTGAAAAATATCGTGTCCAATGCAGTACAGTCTTCTTCGTAAAAGTTCTTGAAGCTGGGTCTCTCGACTACGTGAAAATGCTCGCCGACTATGTATATCTTGTAAACGATCGCGTTGTGATTGACGAACTCTTGGGCGACGCAAGGCGGCTGACAATTGCTCAAGCCTTGTTCGTTGAAAATCACCATCATCTGAAAGACAGTGCGTTTGATCTAAATTTCTTCTCAGAGAAATACAGTGCGTTCTAACGACCGAGAGGCGCCTACCTTGTGCGCGTCGCTGGAGCCCTGAGCGATAAGCGGTTTGCAAAGAAACGGGAACTTGATATTCGCCGTTTTTAACAGCGACATATTCTCGGCCGCGCTTTTACTTTTGATTTCTACAAATTTCGGAGTAAATACATCTGAAAATCAGAGAACCGCGTTGAGATCAAGCGATCGCGAATTTATATCGACGTGCGTTACGAAAAGTAGCACATTTCATTTGTCTTGCGAAGACAAGCACTCTGCTCATTCTGATCACGAAAAACAGAATGTTTCGATTCTGTTCTCGAAAAGTAGTATGTTTTCATTCATCGCCACGAAGAATAGCATCTTATGCTCTTTCGCGACGAAAGGTAGTACATTTCGGTACATTGCTGCGAAAAATAGCACGGTTTGCCTTTAGCCGCGAAACATATCACGTTTCGACGCGCGTTACGAAGAGTAGCACGTTTCATTTTTTCTTACGGACAACTGCATGTAGAAAAAATGAAACGTGCTGCTTTTCGTAACGCAGGTCGGTTTCATAGATTGCCTACGACTGAAATATGCTACTCTTCGGAAAACAAATAAAACGTGCTACTTTTCGCTGCAGCGTTCGAAATGTGCTACTGCTCGTGGCGAAATGTAAATCGTGCTTGTTCTCGTGGTATATTCGAAACATCCTTGTTATCGGCAGAAACATTGAAACATGCTTCTTCTCGTGATAGATTGAAATGTGCTGCTCTTTCTAACAAGGGGACACTAAGGTCGACGGGAAACGGATTTTCCTGAACCTTGCAGTATTTGAAGATGTCGCCTCCGAAGTTAATTTGGCAAAGCAGTAGGGCGCGCTTCTCAAGATTTTCCGAGAAAATTGCATTTGAAAATCGAATTATTTTCGCAATTAGCTTTCTTCGAGTTTCAGTTTATTTTTTTTTTTACTTTCCCTTTTTTACTTATATGCTAGTATGACACGAGCCAGGGTGATATTCATCATAAAAGCATGGAAAACAATAATTTTTGCGGCACCTAGCACACACTATAAACGATTTTCAAATGCAATTTTCTCGGAAAATCTTGAGAAGCGCGCCCTACTGCTTTGCCAAATTAACTTCGGAGGCGACATCTGCAAATACTGCAAGGTTTAGGAAAATCCGTTTCCCGTCGACCTTAGTGTCCCCTTGTAAGACAAATGAAATGTGCTACTTTTCGTAACGCACGTCGATATCCGCAATTATGTATCCGAAATCATATCGAATACTCGGACGGTCTGTTTACCATTAAATTGTACATGTTCTTGTAAGATTTCGTAGGACTTGTAACGGTTTATTAAAATCCTAACGTTGTCCAGTGGGTCGATAACTCTTATCTCGGGATGTTGGCACATGTACTCTTGAATTCTTGAAATAATTTCTTTGGCCTTGAACAGAAAAATCGATTGTTACGCCAGTCCTACTCGCAGCGGAGGCAAAGAACTTTATCATACATTTTGATCACCATTTTCTGCGTGCGCTAATTTATCCGTCAGCTTGCATAGAAAAACATGAAATGGTCCCTGAGGTTCGAGGTCAGAGTTTATGTCGATCTGAAACCAACGCCGTAAGCCTGTACATGCTATTTCCGTTATTGCACGCACGTTCGTGAAATTAAATACGAAGATACACATAACCTACAATTATCATAACACCTTGCGCAACGTAACTATTTTATAATAATTGAAAATAATGAAACAATTAGTTACCATCTTTAATAGAAACCCTTCGGACTCGCAAAGGTTATAAAAATCATTCCAATTAAACTTCTGCCGCTTTTTCTCGGATATCGAATAACCAATGACATACTTGTCGCACATTTTTATGCGCACTTACTGTTTCTTGATATCCAATGTAAGTTTATCCATTAAAGCGTATACCGTGCATTATATTAATAAGCCGCTTTAATAAACTACACCTTATTAACACGTTTTCTACGAGAGGCTAATGTCAAGTAGTATCATATTTTCGACGAAGTGTGAGGTTATGTCTGACTGGTTTTTAAAAAAAACATCTTTCACCGTGCCACCAGGTTCTACCCGTATTTATACATTTTTCACTTGTTTTCTTTTACGGCATGCTTAATCTTGTATATCTAGTTTCCTGTGTAACTACGTTTTTTGGTGTTTTTTTTCTTCAAAACTCGTACAATAAACGATCGCGGGTTAGGGATATAGAAACCATGGTCACATTCTATGCATAGTTTTATTATTTATGCTTAATCATACACAGTCATTATATAATATATATGTCAGTATCGTAGTAGAATTTGCTTATCATTATATTTACAACGTTTCAATCATATTACTAAATCATTTTTACTGCTCATTGGGAAGCAGAAATATTACAGGATACGTCACCGGCGTTGCATCGTAAATTGCAATAATTGCACGTACGCTGCATCGGTGTGCCCTGTTTAACGCGTTTCTCATCAAATCAGCAACTTTAAATTTCCCCCATACTTTGTATCAATGACTGAAATTGAGTAAGTCAGAAGATAATAAATTGCGTCGCATAATAAGCACGAGTAAATAAATCATAAATTTGTAAATATTAAATAAACGTATCGCTACTGGAGCTGCTGGATTTACCTTCGAAGATTCGTTCCAGGAAGTCAACATCTTTTTGGTAAGAAAAATCGTAACGCTATCATCGCAGCCATTTGTATCTTCCCCGTCTGAGCGATTTTTCCTTAACATCCTAACTTCCCCGAGAGAGTAAGAGCCGGAACTTGGCATGTACAATTCGCCTTCGGAATACGAAGTATCCGATAGTGCTTTAATCTATTTTGGAAATTTATTAATTGGAAAAATTTGGTTATTTAAAAATTAAGAAAAACGTCGAGTACATAATTACTTCCTTACTTTATTTGATCCTATCGTAGATATACTCTTGGACAATCTGCAATAGACGGAAGCACAATATTTGCACGCTATCACAAGCAAATAATACATTTCTAGAAATAAATATAGTAGGGCTCCATTTATTCGAAAATATTTTTACTCGATGTTCGGAATTACTGAATTCTGTGACTAGCTACTTTAGAAACAAAATCTCTTTCATTTAAGGATAGGGCGTCGAGTTGATGCCATCTTTTCGGTGAAATTGACCTCTGAAAATTCGGCTACTTTCCGATTTTGTGTTATAACTCGCGAACTGTAAGAACTGTAACTTACCAAATGATAGTCCTAACGAAAAGAAGTAACTTTTTCCTGAAAACTTTTTTTCTATCTCCTACAGTTCGCGAGTAATAATACAAAACCGAAAAATTTTCAGGGGCCAATTGCACTCTCTTGGAGTGAATTTGGGCAGCAAACAAAATTGCGTTGTATTCAGCAGGACGTCCCCTACATATTCACAAAGATTCATAATTTTTCGAATTTCCGTGTTCGGGATCTTCCCTAGTCAAAACTATGAGGGTTGAAACTTGGTAACCCGTCATACACGAAAATGGTTACTCCTACGAAAAAAATTCATATAACCTTTTTTGTATAGAATTCCCTAAGCTATAAATTTCATAATAACTATTTTTGTCGTAAAACTGTTGGATAACGAGATATTCCCGAAAAACAGTGTTTTTTTCCTTCAACCCTCTATAATCTATTAACATATTGTTTAAAACGACGGAATAAAGGCCCATGTCAAAATTTAGCTTGCCAGGAATTATTCCGTAGATTGTCTATATTTCCGTCTAATTTCACTGGACTATAAGTTCCAGAAAGAGTGGCGGTAGCGACGAGCTTATAGCGTAGAGGACATATGGAGCTTATATCAAGATAATACCGTACATTCAAGCAAATTGAGCTCCGCTATACTCGCTTTCTTACCTCCCATTCTGATCAGCCGTACTCGAATGATCCTCATCGAACGCGGATAATAAAACTTTCCTGTGCACATCCTCGTACAGGCCCGCTAAAATCTTCTCTCTGTTGAAGACGCTGTCACGGAACGAGCCCGGTTGATCCCCTGGTCCGTCCACTCCACCATCGACTACATTATTCCTTTCAGAAAATTGTTCCATTTCATTAATCTGAAACGACGGTCCTCCTGCATTCGGTGATCGTTTCGAAATATTTCTGGGAGATGACTGAAGGGACGCGCAATTATGCAAGGAATCCGACGATGACATCTGGTGAACGTTATTGCTCGACTGTGCCACAGTTTTCGCTTCGTCTTCGGGCAAATTATATCTCACTGGCGCCTCTCCTTCTTTCACTTTAGAAACTACATCATTCGGAGGTGACAAATCCTGATTCGAAGCCGCGCTATCTTTAGACGACGCGCATTTATCTTCTTCGTTTCTTCCTGGCGTTAGTGGCTCATCGACGGCTTCTAAGGCGCAATTTGCATCTTCCCTTACATTCTGCAGCGTGTCTTTCTGCACAGCGCTGGCTGTTTCATTCTCTTCGTTTACAAGCCTTAAACAGTCCCTCCTAGAACTTGAATTATCATTTCCTTGTACCTTGAAATCCTTATTTAATCTGCATTTCTGCCGAACAACGCTTCGAACATTTCCATCGGGATCAATTCCGTCGTTTCTCCTGATAAGCTCGTCTTTCAACGGCTCTACGCCGCAATCAATCTCACTTCTTCCATCAAGCGAAAGATCTCGGTGGCTCCTCTGCGACACATTTTCGTCACCGATAGGTGGCTGCTGACTTTCACGGTTATCCACAGTCTCCGCGTGGATATCGTCTTCGTTGGGTCCACCGCAAGCTTTCTCGTCGACAATTTTCTCGTCCCGGTTGATGGGCCTTGGGACGCTGAAATTTTCATTACGCGAAGGATATTTGATTTGCAAGTTTTCCTTCGGAGACTGGTTACCCGATCTCGCGCTTGCCGCTTCAACCGCGTGGATATTTGCGGAAGCTGCGTCATTTGCTGATACATTCTCAGAAATCAATAACTCCAAGCTCTGTGATCTGGGGTGCAACGCCTCGCTCTGCAAACTCTCCAATAAACCGTTCACCAGACCGGGTACGATTTGGTTCGCGTTGAAGCTGTTTCTGATCTTATCCTCGATGAACCTAGTCTCCTCTTTGAGGACGCGAGCGATCAAGTGTTCCGCGATGCTCGGTGTGTCTTTCAATCTCGGAAATCCTCGTTTCAGAACGTCCGAATGCACCATATTGTACAGCGACGCGTAGTCGAACCTCCTCTTCTGCAAATCCTCCACCTCGATTTCCTTCGTCGAAGTCGTGGCCGGCTTGGCATTCGTGATTTCTTCAGCAACCTCGCCAATGAAGGGTCTCGCGACTGCTTCGGCGCTCCGCACCCTTCCATCTGCGGTCGACGAGGTGTTTATCGAAAGAGTTGTAAGGCTCAAGCTATCGTTCCCTTTTCTTGAACGAAACTCTTCGAATTCAAGGGCGCATCTCGCTTTAATACTGCCGCTTTCGCTGGATTCCGTGGTTTCTTCGTTCAGTAGCTTCTTCGGCGCACTGAATCGTTCCTTCACCCTTGGACCACCTCCCGGTGGACATTTGCCAAGAGTTCTTGGGGCGGCGTGTCTTTTCCTCCGATCGTTGTCTCCTTTAGCGCGCAGAGGCGGCTTCGTGGGTGCAGGCTTCGCTGTTTTCGTTTGCATTACTTTCTGAGAGTGCAGCTCCTCATTGGCAGTTTTGTCCGCCAGTAGAAATCGATCCTTGCGAGCGAGAGCCTTCGCTCTTGGTCCCGTGCATCGTTTGGCTCGCGAATGATGCGAGACGTTCGTTGTTGCCACTTCAACTGCGCTTTCATTCAATGCTGTCGCACCGCAGGACTCGCTGGTGTCTGTCGTAGCCCTATTTTGCAGATGATACTCTGCGATCTCGGGCTTTAAGAGGAGTTTCTCGATCGTTCTCGTCGATCGAACGACATCGTTGATCGTCTTGCTATACGCGAGCAAAACGGTGTCCAGCTCGTTTATGGAAGGATCGTACAAATCCTCCAGGTCCTTCGAGTCCTCAGCGTCTTCCGAGGACTCCGCGCTCGGAACCGCAGAAGAGGCTCCATTTTTTAGACACTGCTCATCCTGGCTGCAGTACTGTTTGAAAACGGTTGAGAAACGCTCGTCGATCGCTCTGTAACGTCGGTTCCTCTCCTGTTCCTCCTTTTCACCGTTTTTCTGTTGCCTCCTCTTCTGAAGAACCTCTGCTCCTTGACACAGTGGCGGAGCATCTGCACGACGAGCCTCGGTTTCTTTCGAAGTCGAAGGAATATCTAGAAGAGACTCCGAGGTAGCCTTTGGATTCTCTTCTAAATTGGCAGCAGCTTCTTTGTCGGTGAATCGCACCTGCTTCTGGTCGTTTCTAGGCTCAGAAGATTTCTTCACCGAGTCATTTATCCCGCCTGCGACAGATCCCGCTTCTTGCTCGGTAGCCAAACTACCGTGGATGGACGGTTGTACGGTTAGATCTGCCTCTAATCTTCGATCGCTCGAAGTTGTCGATACCAAGTTCTCCTTATCCTCTGGACTCATTGCCTCTGCCTCTTCTTCACGTAACTTCTCTACAGTCTCGATGGGTCTTTCATTACTCTCCAGCGAAATGTCGCTAGATCTTTCTGGGCCTTTCACTGCTTTCTCCAGTGGTTTCTTCTCGACGTTACTTGCAGGTTCATTCGACACCTCCGAGTCCCTCGTCCTCTGTCTGCCACTCATTGCTCTCCTACTACCCTTCGCGCTAGTCTTCTCCGATATCTGCACGAACTTCTCTTTGCGCGTTGGAGAGCTAGGTTTTACAGAGCAATCGCGGCGAACCATGTACGTTCCCACGTTTGTGCTCTCTGGAACGAAAGAAGGATCCGGCGATATATGAATGTCCCCTAAGCTCTGCGCTACCAGCTCCCTCCGAATGTTCACCGACGGGCCAGCTTGAACAGAGAAAGTATCCATCTTCTTGTTCTTCTCAGCTTCGAAACTCGACGGACCTGCTTCATTGCGGTTGCTGGAATTCTCTTTGGTTTCGGGGACGTCGGCCACTGGCACCGACGGTCCAAGCTTTTGAATTCCAAGCTTCCCATAGCGCGACAACTCCTTGTACCGTTCCTCGGAGCTTTTGAACCTGGGCGCAGAGAAGTCGATAGTCCTCGTCAATTTTAATGGGACAGTTGCACTGGTCATGTATCCTTGGTTCTTTATGCCTGCGTGGTCTGTGCCGATCCAGCCGTTTGCTTCTTGAAATTTATGCGCCACGCGCTCACGGACGTACAGCAATTGGTCAGTTTGGTCGTCCAGAGGTGCTTCGTTTGAATACCTGAAGGGAGCATGGGATTAGATCGATGTTTGTGAGAAATCAGAGAAAAGTGGATGAATAATAATAGAGGGTGAACTTTAAAAGGTATTCGATTTGACTGTATCTATTTCCAAATATCAAATCTTATAGACAATTTTTTGTGACATCGTTGTAAAGTGTTCCAATGTATAAATATTTAGATTATTTGTTTAAGTGATACTCTATTGTGTCTCCGGGTCTTGCCTTCAGTATAATAAATATTCTGACAGCCATTTGGTGCCTTTAACAGCATCCAATTGCAATTATCGTTTTTAAGGAGGGAATCCTATTTTATGGGCTAAAAACATAGCAAAATTTAGGAATTATTTTTTAAGAAACTAGCATTTCGATTCATCTGAAATTTGGTCCATGTTTTTATGCATCCTTGAAGAAGTTGCAGTTTTTTTTTTTTAATCATTTTTTATAGTAACTATAGGAGTTATGCATCACGCCGCGCGAAACTCGTGGTGTGCATGATATTTACCTTCCAGGTAATCTGAAACAGAAAAATGAAACGGCGTTTTACTTTGTACATATGCAGCTTCAATTTGATGAACCAGAATACCGCTAAGTTCTATACTTTTTATGTTACATAAGAAAATTGGCGGAAAATTGGAAGGCAAAAATTAAAAGTTCAGACCCGTCAGTTTGAAAACTCTCCATACCTCAATGAATTTTTTTGTTTTCTGCTGGTTCATCAATTTCAAGCTACATATGTATAAAGTAAAACGCCGTTTCATTTTTCTGTTTCAGATTACCTGGTAGATAAATATCATGCACACCAACGGACGACGAATTTTGCGTGACGTGATGGTTGATCATGCATAACTACTATATTTATGGTTAAAAATTAATAAAAAAAAAACTGGAGCTTCTTCAAAGATGCGCCAAAACATGGTCCAAATTTCAGATGAATCGAATCGCTGGATTTTTAAAAAAAAATCCCAATTGTTTTAGACATCGGGGCAATGGCCCGAAAAGGAAAGGTATCTTTGGGAATTTATTAAAAGCAAACTACTTAATGAATCTTGTTGAAACTTTCAGGACTTTTTATTGGATATTTAAGTTATACGAATTGTTTTTTTCAAATTTATTTAAAGCAGATTTACAAGCTGTACAGGACCAGTAACTTTGCGCTGCAATAAATCTGGTTGACAGTTTTCTGACGAAACGGTGCTTCTAAAATCAATAAACCAAAATGTTTAAAAAACCATATGCTGATGGCTATGGCACGCCGGGAGACTTTTTTGATTGGTCGTTTCCTTCTATTCCTTTTTCAACGAAAGAGGTTAATTTACTAGAACCAAATTTCACAATTTTTTCCAGAGGTTCGCCATTTTGTCATTTTTAAAAATTTTCAAAATCGCACCCGTCGTGCCATAGCCATCCGCATATAGTTTCTAAAACTTTTTGGTTTCTTGATTTCAGAAGAACCGTTTCGTCGGAAAACTGTCAACCATTTCAGCGGAAATTTTTTGCAGCGCTGAGTTACTGGTGCCGCACAGCTTATAAATCTGCTTAAAATAAATTTCAAAAAAGATATTCATGTAACTGAAATACCCAATAGAAAGCCCTGAAAGTTTAAAAAAAATTCATTAAGTAGTTTGCTTTTAATAAATTCCCAAAGATACCTTTCCTTTTCGGCCCATTATCCTGTTGTCCCACCTTAAATTTTTTTAAACCTCGCTAAGCAGGCACAGAGCCTATTTAGACCTATCCTGTATGCAGGTACATCAAGCTTCCCGTTACTTCTTATTTATTAGTATCGCATGTTTAAGAAAATATAAATTTTGGATCGTAAGAATATGAAAATCAAATAGAAAAGTTAATTCTGAAATGAATATAAATGAAGTTGTGGATTAAAATGGTCCTCGTATCCGCCATGCAATTATGCGACATAACATTCGTTGCCCAAGGCTTACACTTTGATGGGTGTTTGGGTGGGATTACAATTAGTGATCATGCTTATTTCCTTCATCTGGATCTCTGCGTCTTTCACCAATCTTTCCACGTTTTCGAGAACTGCTGAAGTCTCTGGACTGAGGACTGGAGAAACTGGTAATGTGGCAGTGGATCTCTTAGTGGCAGGCTGGAAACGAAACCACAAAATAATTAGATACAGTACTTTTGCTAATAATAATATTTTCGATAGGCGCGGCTCGTTCGTTTATCGCAGTAATGAAAGAAAAACGGGAGTTAATAAAACCGACATCAAATCAGAGATGGGCAAAATTTTTATTTAAATAAAATTTCGAATAACGAATAAAAGTTAAAAAAAATTATTCGTCATGTCTCGAATAAACTTGACTCGGGTTAGCGAACGAATGACGAATAATTTTCTTAACTTTTATTCGTTATTCGAAATTTTATTTAAATAAAAATTTTGCCCATCTCTGCATCAAATAAATAAAAATGCACTAAAAAGTAAAAAATAAGTTTTTTCCTTATTTAATCTATGACTCTTAATTTTTTTATGTCGGCGCCTCATCATTTGCACTGCGTAAATCTGGCGCTGACTTAAAAAAATTACTTACAATTAGTTAATTAAGTAATCACGAGCTCGAGGATTTATATAAACTTTTGCTAATAAATGGAAATCAGATATTACAGGTTCATCGATGTATTTACTATGGCGATTAAAAACTTGAATATTAACTACCAATTCCTGTATGATACACAACCCATACAGCACACTTGGTTGCTGAAACGTTGCAGAAACCTTGCTGAAAAGTTGCAGTTACGTTTCGGTGTAATGTTGCACAGGGGCGGACATAGGAAGATTTCTGCAACATTTCAGCAATGTTGCGGTGCAATATTACCCTGCAACGTTTCTGAGATTTTACTGCAACGTTTCTGAGATTTTACAGCAACTTTTCTGCAACGTTTCTGAGATTTTTCAGCAACTTTTCTGCAACGTTTCTGAGATTTTACAGCAACTTTTCTGCAACGTTTCTGAGATTTTTCAGCAACTTTTCTGCAACGTTTCTGAGATTTTACAGCAACTTTTCTGCAACGTTTCTGAGATTTTACAGCAACTTTTCTGCAACGTTTCTGAGATTTTACAGCAACTTTTCTGCAACGTTTCTGAGATTTTACAGCAACTTTTCTGCAACGTTTCTGAGATTTTACAACAACTTTTCTGCAACTTTTCAGCAACGTAATTTGCTATATGGGAATATTAATTAACTAGTATTTCTTCGCACAAAATCGCACGGTGCTTCGTTACAACAATATCGAATTAAATGCAAAGAAGGTACCTGATCTTCATCGACAAGTCTAGCCGAAGTTGGAACTTTCTTCGCGTCCCTGACGGCTTCTCCCGTTTTATGGACAGAAACTTTCGACGTTAGAAGTCTGACGCGGCTCCTGTCTGTCTGAATCTCGTTCTTCGGATCTTCCGTCGGCACGCATGATTTGCAATAACAATCGCACGCTGATTGTGGGTGCATTTCGAAGCGATCGGACGCGATCGATGGAGGAACAGGATCCTTGCGCAGATCCAAATATTCTAAAGCATCGTGTTTCCCTCTGCAACAGAGAACATATTTCCACGTTTGTTAGTGGGGTGTGACAAATAGTTTAAAGGAGCTTAAAATACTGTAATTAAGAATAATTTCGTGCTAAATACGAATAACAATCTGAACAATTTTATAGGCTTGCGTTAGAAAGGAGTATTCTGTTTAATAAATAATGTAAACTTGACTGCAACCAAAGCGGCACTTTTTTAATACAATAAATGATAAATTTACGAAGTAAAAAATATGTGTATTATATTAATTTACGTCTGTTCCTTTTTACGGCTTATATTATTCTGAAGCAACACATTTATGAGTGAAATATATTTAATAGTAATTAATTCCTTACAATACTCAAAAACAATTCTTCCACGCAAACTTTGCTAAAAGAAAAGCGGAAGGCAGTATAAGAGAACATTATATTATCTTGAAGAATTACCATTAAACAACAATATCGCGACAGAAAACTATTGCACCGAATGAAGATAGAAATAGGAAAGAAGAATGAAAACGTCGGACGAGAAGAAACGCGGGCATACCACTCGATAAGGCAAGTTCAAGCACCGATGACGATTTATGAATTTCATTCGCGTCGGGGTGGTTGCCCCCGAGGCTGCAGCTCTTTCTCGGGCCAAGCAGAAAATCAAACCGTCCCGTGCATTACGTCGGGCGCTCTACGCTCCTGGATACGCCAAGACCTATCTATGTATATGCAGCGATATCGATTCTTAAAGGGAGCCACTTCTTCCCCTTCGGCCTCTGTCGTTTCCAAAATCATCCAATTCCATCGAAATTCATGTCTTCTACTCTTTATAATCTTCACAATGCAAAATCCTCAATGATCTATATCTTCTAATCCCCTTTCGTTTCCATTTGATCTTTAAACCGGAGCAACGTAACAACAAGCGTGCTGAATATACAGTATTTTTAAGTTACAATATTATTTGATAAATAAATATAAGGAAGGGCCCAAGGAGAGGGTTAGATATTTTCTCGAGAACTATTTAGATGGCGGAAGGGTATTCCTTATAATGCGTTGGTCCGCAGGTACTTTGCCACTTTTAAGGAATATAGTACCTACATCAATTTTTACAAACCTGGATAGCTCTTTTAGATTTTTTTGGTAGATAAATAATATTGGAAAAATATTTAAACTATGTATATTCGGGATATGTCTCTTTCTAGAGAGCCACGAGTGGACCGACACGCAGGCCTCGTTTTTTTTGGGGGGGTGTTAAGGTGCTCAGTGCTGTTATGATCGCCAACGAAACCGATCGACACTTACAAGGAGAGTATTTTAGTTGTCCGCCTCTGATCATTTTGATTTTTGGATATGTTATAGAGGACCGAAAAATAAGAAATACGTGTTTTCTTATTTTCCCCCGTTTTCATATTTGGGGGATGAAAACTGCGTTCAAAGTTAGGGGTGAAAAATCATTTTTGTGGACTTTTTGAAAATCTGGTGAGTCAGTCATATTTCGCATTCAAAGACACAAAATTCGTCCATTGACACTATTCCCCTATCTCTAATAGTTCTCGAGATATTCCACAAAAATGATTTTTCACCCCTAACTTTGAACGCAGTTTTCACCCCCCCCCCCCCCAAATATGAAAACGGGGGAAAATAAAAAAACACGTATTTCTTATTTTTCGGTCCTCTATAACATATCCAAAAATCAAAATGATCGGAGGCGGACACCTAAAATACTCTCCTTGTTAGTCGTGGTTCGAGCACGGTTTACCGACAAGCGTCGCGATATTTTCTAAACCATTCTTTTATATTCCATATAATTATATTAAAGATTAGTTTAGTTCAATTAAGTGTAAGTCGTTTAAACGCCCAAGACAGGATAAGGGCTGGAGAATAGAGTTCCAACAAATGATACTTGTTTAAAGAATTGAATGGGAAAAGTGTGGGAGGTGACATCGATCGGTGCATCCACCGGGGGCTTCCCACTTTAATGCTCCCAAGCTTTGTGATCAATAAGAATACGTCAAAGGTACGTGATTCGACGACGTCTATTAAAGGCGACGTATTAGTGTATACAGGGCGTTTATAAAAATGTGGGATATTTGTTCCAGGATCGGTTCTGCAGGTTCTAATCACCAAAATAATAAAATAAATTTGAGTATACTCATATGTCCAATAACGCTTAGTTTAGCAGTTACCTATAAGCATTTTTATGTTCCGTAAAGCACGAGCCCGAAACGCCTATTAAAGTGGCACTTAACGAATCCCAGCTGTGTTTCCGCGGATCGATATATTGATTATTATTTCGCCTTTGTCTTTCTTAAAGACGAGAAGGAGAGGATATGAATGAAAATGTAGTATATTAAACAGGCCAACCGACGAACGCCCCTGTCAGCCGGTTGCCCTTTAATAGTGTTTTATGGAATATAAATTTTAATTATTTTGGTTAGTAGAACCGATCCTGGAAAAATGTTCCCTATTTTTTTAAACACCCTGTGCATATACTTGCGAGGTTATTATACAGGGCGAGTCGTCTAACAAACGAATTTATAGAAAATAAGTGTGCAGTTAATATAAAAATATAATAATGATTAATGTAATATTAATATAGAAATATAATTACTGATTAGTACAATATTAAGGTAGAATTATAATATTAATTAATGTGAAGAGAAGAAAAATTTAATTTTCAAACCACAGAATATTAATAAAAGAATCGAATAGTAATATTGGCTCTCTCGCTGACCAACTACATTTTGCACGTGAATCTTCACTGGCGGTTTCAACGAACCCTCGTACACCAGCGAACAGAAAAGTGAGATTACATAGTCCAGTGAAATTAGGATTTGTCTTCGGAATAAATCCCAGCAAGCTAAATTTTGGTATGGGCCTTTATTTGGTCATTTTAAACAATATGTCAAAAGTCCCCATCGATCCCAGTGCCGCTAAAAATTTTACAGAGGGTTGAAAAAAAAAATAACAGTTTTTCGCGAATATCTCGTTATCTAGCAGTTTTGCGACAAAAATAGGTCTCACACAATTTATAACCTAGGAAATTCTCTACAAAAAAGGTTGTATGAATTTTTTTCGTAGGAGTAACCATTTTCCTGTGTGCCAGGTTACCAAGTTTCAACCCTCATACTTTTGACAAGGGAAGATCCCGAACCCGGAAATTCAGAAAATTATGAAACTCTGTAAATATGTAGCGGAAGTCCTGCTGAGTACAACGCAATTTCATTTGCTGCCCAAATTCACTCCAAGAGGGTGCAATTGACCCCTGAAATTTTTTTTATTTTGTATTATTACTCGCGAGCTGTAGGAGATAGAAAAAAAGTGTTCAGGGAAAAGTTACTTCTCTTAATTAGGACTAACATTGGGAAATTATAGTTCTTACAGTTCTTACGGTGCGTGAGTTATAACACAAAATCTAAAAAAAAACGGATTTTCAGGGGTCAATTTCACCCTCTTAGAGTGAATTTGGGCAGCAACAAAAATTGAGTAATACATACCTATATATCCTCTACTTATCCCCAAAGATTAAAGTTTAAATTTGTTCACTCGAAGGGGGTGAAATTAACCCCTGAAAATCCGGCTATTTTCCGATTTTGTGTTATAACTCACGAACCGTAAGAACTTTAAGAACTATAATTTACCAAATGTTAGTCCTAATTAAGAGAAGTTACTTTTTCCTGAACACTTTTTTTCTATCTCCTACAGTTCGCGAGTAATAATACAAAATAAAAAAAATTTCAGGGGTCAATTGCACCCTCTTGGAGTAGAATTTGGGCAGCAAACGAAATTGCGTTGTACTCAGCAGGACTTCCGCTACATATTTACAGAGTTTCATAATTTTCTGAATTTCCGGGTTCGGGATCTTCCCTTGTCAAAAGTATGGGGGTTGAAACTTGGTAACCCGGCACACATGAAAATGGTTACTCCTACGAAAAAAACTCATACAACCTTTTTTGTAGAGAATTTCCTAGGTTATAAATTGTGTGAGACCTATTTTGTCGCAAAACTGCTAGATAACGAGATATTCGCGAAAAACTGTAATTTTTTTTTTCAACCCTCTGTAAAATTTTTAGCGGAACTCGGATCGATGGGGACTTTTGACATATTGTTTAAAACGACCAAATAAAGGCCCATACCAAAATTTAGCTTGCTGGGATTTATTCCGAAGATTGGGCAGATTTCCGTCTAATTTCACTGGACTATACAGAGCCGAGGCAATATACGGCATTAAAAGTACCATCGCATAAATTGATTAAACTCCCGATCGGTGCCTGTGTTCTGCACGGATTCGAGTGCAGCTGTTACACGTAAACCACGCACGTATCTATAATTAAACAAGGAGGAAATCTACGTCAGAACTAGGGAAAATCCGCGTCTGCGAGAAATTGTAGTGAACGATCGGTTAGATGTGCAAGTCACGCAGCTACGTATTTGCTTTTTTTTATTATCGACTCGACATCGATGTATCTCCACGGCCTGTATTATTCATCAGGCAAGCTGGCCACAATGTCTAGAGTACAGTTAAAAATTAAAAAAAAAGGAAGGTGGCAAAGATAGATCGTTTAATTTTGGGACACCATGTATATCATTTAAGTCGTTGCATTCGATATCAGAAATTTATCGAGTTACAGAGACTATACCTTATTGATTAATAAATAAAATTAAGTTGGTCGAACAATTAAATGTACACGTAATAATAGTTGGTACATATTACATTGTATTGTAATCTGTGGTAAATATAGTTCGATTAATAAAGATGAATAACGCTAACGCTAAAGCTAACGCTAAAGCTAACGCTAAAGCTAACGCTAAAGCTAACGCTAAAGCTAACGCTAAAGCTAACGCTAAAGCTAACGCTAAAGCTAACGCTAAAGCTAACGCTAAAGCTAACGCTAAAGCTAACGCTAAAGCTAACGCTAAAGCTAACGCTAAAGCTAACGCTAAAGCTAACGCTAAAGCTAACGCTAAAGCTAACGCTAAAGCTAACGCTAAAGCTAACGCTAAAGCTAACGCTAAAGCTAACGCTAAAGCTAACGCTAAAGCTAACGCTAAAGCTAACGCTAAAGCTAACGCTAAAGCTAACGCTAAAGCTAACGCTAAAGCTAACGCTAAAGCTAACGCTAAAGCTAACGCTAAAGCTAACGCTAAAGCTAACGCTAAAGCTAACGCTAAAGCTAACGCTAAAGCTAACGCTAAAGCTAACGCTAAAGCTAACGCCAACGCTAACGCCAACGCTAACGCTAACACTAATATCGATACCGATACCAATAATAATAATCCCCCGCGGGTTGTGGGGAGATTAGGCCTACAGTAATCCCTGTTTGTTGTAAGAGCCGACTAAAAAGGAAACCCATTCAATAATGGAAACCACAAGTAAAAGAGGCCTCGAAATCGAGTCGCTGCCTGCGGTCCCTGGGGATCGCCAGGTCGTGTTTGGAGCTGGCGCTGAACGTGACAGAATGCAAGTCATCAGTGATCGGGTGCCGTGCAAGCGGACACCTATCGGGATACCCGAAACAGCTACAGCCGAAGATTAAAGAAACAAAAAAAAAGATGATCGCCACAAAACTCCCCCCGGAGGTTCCGTTTCCAGGCGCGCGTGTTCCTTGGGGACCAGAATTCTCAGGTGTATCAGAATCGAAAACACGGGGCGAGTTATCCAGGCGGAGGAATCGCTCGTTGCATTCAACGCACTCGTGCCAGCGAAACTCCATTCCGCGATAAATCGTATGTCCAGCATTTATTCTTGTCGAAACAAATAATACCTACGTATGCAGGCTGTAATATCGTTCTGATATATGATTTTCTTTACCCACTTTATACCATAGAATATTAAGCTTGCAGAATGGGTGCCATTTTTTTAGCACCACATAGTGCCTCGCCTGAGAATCGTGTTCCATTAATATTTCTGAGGTTGTAAGTCAAAACGACACGTGCAAGTCACATGTTTTCATTGTCGAAATATTGCCATTCAAAGTTTTGAGCATAATTGAAGAGTCCTTGTAAAACACTGTAAGTGCCAGAAATCAAATTTTTCAGGAGAGAGAAAAAACTTCCCTGGCCTTAAATTATTGACGAACTTTGATTTGTTTTGATTTCTAAAAGTGCTTAAGTATACAATACCTCAAATGCATCACAAAATTTTCAATTTTTTGCATTAATATAGTCCAAATTCGTGAAAATAAGAATTGTTTTTGTAGAAAACACTCTACGTGTAACGTCAAAGATCTAAATGGATATCTTAATGAGAAATTAAAACTGCTTTGTCAAGGTGCTTTACATATCTCAGAAAAAAGAAATTTATTGAGTATGCTACCTCTTATCGATCCTGATGTACAATTATTTTATATTAGCTTAATTGACTGCGAACGATTTAAGAAATGCATATCCTGATATATGTAGATTTATTAGAAACCGATGAAGTTAGCTTCAGTGAAGAAATAAAGCCAAAAAAATTCAAAATGGAGTTGAGAAGAGAAACATAAGAAATGATTATTTTTTAAGTAACACTATTCCTTTCCTGTGCACTGTTTTGATGCGTGTCAAGTACATGTTATGTATATATTACTTATTTTTAATGATGTTTATTTTTAATGAGGTTTTATTTCCGTTATGATAGAAATATGGAACATAATATTGTCCGTTTTATTTTATACAAAATATCTTATGCAAGGTACATATTATTAATGTCTACTTAGTAAAGTACATAGGTATTATTCTTATTACAATAAAAATATAACGCGTAAACTTATCTGCTAAGTTCACATAAATCTCTCAAAACATTTTTTGGAGTTACGTTATTTTGTCCAATACGCATGAATTAAATATTAGACTTGGGTCAGACTGCATTCTCTTTTCGAAGAGAAAATATTGATAAAACACATATGTAGATCGTATATATTCTAGAGTTCAATTAATTAACCTTATCTGCCTCACAGCTGCTAGCAATTCCACATGTATTCATACATTTTCCCTATTTTTCTATCTTTTCTAAAGTAACACTGTCTCTGCTAAATGAATGATCAAAAAATAGCAGTGACGAGCCTCTGTGTCTCCTGTGAAAAAAGCCCTAACACGCGACTGACTGTTTAATAGATTCGTGGCAACGAGGACCCTTTCGGCCCTAATTTCGCGTAAATCGCTCGCTGGCGAAAAATTTCCACACGGGGTAGATACTTGTGCTGTTTACTTCGAGCGATCCCTCGAGAGAACCGACACGCTCGCAGATTCGAAATGTCAGCCATGCAGGCCACGTTGCTCGCACGCGCGTGCCATTGATATTGCTGTGCGTGCGGATTAAGCACGTTTGGCCAACGGCGGCGACTATCCTCTTTAAAGGGAAACACTAGTTTCGCGCTTCCAAAAGATCCATTTGGCTTATATTCTCTTAAAATAACATATTCTAATCTCAGAACACTTTCCTAATATGCTAACATGGAATTCGAAGTAATAAATGAGGTATATAGTTTTTCCTGGAATGTGTCTGAGCGCTTAGATAAATAAAATTGCCGTTTTTGACACAAAACTCCTTATGCAATCGACTTGACATTGCCACTATGTTCGCGATACTGTTTTATATCTTTGTGGATTTTTTGCTACTTTGCGTGATTTCAATATATATTTCCTCGTGGGAGCCTAAGAATTCAATTGTATCTCATATTTATCATCGACAAAACTGGACCATTCAAAGATTTATATTTCATTTACAAGATGCTGTTTGGATGGTTTTTGAAATATACCGAAGAGCTGAGGGAAAATATGTGGACGGAAAAGTGTTAAAGAGTTTAAGAAACTTCCCATAACTGTCTAAATGGACCCTGCAGCTTCACTCTCTGTTTTCAAAAATCCGCCCATTTCCAACAAGCCAATATTTCTGAAAATCCATAAGTGTAAAGGTGTAGTCGGCAGCACATAATTTCGAAAAGTCCCAAATCTTTTTCATTTCCCATCACTTGGAGCAGAAAAACTCCGTTTTACCGTGTGACGAGACAATAAAGTGAACTGTGAAAACAAAACATAGCATAGCATAGCAGAGCTTAGCTTAGCTTTTGGTGGAAACGCTTCCATAAGAATGTATTGAAACTATTTTTTTTAAACGTATCACAGCATAGCGTATAGGGTTTATACAAAAGCCGACTTTTGGAAAAACCGGTTTTCGAATTCCACTATTTCCAAAAAACCGGTTAAACCGGTTTTCGAATTTTCACAAAAAATATAGTTAAAATAGTAAGTAAATATTTGTACTTATTTTAAAAAATCTCAGTTTCCTTAATATTATGGAATTACGAAAATATAACAAAATAAAATATACTCTATCTATAAAAAACCAAATAAAAAAAAATATAATAATTAAAGTCCGTACAAAATATAAATATTTTAAAAGGTGTTACCAAATTATATATCTTTATTCCTTTAGTATTTTTTTTTTTTTGAGAATATGATTAGTTTTACAGTAAACTGTTACCTACTACATAGTTTTCAATTAAATAATGAATTCATTTCTGCATATTAATACTAGTATTTATATAAAACCGGTTTTTTAAATTTAAAACCGGTTCTCGAATTTTACAAATTTATAAATAACACCGGTTTTTAAACCCGGTTTTTTAAAACCGACAAACCCTAATAGCGTAGCATAGCATAGCATACCATCGCATAGCTTAGCATAAACCTGGGAATCCACCTGGAAGCTAAGCTAAGTTAGCTAAGCTAAGCCTTGCTATGCTATGTTACGTTTTAAAAAAAAGTTTCAATACATTCCTATGGAATCGTTTCCACCAAAAGCTAAGCTGAGCTGTGCCATGCTATGCTATGTTTAAAAAAAAACAGTTTCAATACATCATTTCCCACCAAAAGCTACGTTTCTGTGCTATGCCCTGCTATGTTTCCGGAAAATCGCTCGCGGGGCAATCTCGTGCTGCACCGAGCTAACCCGACAAAAACATAGCACAGAAACGTAGTTTTTGGTGGAAAATGATGTATCGAAGCTGTTTTATAAAACGCAGCATAGCATGGCACAGCTTCCTTAGCTTTTGGTGGAAACGCTTCCATAAGAATGTATTGAAGCTAATTTTTTAAAACGTAGCATAGCATAGCATGGCTTAGCTGAGCTTAGCTTAGCTTCCAGGTGGATTCCCAGCTTTAGCTTCCAGGTGGATTCCCAGCTTTAACACCTTTCCTTAAAAATTCTCATGAACATTGCCGAAAACACATGAAATCGCACATTTAAGGCATCAAAGTTGGCTGATCAAAACAAGCTCTCCCTCGACGCTGGACCTGGTGTTCCCCCTTAAGCGCGGGCCCGTTGCGCAGGCAGCAGGCAGCAGACAGCGGAGCGTGGCTGGCATTCGAGCCGTCTGGAAGAGGCAGATCAATATGACGCTCTTGCCGCTTTCGTGCTCTCCTCCTTCATCCATTACCAGGCTTTCCCACGGGCTCGCCTCTTTCTCTCACGTTGGCCCACCTATCGCAACAGCTGAACATTGGCATTGATTTTCAAAGTTCAGGAAGTCCTCCCCGAGACCCGGAGGGTACGGCGCCCGATGTAACCCTCTGCTGCCCGCCAGCGCATCGGATCGATACGGTCAATACCCGCGCAACTTGCGCAGAGAAACTTCCCTCGCGTCGAAACTTCGCGTTTGAACGGCTGCTAGCGCGAGGAAGAGGCGCACCATGTGCATGGTTGAAGGTCCCACCATGGAACGATGTGGCACACACTGTGCTCAGACATTACGGGATATGTAGCATGTTGACTGCCCTCGGGACTATTTCTGCTGCAGATGTAGTAACATTGTTAATCAGTGCTAGAGGCAGAGCTACTATAGTATAGTTCCCGAGGCCGTGATGGGATTTTTAGTTAAATTGTAAGGGTTGCTTCACCTTTTGACCAGTGATGACGAGTGATTTGTTATTTGAAAATGCCAGTTGACTAGGCAACACGAGGTAACTCATTATTAACCCTTACAAGGGAAGATCCCGAACCCGGAAATTCAAAAAAATCTGAAACTTTGTGAATATGTAGGGGATTTCCTAATGATTATAACGCATTTTTTGTTTACTGCTCAGATTCACTCTAAGGGGGTGAAATTAACCCCTGAAAATTCGGCTATTTTCCGATTTTGTGTTAAAACTCGTGAACTGTAAAATAATTTTTTTACCAGATGATAGATGTAATTAAAAGAAGTAACTTTTGCCTTGAAACTTTTTTTCTATCTCTTATAGTTCGCGAGTTATAACATAAGATCGGAAAACTTTCAGGGGTTAATTTTATCCCCTTCGAGTGAATTTGAGCGGCAAAAGAAATTGCGTTGTAATCAGGAGGAAATCCCCTGAATATTCACAAAGTTTCAGATTTTTTTGAATTTCCGGGTTCGAGATGTTCCCTTGTGAGCCACCACCCCATACAGCACACCTCGTTGCAGCAGTATTGCAGGGACGTTGCTGCAATATTACGTTGTTGCAGGTTGCATTGCAATATGGTAGGAACGTTCCTGCAATATTGTCGTGCATTATTGGAGTGGCAACGATCCTGCAATATTGCTGCAATATTGCGCCCACATCGTCGTGCAATGTTCCAGTGGCAACAGTCCTACAATATTTCTGCAATATTGGGCGCACATCGTCGTGCAATGTTCCAGTGGCAACGATCCTACAATATTGCAAGAACGTTGCCGTGCAATGTTCCATTGGCAACGATCCTACAATATTTCTGCAATATTGCGCGCACATGGACGTGCAATGTTCCAATGGCAACGGTCCTACAATATTTCTGCAATATTGCGCGCACATCGTCGTGCAATACTGTAGTGAAAACTTGTGGAAACATTACAACAATATTCTGAAGCAACTATGACTTTGTCAAAATTTTTCGAAATATGTACATGACGTCGAGTGGATTCTACGGCGTGTTTCATTTAACTGGATACGCACCGCAATATGGCCGAAGAGTTGCAGGATCATTGCCACAATTTTGCCGTTTCGTTGCAGAATCATTGCCGGAACGTTGCAGGACTACATATTCGTAATGTTGCCGCAACTTTGCAAAAATACACACCTGCAATATTGCGAAGGCGGACATAGGACTGAACCTGCAACGTCTCTGCAATGTTATGTTGCAACATTGCCATCTGGCACCGCATCATTGCAGAGACGTTGCTGCAATATTATGGTGCTGTGTGGGACCATGTTACTTGAAGGAAAACGTAAACGCGTACCTAAATTCAAGTAACTTGACTTCAAGAGTGTGTTCAGTGGTGTCAGTTGCCTTCGAGTTATTTTTAAGATTACTTGAAGCAAATATATATCTAAAATAGCGTCATTGTAGAATAGTGTTTGCTGGATTCTGTGTAATAAGGAACGAAATTACGAATGAGTTATTAAAAATAATAAAAAAAAATGATTAAAAGGAAACGGTCGTTACTCCACCTATTCTTAGCCATTGTTTTATGATTATAACTTATTTCTCAAAATCAATAGGCAGCCAGCTGATTTCAAGTGACTTGAATTTCACACTTGTACGTACGTTCGCACTATTCAAGCAGTACTTCAATTTTCAAGGCAAGTATAAAAGTTAAATGACTCTCAACTTCGCTTGAAACTTGAAAGAAACTTGAAAGGATATTTCAAGTCATGTGAATAACAGGTTCACATTGGTAAAGTAGTTTCAAGTTACTTACTCGAATTCAAACGACTTGAAGTCAAGTAACTTGACTAATGTGAACGAGGCTTTACGGAAGTGCAGGAGATACGCGATCTCTACAGTCACTAAATATCTTGTGGACCATTGATTGTCTACATATACAGTGAATCCTCGTTAGGATCCCGTTTCTACCACGCGTTAGGAGCCCGGCGACTATCCCCACCATTTCTTGGAATCCTTCGGACGAGAGTGAGAAAACCCAATGAGCGAGCGAGAGGAAACGAACGAGTCGACACGAAGTTGCCGTCGACTTTCGTTTCCTCTCGCTCGCTCATTGGGTTTTCTCGCTCGCGCCAGTGGCCGCGCGGAATAGTGTCCAGTCGCGTTAGGAGCCCGCCGCCAGCCCCGTTCGACGGGCTCCTAACAAGTATTTACTGTATAGCCAAGCACGAATTTCTTTAAAATCCGTGGCTAACACTTCGCGTGAACCACTCGTTAAATCCTCCGAATGCTGATGATGGTGATATGCAACTATTGCAGCAGGACGTTCGTGATTTAAGTCAATTCGAGTCTTTCTTTAATCTTCTATGGCGAATCGGCAGGGATCAAATCCTTTCACTTTGAACTCTTAAAGATCTGCCTGTATGGAGTTGTGGGAGTAATCGAACAGCTTTTAGGGTTGAAAGTAAATCATTGGACTCCTCGATAACAAAAAGTTATCCAGTTGTGTCCGGTTAAGTTGATAATCTCAGGTTCCAGAGAATACCTTTTATTCGGAGTGGTGGGCGAATTTGACACCCCAGATTTCACGTTTCACTCAGTTTTATGACTGTCAGCGTTACGAGTAAAAGAATATGTTGCACTAGCCATTAAGAAGTGAAAAATGTCAAGTTCCGCATTGCTCATATCTGATCTTCGCGAAAGAAAATCAAGGAATCAATTGGTACCATTTTTATGAGAATCGAATGAAAAAATTTTAAAAAAATTAAAACCGACTTCAAAAAAATAAAATTGCACTAAAAAGTTAACAATAATTTTTCCCTTATTTAATCTACGACTCTCATATTTTTTAAGCCGGCGCCAGATTTACACAGTGCAAATGATGAGGCACCGACTTAAAAAATATGAGAGTCGTAGATTAAATAAGGGAAAAATTATTGTTAACTTTTTAGTGCCATTTTATTTTTTTGAAGTCGGTTTTAATTTTTTTAAAATTTTTTTATTTTTAACTTTTTAGTTTTATATATATTGACACAACCTGCTGAGGAGATATGCGCGTACGTACATAAAATAATAATAATTAGGTGACAATAGTCTTTATTATTAACCATAACTGGCAAAATTTTAGGCCAATGTTGATGCAGTGTAGGATGGGACCACCGGGGCATCGCCCTCTTTCGAATATAAAAAAAAAGTTCATCGAAATCGGTCCATATGCTGAGGACTTATGCGAGATCAAACATATAAATTATTATTATTAACCATAACTGGCAAAATATTGAGCCAATATTGATTTAGTTTAGGATGGGACCACCGGGGCATCGCCCTCTTTCGAATAAAAAAAAGATCATCAAAAACGGTCCATATGCTGAGGAGTTATGAGGGAACAAACATAAAAAAAAAAAACATACAAACGGGTCGAATCTATAACCTCCTCCTTTTTGAAGTCGGTTAAAAATATAGAAATCTCAACATGCAGTAGCGTGGGTATTTCACGCTTGGCTACGCGGCGCCCTTTAAATTTCGCCGCTCGCCGCGCCGCGCTGCTTCGACGCGCACGTGTGGCTATTACGATCGCTCGAGTGACTTTACTAAAAGTCAAGTTCTTTATTTTTCATCGTATCGATATGAAAGTGGCAATGGAAGCCCGGCATTCTCCGATCAAAAGGCATCAAATACCGTGTATCTAAATCGGACCAGTTTTAACGAAGTTGGATTTAAATTCTCCAGATTAATTTTGTATGTAATTTCGTAAATTATAGCCCAAATTATGTCGGGTTTGGTATCCTTTTCATCGGGAGAACAGAAGGAATCGAGTGGTGCCACTTTGGTGCAGATCCGATGAGAAATGCGGAACTTGACCTTTTTCACTTCCCCTCAAATCGCTGAAAAATAGGTGATCTTTAGGATTTTTTTTTAAAAGTATACAACCTGTAGTAAAAAACTTTATGATCCTTATTTATTCGTTCTTCAAGGATACGAAAGAAATTTTTTTTCATATTCCTGCAATGGTTCGAATTTTACGTGGCGCTCAGTGCTGTGTTGCCACAAAAGAGGCGTAAACGGTACACAGTAGAATTCGATGTAGGATTGTCCGAAATAAAAGAAGCGACGATATTCTTATGTGTTATATCAATCGCTAATCAGCCTTTAAGAAGGCAAATAAAGCAAACTGGTTTGGTGCACATTTGAACAGAAACACCCGAAAAGGGGGTAGTTTTACCCCTAAAAAGATTAGTAACGAAAAACTATGACCTTTAAAAATTATGATTGAAGGCTGGTACGATAGTGAGTTCAATTACAAAGAAAATGCTACCAAGATTTTTTAAATCGGTTTATAATTTCGTTTGTTATCATGGGCGTCCGCAGGGGGGCGGTCAAAAGGGGCAGTTGCCCCCCCTGGCTTTTGAGAAAAAAAATCGCTTATTTTTCAAAACTGATCTTTATTAAGTTTATACTACAAAAGGGAATATTTTTAAATTTCGGTTTTAAATTTTTAATTAAATTAGCACTATAAAATGGGTTAAAAAATCAAGAAGGGTATATTTTTCTTTACCATCCTCCCAAAGTTACACCTCCCTTGGAAAAAAGTCTGCGGACGCTTTTGTTATTCTGCCTACCGTTCGGAAAAATCATATTAGGGTGGCCTGTCCAGTGAATGAACATCCCCCCCAGTGAATGAACATTCCTCATATAATACGAAAAATGAACGCCTATCGCGCTCGCTTCGCGTTGAAACTGACACTGACATTCAGACTGGACTCCATTTAATTATAACCGATACGGTATTAATTCCGTTTGTTTCACAGTTGTCCTCACGGCGTCCAACAAATTCGAGGGGTAAGTCTTATTACGCGATATCTACAATTTGTATTTTGAGGTGCATTTAATGGTCCCAGGATAAATTTGTTGTTATAATTACATCGTTATATGTTCCTTTAACGAAAAATACTGCGCGAAATAACGGATTTCTAAGAATTTGTCGAGTTTCTTAAGTGTTCATGCATCGCATGGGAGATACTAGTGATCCTCTAGGCAGTGATCGGTATAACCGCAGCCATTTTGGGGCAAAACCGGAAATAACATAACCTAAACATTCGTTAAATCGTCTGCTTTCCAAGCTGATTGTTTATCCATCTCTTTCTATACTGTATCCATCCTAAGAAAAAACGTGTCCGCGCAGGGATGGTTCCGAGGAGGCGCTTATTGGTCCGACTCCCCACTTAACCGCCTACGTTTTTCTCCGTCTTACCGTCTGTTACCTCTCTGTCAACTGTTCCGCACGCGACGCCTTCATATACATGGTGGCACAATTATTTCCGCATACGCAACGGCAACCGCCTGCGTTTTATAAAAATTGTTTTGCAGTTGTTTTGAATGAACTTGTGTTTATTTCAGAGAACATAACTATTATAACCTAATTTTTAAAAGTTATGGCATAAGAGTTAATATATTTCTTTAAATGATTTTGGTTATGAATAACCATTATCGATGACGGATATCGTTTTTAGTTGCGAATAACCATTATTGACAACGCAAATTGTTTTCGGTTACGAATAATTATTATCGCTGACCAGAATTTTTTTGGTTAAGTTATTACCAATTTCGATTGGGGGATTTTTTTGGTTACCGGTAAAACAATATCGATGGTGGGAGTTTTATTTTTGTTACTTTCGAACATTAACCATTTTTATTACCTAGACTATTTAGAACACCTCGTTAACTGATGTTATATCTGTTCGGAACCAAAGAACTACCGGGTAGATACATTGCACTCCTGCAGTTTTGACATTGACATCGGTCACGTCCCGCCTTTGGAGGGGCAGGGAAACCGGCAGGTAAAGCGCTACGAGCAATCGCCTGCGTCGGGCCCGTAGGCGGTGCTGGGGGCTGCGCAGATCGGTCGCAAAACGGTATGGGCGTCGTTTTTTCTTAGGATGGATACAGTATATCCACATTTCTGTCTCCTTCTTTCTTACAGTATCTTTCTCTACCTACTTCCGCTTTTGCCCCAAATCGCAGCAACCAATCAGCGACGATACACGTTGTTCCGATCACTCCCTAGAACAGGGGTGCACAGGGAGCCTTTTTCAGCGCCTAGCGGCAGGGAACCAGCCGTACGCCGTTACTAAGGGTAGAATCGGTGAGGCGAACTGCAGTAGTGTAGGTGCGGGCTCGTAGCCGCGTAGCGTAAGTATGTATGGTTGGGTTCCTTGTGGGGCCCCAGTGCAGAGCAGGTCCCGTAATATAATTCGGTGGGGTCATGAAATTTCCAAAACATTTGCTACTGCCGGCATTTCGTATGACTTGACGGTTCGATTCTACTCATAATAAAACATTTATTACTAATAATACTTATCTTTTCAGCGACACATAAAATAATTAGAAGGTTAATAATATAGAAATAAATAACTCGGACACAAGGAAAACAAGTAGTTTTCAAGTAACGATATATATCATTTATAAAAGCTAGAGCATGATATATGAATAAATATATACATATGTACAGTACGCATCTGGTGCTTATCATTGCACATAGTAATAGTCTTATAGGTGTAATATTATACATATATACTAAACAATACACGCAGTATTCACGAAGAATACGAGATGGAGTATGTAAGTCAAATCACACTGACAACATATAATTATAAATAAATTATAATAAAAAAATAATTTTAAAGACAAGCTTTTATTCAAATGTACTAAGAAAGAAAAAATATTTTTGACACTTGTTGCACGTTTTTTCCACTCTATTGCAAGCAGTCTAATTCCTCAATTCAAAGTCTGCCCTGAGATCTAACTAGATTAAAAGTCAATACAAAATTATGTTGTTTAGCAATTATACTCGAGCTAATTTAAGAAGTAACTTGACGAACGACGAGTTTAGATCGGTTCTGCGCATGTTGGCGCTCATTGGCTATGCCACCACCAATGGTCTTTCGGCTGCGCATCCGTTCTGCGCCGAAAGCATTGGCGTGGCGCCACTTTCGTATATACCGCGTGTTTCGACTTTTTGTTGAATGTGTCAAAAAAATTAGAAAATGTTATACACATTTTATTTGGTTACCCGGTATGTGAAAGAGAATCGGAATGGTGCAAGGAGAGGGGGAAGCCTGGGTGGTAAAGTGGGGGAACAGAGACCTCGCGACAGTCGAATAGCTCATTCAACATGCGCGAAATTAGTTCCTTCTAAAATTAGCTCGAGTATAGTTTTTGTATAACCTTTAATATTAAATTTTACGCCCCACGCTGTTTTTGGTTTTATGAGAGAATTCTTCTGAGGCAGTCATTTCGGCCGGCATCAAATTTTTTTTTCTTTTTTAGTACATTTGAATAAAAGCTTGTCTTTAAAATTATTTTTTTATTATAATTTATTTATAATTATATGTTGTCAGTGTGATTTGACTTACATACTCCATCTCGTATTCTTCGTGAATACTGCGTGTATTGTTCAGTATATATACATACTATTATGTATACTATAATATTACACCTATAAGACTATTACTATGTGCAATGATAAGCACCAGATGCGTACTGTACATATGTATATATTTATTCATATATCATGCTCTAGCTTTTATAAATGATATATATCGTTACTTGAAAACTACTTGTTTTCCTTGTGTCCGAGTTATTTATTTCTATATTATTAACCTTCTAATTATTTTATGTGTCGCTGAAAAGATAAGTATTATTAGTAATAAATGTTTTATTATGAGTAGAATCGAACCGTCAAGTCATACGAAATGCCGGCAGTAGCAAATGTTTTGGAAATTTCATGACCCCACCGAATTATATTACGGGACCTGCTCTGCACTGGGGCCCCACAAGGAACCCAACCATACATACTTACGCTACGCGGCTACGAGCCCGCACCTACACTACTGCAGTTCGCCTCACCGATTCTACCCTTAGTAACGGCGTACGGCTGGTCCCCTGCCGCTAGGCGCTGAAAAAGGCTCCCTGCGCACCCCTGCCCTAGAGGATCACTAGGAGAGACCACTGAATACTAATGAATAAACCGTTCATTCACTGGCGAGCTCTTTGTAGATGCTTTACCAATGAATGAACAACGTACCCAGTCTTTTCTCTCCCTTAACACTTTCGTAATATACATACAATCACCTTGTGTCTCAGCTTAATATTAATTGGCAACGAAAGCAATAGAACCTATCGATCGTCCACCAAAATTTCACCCTACTTCTTTTAGATGTCTGGCAACAGAAAGAGTACCAATACGGAAGACTGTGGCGAGTATAAGCGGTTCAAATATTCCGAAGAAAGTCTGCTGGAAGCAGTCAGAGACATAAAGGAGGGAAAGGTGTCGCTCAGCGAAGCGTCGCGCGTACATAACATCCCCAAGGGGACTTTGCATAATAAAGTTAAGAATAAAGTGCCAATGGAGAGGAAGATGGGACCGGCTACGATTCTCACAAACGAGGAGGAGAGCAATGTGGAGAAGTGGATTATACGTAAGGCCAAGCTGGGATCCCCAATGCACGCGGACGACGTCAAGGATTCCATTCAGAAGCTGTTGATAGAATGTCCCAGGAAAAATCCATTCACCGACAACAGGCCGGGCGACAAATGGTTGGCTTCGTTTTTAAGAAGGCATCCAGAGATCGTAAATCTAAATGCTATAGACTACAGCAAGTGCATTTCTGTCGGGCGAACAGAGATCGATGAAGAAACTGAAGAAAGCCTGCCGACATTTCTGAATTATTCCGCGACCAAGGATGTAATCGAACATACCATCAAAGAGGAGAGGCTGAAAATATTTCAGGAGCATTTCAAACAAGGGACGTACGAGATTGGCGACGACAGAAACCTTTTCTTTCTGTGGAAAACGTGCGTCTTGAAAACAACAGGTGGCGGAACGTCAAATTGCAGTTCCGAGGGGTCCGATACGACACAAGCCACGGGCGTAATGCGTATGCCCGTGGAGAACGTCGAAGATGATAATTACAAGCACGACGCGAGCCGTCACTGTGATAATTTCATTCCGCAAGAAATTGGAGACAGCTCAGAGGATAATGGCAGCTGCGATGGAAATAAGACAGATAATTTAGCGTCTACTAGCAGTAATCGTGGCTGTGTTATTCCCCAAGAAAGGGGGGAAAGCTTTTTTGACTATAACGCTGGCGATGACAGTCCAGACCGAAAGGATATTATAAAGGATCTTGTGTACCGCGATAGTACCAAAGACTGTGTGCAATATGATCCGAGTCAAGGAGAGGCAGTCGCGCCATTGAATGCGAACGAAGAAAAGATTAAACGGGCCTGGCGCAAACGTCTAGGTATCTCTCAACAACTTGCTGAGAACATCTCGAAAAAAGAAAACGGAGATGTACTATAAGCCCTTCTGCATTACAGTACCCGAATGGGGAGACACGGAAGAAAAAGAAGAAAAAGAAGAGGAAGACAAACAGCTGATCAAACTCCAAAGGTTGAGAAAAAGACAAGAAAAGAAAAAGGAAGAACAGAAGATCAAGGAAGAGAAAGAAAAAGAAACGTCTGGATGAATGATAGAAAGAAAAGAAAAGAAGAAGGAACAACAGAATATTAAGGGGTAAAACCACTCTAGAGGCAGAAAAAAATACCTAAATTTGACAATTTATTTTCGAGGTATGACAAACGAAATAGAATTTCTTTTCAGAGGGTTTATTTAACACATATTGAAGTACGGAAAACAATTTTTTTATTGTCATTTTCATACAAAATGGCGGCGACAGAGCCCGTCGTCGAAACCGCTTCTTTCAAACTGGGAGGACGGATTTCTCGGAGACTATTGCATGGATCGATTTGAAATTTTTACAGTAGCTTCACAACAATATTCTCTTTGGAAGTACGTAGCCGTTTTTTTGATTGAATGTAAACTTTTTTTTTACAAACAATTTAATGCTCATGTTTAGGGCAAAAAATCGATTCATTTCTTAAAAAGTGCACCACTTCCACAAAAATTGATTAAAAAAAAAACCCCTACGTACTTCCAAAGCCAATTGTATATAGATTATAATTTTTTTTTATTTTTTGTTCCTGGACTCATACATGCCGAGAAATCCGTCCTCCCGTGGCGGTGTTTTCAAAAAAGCTGTTTTCGACGACGGGCTCTGTCGCCGCCATTTTGCATGAAAATGACAATAAAAAAATTGTTTTTCGTACTTCAATATGTGTTAAATAAACCCTCTGAAAAGAAATTTTATTCCGTTTGTCATACTCCAAAAATAAATTATCAAATTTAGGTCTTTTTTTCTGCCTCTAGAGTGGTTTTACCCCTTAAGGAAGAGAAAGAAAAAGTAAAGCCTGAAGGGATGAGAAAAAGAGAAGAAAAGAAAAATGAAGAAAATAAAGTCAAGGAAGAGAAAGAAAAAGAAAAATCTAAACGGGAAGAGATAAAGAAGACGGCAAGACCAAAGAAGGGGAAGAATACAGGAGAAGGCAACAAAGAGATTCAAGGAACGAGACAATGTGAGTGGAAATGTCCTGAATGCGAAGAGCTATTTGAAGATCCTCCAGAAAAGGATTGGCTTCAGTGTTCTTCATGCTCCTTATGGTGGCACGAGAATTGTACCTGTTACGATAAGAAAGAAAAGTTTATTTGTGATAGATGCATTTAATTCATTACAGTTGTCCTAACTGATCGAGGGCAGTAAATAAAAACATTGGGAACCACGTTTTCTTCGAAAATTATTATCGTTTTCATTCACTGCGGTACCGCAATTGGAGAATGACTGGACATTTCTGACTTTACCAATGAATGAACAGGTTACCCGGTCTTTTTTTCTCTTGACACTTTCGCCGTCAATGTGGAGGTTAGATTAATCCAACCCCCGAAATCAAATTTCAACTATGCATAATCAGGCCCGGATTAAGATTTTTGGGGCCCGGGGCTATCCAACCTTCGAGGGCCCCCGTGGTTGAATAAGCGGGGGGGGGGGGGGGGGGGGAGTAACAAAAAGTTAAACAATAACGAGTTTCCATTGCTTAGAACGGGGCCCCCCTGGATAGTGGGGCCCGGGGCTGCAGCCCCCCCTTTAATCCGGGCCTGTGCATAATTATGATCTTATAAGACTAGTAAAGTATCGAATCAATAATATTATTGCAATTGGAGAATGAAAAATTATTTACACAAAAAATCGTCTAAATATATTGGAAACCTAACCACTGTTATTATCCCGTTCATTCGCTGGGTTTCCCCTGTTTCCTCATTAGAATTTTATGTTCATTCACTGGTGATTGGCCCATTTTTTATTTAATCCTCTGCCAGGCTTTTAATGAAAGTTATAGCTATCGAACATTGCTAGAATTGTGTTCCGGGATGTCTGACTTTAGTAATAAAACAGCTCGCTTACAGACATAACATTCAGGGGATTAAATAACGACTTTTGAATACTAATTTTAACAGACATGCAGCTTAAATGTTCATTCACTGGACAGGTGATGAACGTGTTTAAAACTTTGCTTGAATGTTGCCGCCGTTCAGAGGTCGAGTCGCTCCTATCCTAGAATCTATACAGTTATGAATTTCGTATTTTAACTTTTACTGAGTGTTCTTCAGATACGATACTATAGATATATGCAAACAAAAAGAAATCGATTTTCAGAAAAATTTTTAGAGGAATGTCTCCTTAATGGCTAGAGCAACATTGGGTTCGCGGCTCCCTATTCTCGAGAGCCAAGTGCTCGAATAGGAAGGTTCCCACGCAAGAAATGGTAGTGGGGGAAGCCTTAACGTTTTTTTGAATTGTAATTTCTTCAAACTGTATTTTCGATATTGCATTCCTTCGGAAAGATGTGGTGCCACGCTATCGTGTACTATTTGCAGTGGCGGATTTAACAGGGCAACTGATGAGCAGTTGCAGCTTGGGCCCCTGCCCAGAAGGCCCCGCCAGGGCCCCATCTCAAAAAAAAAAAAAAAAATTACGATTAGGTATAGGTATCCATACACTACATTTTTTTCGTACTACTACACTGGGCCCGTTTTTAGTAAACTACCTCTTCATTTTCCCGAAAAAATGGGCCTCTCAGAACGTTTGTCATCTGGGCCTTTTTTGTAAAGGGGGGGATTCTCGTCCAACAACCTCAAAAGTAACTAGTATTTAAGAATTTTTTTTTTGAAAAACTGTTGGTCATATTGGATTAAACTCTTTTGGGATATAAGGAGGCATCTTTGAACTTGCAGAAAATATTTTTCTTATGTCGATCCTTCTTATTATTTGTTAATTATTGTGGAATCTTGTCCACGTCTTCGACGATGTAACTTCTGTTGGCGGGATGTGTAGCATCTATCACAGTCATCTGATTGCAAACGAAATCGAAGTTTCTTACAATTAGATAGTCTACGCTGGGATTGGTCCACTTTAAGGGAGAAAATTAAAAATTGAAAGGGCTATAGCGTTTGAAAGAAAAAGTAAGTTTTTTCCCTAGACAAATTTTTCATATTATTCTTTATATCGACAAAAAAGTATTATAAATAAAAACTAAATTAAAATTTTAGGTCCAGTCTCAACGTAAATTAAATAATTTTAAAAAAATTTTCTTTTTTTTGCAATCAGATGACCGTGACACACCTGACGCCAACATCGTCGAAGAGGTTAACAAGATTCCACAATAATTAATAAATAATAAAAAGGATCGACATAAATACAATCTACAAGTTTAAAGATGCCGCCTTATATCCCAAAACAGTTTACTGCGATATTAACAATAGTTTTGTCAAAAAAATTCATAAATTTCAGGGGCTGTTACACGAAAATCCACCCTTAAATCCGCCACTGACTTAGGGATATATCAATAATTTTTTAAAAAAATTCGGCGTGCATGATCTGGCCCTTAAGCCGCGTATTCATCTGAGCATTCGCCCCGTATGAGCATCGCACGAGCATCGAGCAAGCGGACGTTTCGCATTCGCCAAGCCACTCGGGCCGACCGGTTCGCTGTAGGCACACCAAAGTGAGCACCAAGGTGCTCATGTGGACTGTGAATGAATCCTCATTCGTGGGCGAATACTCAGATGAATACGCGGCTTTAGACTGCACAATCTTTAGTTTTAATCTTCTTTGATTCATTTTCCTAGGATTTCAATAAATCGATGGTATAAAAAATAAAAAGAATTCCTGGTGCATCGAAAGAAACAAGTCTGACAGTAATTTATTAGACGTCCCACTTACATGACGTCAAAAATATCTTAATATCGAATCTGACATAAACAAAGACATCTAATGAAATAGGAGTCTATAATGAAATCTCCAATGCAATATAAATTGCATAAAATAAATAGGTTTCCAGTAGAAACGTCACCAAATGGCCCACTGCCGTGCCGTGGAAGGAGCATCAGCGTTCAGAGTGGATCATCAACGGAGTAAAAGACGACGCAATTGTTACACATCAACACATATATTTTTGCTTTTGCATGTTGCATACATACGATAAACAGTACAGTGTTACGCGTTCCTCGAGGTATGGTATACTAGAAAATTTCAATATCCGCTACTACAATTGCTATTCGACGTATTGTTTCGTACTTCCGCGTTCGTGTGTAGCTCTACACGAGGGACCATTATGGAAAACCAACGGAACGAACGATAGCAAAGCGTGGAAACAACTGTGTCCGCGTAAAGATTCGGTTTGCCGTTACTTTTTCTGCTCGTTCGAGAAACATGTTGGCGCGTTCTACGACGCTTCTCACCGATCAAAGGAAACGCGTGGAAATCCAAGGTTTTGGTCGTCGACAATGAAACGTAACGCGAGCAAAACAGAGGCGCGGATTCTTCTCGACTGTACAAGCGGTCAACCCCTCGCCGTACGATTCTTCCAAAGCTTGCGCGCGCCGAAATCAACTTAGATGAACCGGAAAAAAAAAAAACGATCGAGTAATTGTCAACAGATATACCGTCAGAAACTAAATTAATAAATAAACGACTGCTTAGGAATCCCTATTTTCTTCTTCTGGTAGACCTCAGCCCGCGTGACTACGTTCGCTTCGATATATAGCACACAACTCACGCCACGCGCGTGACTCATCGTTAAAAGGCGAGGGGTTACTATAGCGCGGTTGCAACGAAGCATCGCCATTCTTCCTCGTGTATTCCCGCAGCTTCGCTCTCCTCTGGCCGACCGACGATCGGAAACATCCGATCAATTATCTCGCCGGCGGCCAAAAGCGCGCAGCGGGCAATCCACCGCCTCTTTTATCCGCGGATCATCGTTACAAAATAGTCTCGCGGATTTGAGCAAACGACGAACCATCGTGAACGAGCAATAACGAAAGACCGCGACGAATACCAAAAAAGAAAAGAGTAGAAGAAAAAACGGTAAAAAGCGAAAGGAAAAAAAAAATGAACCACGATCGGTGGCTAAGACGACGCGAAATCGACGACCAAAATTTGCTGCCAGAGGGAAAGAAGGCTCGCGCGTTCGCTCGCGAGATCTCTTTTGCTGGTTGCACGCAGGCCCGGATTAAGATTTTTGGGGCCCGGGGCTATCCAACCTTCGAGGGTCCCCCGTGGTTGAAAAGCGGTGGGGGGGGGGGGGGGGGGGGGTTAACAAAAATTTAAACAATAACGAGTTTAAATTGCTTAGAACTGAAGGCTTAGAACGGGGCCCCACTGGAACGTGGGGCCCGGGGCTACGGCCCCCCCTTTAATCCGGGCCTGGTTGCACGCGACGAGAACCCGATCGTGCCCGCGTGACACGGTTCTCGCGGTCGCGTGCGCGCGTCCCAAAGAAAAGTGAAAAAAAAAAGAAGAGAGAAAAATAGGTGGTCTTGTCCGCGCGAGAAAGTGTTAACTGTTTTCGTCTGTTTTGCCTCTCCCTTTTCGTTTTTCTATAATGTCCCGTTGCTATCGGAATCCTTATAAACGAGCGCCGTAATCAATTTTGACATCGAAGGTAGGAGCTACCTCGGGCTAAAAAATATCACGTACAGCCTCTGTAAGTATTGCTACGATCAATTGTGCTCTTTTCCTATCGGCCCTTTCCCCCCCTTCTCTCACACGCTACACGCATTCCTCCGGAGCCGCATACTTGCACACACGCATACATACAAACGCACGCACTCCCTCGACTCTCATACCGGATCATCGTCGTTTATCGTCGACTTTTTGCACGATATTTCGTTACATAAATTGCTTACGCTACGCAGATAGCCTCTACACAGTCGCCCCGATTACTGTTCGTCGAAGCAGCGTGATCGAAGGGGCGCCGTCGACGAGAAGGAACGGCCCCCCCCGAGCTCCGCCGACAAAGTTCTACGGCTCGCCGTCCCTCGACGATATACAAAGCCCTACACGAGAGCCGGGACTCGGGAGGTCCGCACGCGCGCGCGCGCGCGCGCGGCACGATCGCCGCCCTGTCGCCCCAAAAACCCTAGCCGATCGGTGTGTTTTGTACAAATATATTACAAAAAAGGAGCCGCGCTCACATCCGAGGCAGAGCCTCCCCCCTTCGCCGGAGGAGCACGCAAAAAAGATCCTCGGACGTATGTCTGCATTTTATTTCCCTTCTCCGTCCTTCCTTCCTCCTCCACCTCGTCTTCCTCCCCCCCCCCCCCGCCCCCCTGTTTCCTTTTCCTTTTACGTTTTAGACATAGCGAGTGTATGGTTCCTATTTGACGGGCGTAACTTTTTTCATCGGCGAAATGAAAAACCAAAAGGCCCTCTTCACTTAAGATCTAGCGATTAAACTAAAGGCGAAAGTGGACGTTACACAATCCGGATTATCGATCCGTTAAGAGTGACTGGATAAGAACGATGCTCGACCCCCCCCCCTTAAAACCCCGTCCCCGTCCCCCTCCCTCCCCCCAGGGGTTATATATAATTTTCTTTCTTCGGATACCAGAGACGAAAGTGTCCCCCGCGGGAAACACCGAAGGATATTGTGTGTTTTCGGAAACGAAGAAGAAGAGAAATGTCGGTGAAAAATAAAATTGCCATCCCGTAGCGATCTGAAGGAAAGTAACGATCGGATGAATTTACGAACGGTTTAGACGTACGGTTCTTACTTTAATTCGCGAGCGAGAGAGAGAGAGAGAGAGAGAGAGAGAGAGAGAGAGAGAGAGAGAGAGAGAGAGAGAGAGAGAGAGAGAGACGGAAAATAATAATTTAATTAGATAGTAACACGCAAAAAAGAAACGAATGTAAATTCTTTTGTACATTTAAAAATGGTTACTCCTTTAGCCATAAGTTTTATTAATAATGCTGGTATCTACACATATACACAATGTACAGAAAACCCGTACGCCGCGCCGGGTCAAAATATGTCCACCATGTTTCTCTCGTTCTTTTTTTTTTTCTTCCTTTATAATACAACGAGCGTGTAGTGGTAGTAGTAATAGTAGTAGTTGTAGCAGTAGGAAGAGTATACAAATAAAAGATTAGAAAAGGACGACACACCGTCTCTGCTCGACGTTCGACAAACCGAAGGCGACCCCGCTCCCCCCGGGCCTCGGTTGATCCGCGATCGCGCGTTACAGCGCGATAAAAATAAAGTACAATACGCAACCGTCCAGATTTCACGGCATCGTGTTACGCGAAAGTGTGTGACCGCCTCTGTGTGTGTGTGTGTGTGTGTGTGTGTGTGTGTGTGTGTGTGTGTGAAGTGTAGCGTGTGGCGTGTAATGTGTAACGTGGACGTTAAAGCGCGCCGTTTGCCCGCGCTGCTAGGCGCGGCGCAGGCGCGTGTACGTCTGCCCCTTGTACGTTGTTCCTTGAAAAACCGCGAAAACGTACGCGAGTACAACAAACAAATAAAGGCGATCGTGCCTAAGTACAAACCCAAACTGTACACAAATATCTCTCCGCGATGTTCCTCTCTATCGGTCGCACGCTGCGTATACTCCTCGACGGCAGACACCGTGCCTGCGTTATCGCCCCTCGCCGCGTTCACCATTCTACGATAATCCTGTTATATACACGTGCGTGCAGGACCGATGCCAGCGTGCCAAAAAAACGCCAAAGACTTCTCCTCTTCAAGACCAGTCAAAACAAGCTCGATCGTATCTCTCACTCCTTGCCGACGATCGATCGAGACAACTGTTGCCCTCCGTGAACCGTACACACAGCGGCGGATTATTACACCCGTCGCTGGGATAAAATCGCGTCCACTTTCCCCGGACAACGTCGACAACATTTTGCGAATCCAATTTTAACACCGACAACGTCTTTGGCTCGAATCGATGCCCGTTGGCCGGCACGGCCAACGTTTATCACCATTACCAAATGTGTGTGTTTTTTGTATTTTTTCGGTGAACCTTCACGGTTCCACCATTATATTTACCCTCTCGACGAGGGTGCAAAATTTGAGCCCCGATTAAACCTTGCGCGAGAATCCTTAGGTTTCTCTCTCCTTCTTAACTTTGAGCCCGGAGCCTGTGGTGTCGTCGCCCAAGATAGTGGCTATCTCGCCCTGCATGAATGCCCACGGCACTTGGCTGTTGGCCAGCGGACACTTCTCGCCGCTTGGGCAATAAACCTGAAACACAATCAACGCCAGGCATCCGGTTATCAGGCCGCACGAGGTACAAAAGTAGGTACGCGGCAACGGTTTGGTCCCCAAGCCGCGGGGAAACCTACCTCTGAGCCGGCACCCTGTCTCTTTATGCTCTCCCGGCTGCATGGGAAGCAGAATTTGTGGTGCGGCACGCTGGGACACTGAACGAAATGCGTGTCCTCCAGACGCTCCTGGCACAGGGTGCATTTCAGTATGGGCGCCGACACTTGCTCCGCACCAGCGACCTGGGCCACTGCTCCCTCCGACGACGTTGTTACGGTTGTGGACGACACGTGCCTCGAACCACTGGACCTCCTACCCGAGGAACCTGCCGAGTATCCATATACGCTTAGCTTCGATGCATTCACCGGGATGTATACATCTGAAGGGTGAAGTTAAGGAGCCTAAGGTAGGCTCTCACTACGCCTCGCCTCGGCGCAACTTCTTTTCGCGCTCGCATCTAGGCTCGCGTCGCCTAGGTTTTTCCCTAGCTGAAGTTATCTGAGCTTGCCTCGGTTCATGTGTCTGGTCAGTTGCTCAGAGAAACTCTTCCTTCCTCTTTTAGGGGTCACCGAAAGCGGTGGCTTTGCATCCACTCACACTACGCCTCGCCTCTCTTCCTCAAAATATTCTCGAGGAAGCATCCGCGGCTTGGTGTCGCGCCGAGGCGAGGCGCAGTGTGAGACAAATTGTCGAAATACATAAGAAAAGCATAGGAAGAATTAAATGAGGCGAGGCGAGGCGTAGAGTGAACCTACCTTATAATGAGCCGAGGCGGGGCGTAGTGAGAGCCTGCCTTTACACAGCGCATGGATCGGCGAACTTGGCGCTAGACTCGCCGAGTCCCGCGCCGTGGGAACGCTCATGGCTCGCCGACTCGTGCTAGCCTAAGCCGACTCGCTGAGCCTGGACGAGCCGAGTCCCGCGCCGTGGGATTGCTCATGGCTCGCTGACTCACCGAACCTGGGTGATAGTCCAGTGAAATTAGACGGAAATCTGCCCAATCTTCGGAATAAATCCCAGCAAGCTAAATTTTGGTATGGGCCTTCATTTGGTCGTTTTAAACAATATGTCGAAAGTCCCCATCGATCCGAGTGCCGCTAAAAATTTTACAGAGGGTTGAAAAAAAAAATAACAGTTTTTCGCGAATCTCTCGTTATCTAGCAGTTTTGCGACAAAAATAGGTCTCACACAATTTATAACCTAGGAAATTCTCTACAAAAAAGGTTGTATGAGTTTTTTTCGTAGGAATAACCATTTTCATGTGTGCCGGGTTACCAAGTTTCAACCCCCATACTTTTGACAAGGGAAGATCCCGAACCCGGAAATTCAGAAAATTATGAAACTCTGTAAATATGTAGCGGAAGTCCTGTTGAGTACAACGCAATTTCGTTTGCTGCCCAAATTCACTCCAAGAGGGTGCAATTGACCCCTGAAAATTTTTTTATTTTGTATTATTACTCGCGAACTGTAGGAGATAGAAAAAAAGTGTTCAGGAAAAAGTTACTTCTCTTAATTAGGACTAACATTTGGTAAATTATAGTTCTTACTGTTCTTACGGTGCGTGAGTTATAACACAAAATCGGAAAATAGCCGGATTTTCAGGGGTCAATTTCACCCCCTTCGAGTGAAC
Organism: Andrena fulva; assembly: GCA_946251845.1. Lineage (NCBI taxonomy): Eukaryota > Metazoa > Arthropoda > Insecta > Hymenoptera > Andrenidae > Andrena > Andrena fulva. The sequence continues at coordinate 26,406,258 of OX276327.1, forward strand.
AAATTTAAACTTTAATCTTTGGGGATAAGTAGAGGATATATAGGTATGTATTACTCAATTTTTGTTGTTGCCCAAATTCACTCTAAGAGGGTGAAATTGACCCCTGAAAATCCGTTTTTTTTTAGATTTTATGTTATAACTCACGAACCGTAAGAACTATAAGAACTATAATTTACCAAATGTTAGTCCTAATTAAGAGAAGTAACTTTTTCCTGAACACTTTTTTTCTATCTCCTACAGTTCGCGAGTAATAATACAAAATAAAAAAATTTTCAGGGGTCAATTGCACCCTCTTGGAGTGAATTTGGGCAGCAAACGAAATTGCGTTGTACTCAGCAGGACTTCCGCTACATATTTACAGAGTTTCATAATTTTCTGAATTTCCGGGTTCGGGATCTTCCCTTGTCAAAAGTATGGGGGTTGAAACTTGGTAACCCGGCACACATGAAAATGGTTACTCCTACGAAAAAAACTCATACAACCTTTTTTGTAGAGAATTTCCTAGGTTATAAATTGTGTAAGACCTATTTTTGTCGCAAAACTGCTAGATAACGAGATATTCGCGAAAAACTGTTTTTTTTTTTCAACCCTCTGTAAAATTTTTAGCGGCACTCGGATCGATGGGGACTTTTGACATATTGTTTAAAACGACCAAATAAAGGCCCATACCAAAATTTAGCTTGCTGGGATTTATTCCGAAGACAAATCCTAATTTCACTGGACTATCACGAACCTGGGTGAGCCGAGCCGACTCGCCTAACCTGGGCGAATCTCGGCGAGCCGAGCCGAGCCGACTCGCCAGGCCTGGACGAGCCGAGCCGAGCCGAGCCGATTCGCCGAGCCACGCGCCATCTACCTTCACCTTTACGAAATACATGATGTTGGAAATATTCATAGCAACGCTTCGCTAAGTGCTAAGCAGGGCTTGAAACCGTTATTATAAAGATTTAGGTTCTTGAAAGAGTTATGAAGAACCTTTATTCTGAATAACCGTTATAAAGAACCTAAATATCAGACTATTTAAGTATAAGTTACGGTTCCTATATAGCTCTATAACTTTTATTTTTTAGGTTCTATATAAGTTCCAAACGGTTATAGAACCGATTCAATAACTTTTATTTTTTAGGTTCAATATAAGTTCCAAAGCGGTTACAGAACCGATTCTTGTAACGATTGTACAGAATTTTATAGAAAATGAAATGACAACATATTACAACTATAGACTACCGTGTATAACCAAATTGTTTAAAAATTATTATAAATAAGTAAGTAAATATATATTATGTACACATTTATACATACGTATACAATTCTTTTGTAAAATGAACCACAAGCGGGCACTTGAAAAATTATAATTTATAATATCTATTCTGTATTATAACAAACAGTGCAATAAATATATAATACCATAGATCGAAACATTTATTTGTCAAGTTCAGTTGTTCAATTAGGGGCCACCTCACCATCAGGATCATGATTCTGACAACATATTAAAATATCATTCAAATCGGGGAGCTAGACCCTCATCGGTATAACAACCAAACATTTATATTAACGAACACTTCATATTACAAAAGAATTGTATACGTATGTACAAATCTGTACATAATATATATTTACATACTTATTTATAATAATTTTTAAACAATTTGGTTATACACAGTAGTCTATAGTTGTAATATGTTGTCATTTCATTTTCTATAAAATTCTTTACAATCGTTACAAGAATCGGTTCTATAACCGCTTTGGAACTTATATTGAACCTAAAAAATAAAAGTTATTGAATCGGTTCTATAACCGTTTGGAACTTATATAGAACCTAAAAAATAAAAGTTATAGAGCTATATAGGAACCGTAACTTATACTTATATAGTCTGATATTTAGGTTCTTTATAACGGTTATTCAGAATAAAGGTTCTTCATAACTCTTTCAGTCAGAACCTTTATATAACAGTTTGAAACAGTTATTTTCGAACCTTTCCAAGCCCTGGTGCTAAGTAACGTGCTACCACTTACATCTCGTTGGTGTTTGGGTATGCGGTGCCCAATATCTTGGCCAAAATAATGCAAAATCTTGGCCAAAATAATGCAAAATCTTGGCGATAAATATTTCCAATAACGTAGCAGCGAATAGGGCAGAGAAACAGTGACCACCATTACCTGAACTGTTCGGGCTGTGTTGGGAACCTCTGGAGGCACTGCGCTGCTGCGCGTTCGCGGCCGTAGTTGGCGGGCTTCTACTGGTCGGGCTTGGATTGTTCGGCGGTTGTGGCACTGATTCCGGCGAGGCTAGGTTGTCGGCGACGGACATGAGAGCGGCCATAGGTGACGGGCCATTCGTCGAACCCTGGCGGACAGAATTACTATCAATTTACGTGCGAAACACAAAGCGCCTATAAATAAGCCAGCCCCGCGAGTCCCTTAAACGTCATTAACGCGCGCGACTGCCCTTTAACATGCGAGCTTAATTACCTGGTGATGATTCGACTGTGAATTATCGTTGGTGCCTTCCTGCGCCGGCGGCGGCGGCGGCGGAGGGCTCGTTCGCGGACGAAGGGGGGAACCTCCGCCGTTAGCCGCCACGTTTGCTGGTGCCAATGGGATAGACGGGCCGACGTACGCTCCTGAAATTCGAGAAATTTCAGTGGATCTTAGCTGACGCTCCGAGATGCTCGATCTTACAAATAATACAACGGGGTAACAAATGTAACCGAGTGACTGCCAATCGTCGAAAACCTAACATCTATCTGCTGTACTGTTTACATTTTCCCAGTAAAGGTAATCTCTCGGAATTTCCTATAATGTGGTTTTTAATAAAACAGTGACTCAGATGGGAAGACAGAAATAGATATCCTTTGCCCTCGCACCGGGAATACCACGATTACGGTAAACTGAACGAAACTCGACGTGCACGCGTACTTTCATTGTTCACGCGCCAGTCGCCTTGCATCGACGCCCCGAACGGCGTGGACTACTCTTCGAATTATCAGCTGTGCCGGTCGAAACGATCGAATTTCAGCATTACCGAGGGAGATTGATATTCTGACTGTGGTCGCCGTGGCCGGAGTACACGACTCTCCTTCGGCGCATCGTGTGTGCACGGAATGGTTTTCGTGACTTATTTACTTTTCACGACCGCGACCGCCGCTCGCGCATGCCAGAATGTCGAGTATCCTGGTGCGGCTTAGTACTACAGGACGTTACGAGGTTGCGCATTTTGATATTGTTGACGAAGGCGTTTGTAACGTCTCCGCCCCCGCTACGAGCGAGAAAATCATTAATTAAGCGTCGCACGTGTACCCTTGTAAAGTTCATCCACTGTATATGTAGATATTACAACAGCGACGTACGACACTGTATCGTATTGCGCACGATACTGCGCGATACTATATCATCATGAGTGTAATGATGTACAGTGTTGAGCAGGATACTTCGTTATATCGTATGATAACGCGGGTGATACTTTGGGATAGCGCACGATAGCATGTGTCGCCGTATGATAACGTCCACGATGAATTATCATCCGTGTACTAACGAGTGCGCTACTTTGTGATAGCGAATGATAGCGTGCCCGGCAACGTATGACACTGCTTGGGGCCATATGGTAACGCGTATGATACTTCGCGGTGTATTATAATGCGTATGATACCGTGTTATATCGTATCATAGCGCGCATGACTTTACGCGGTGTCGTTTGATAACGCGCACAATAATATGATAGTGTATGCTAGTGCGTATGCTGCTGCACAATTGGCACTATCATATTCATTCGATGAATATGTAGTATATTTTGCAAAGACTTGAAATTCTAACTGAACACCAGCTTATATTTATTATCGTGAATATGTTGCGTATATAATTGTAATTAATAATATATTATACTTCTTGAAAGTTAATCCAAAGATTGTTTTTCCTTCATTAAAAAAATATACAGTGAAGGAAATTGATTTGGTACTACGATTTCATCATTAACTAGCATAATACCCCCCCCCCCCCCCCCCCCCCGCTCCACTTCGGGCCTAAGAGATATTAAGGCAGGATACCACCTTTGACTGCGATTTTGGAGGCGTTTTTCATGAATTTTTTTTGCATACAAAGAATGCGCAGAAACAAAATCGGTTTCAGTCATTCATTAATGTAACTTTAATCTGTAATTACACATTTTTTGAAACTGAAAAAGTGAAAAATAATCTCTTGTAGGTGGCGCCAAAATACACTCCTTTGGAGGAACATCGTTAGACGGCGTGTCAAATTCCGCTTTGTACGTGGCTCTTAGAAAAAAAGCTAAAGAATGTCCCTATTAACAACAATATTTTTTAATGCTGTACGTAGGGATTTTACGAAATTTCGATTTTTAAGAAAATGGCGGTCGTTTTAACAAAAAGGTCAATTTTTTAGGGTAAAAAAATTTAAAAAAGTTTATAAAATTGTGCACCAAAAAAAAAATAACAACGCTACAGCAAAACTCCTACGTACATCATTAGGTTATACCACGGGGAAGAATTGTGCAAAGTTTCAAGTCAATCCGATGAAAATTTTAAGAGTAATCTGACACGCCGATTTGAAAAACATCGTTTCGAGAAAAACGCGTTTAAAGTTTTATATAGATTTATATATCTGCTCCAAACCGGTTTTTACACAAGAAAAAGGTTTCGGCCACCTTTCTAATGAATGAATTTCGATTCTATACACTTGAAAGAGTACTTTAAGATAAAAAAAAATTTCAATTTTTTTTAAGAGCAAAGGTGGTATCCTGCCTTAAGGGCTCCACGAAAACACATTTCACCCCTTTTCACCACCCCGTTAGGAGGTGATTAGGGCAAAATTCTGAAATTGGTTTTTAAACATTTATGTGGGTAACATTTCGAAGTAAAAACCAAGTTGATGTCTAATCCTGAGGAATCCGTGAAAATACATTTCACCCCCTTAGGGGTTGGTTAGGGAAAACTTCTGAAATTGGTGTTTAGGCATTTATGTGGGTAATTTTTGTGAGTAAGATCCAAGTTGATATCTAATCGGGCCAAAGAGATGTTGAGGAATCCGTGAAAATACATTTCACCCCCTTGGGGGTTGGTTAGGGAAAACTCCTGAAATTGGTGTTTAGGCATTTGTGTGGGTAATTTTTGTGAGTAAGATGCAAGTTGATATGTAATCAGGCCTAAGAGATATTAGGGAGTCCGAGAAAATAGATTTTACCCCTTTTCACACCCTTGGGGATCGAATTTCCAAAAATCCTTGTGGGTGCTTGCGCCATGAAAACAATGTAGGTTGTACCTTCGAAATTTCACATTCCTAGGTTAAACGGTTTGAGCTGGGCGTTGATGAGTCAGCCAGTCAGTCAGTCAGTCAGGACTTCTTGTATATATGTATATAGAAGATCAGTCATAATTGCCATAATTGTTCCAATACACTTCAATACAGTATTGACGGAAATTAGTTCATAGCAATACTGAAATACTTCGTTGTAAGCGATCATTACAGTGAGTAAAGCGTCACGCGATATTATAAGAGGCACTTTAAATTGTTAATTCGATAAAATCCGGCCGTTGAAATACCACACGGGCATTTCAATCGGTTATTTAAAATTTCATGAAGACGTGAAGTGTAGGCTCGCGTCGAAACACGTTCCTTCCTCCAGTTAATCGGTTATACATTAAGAAAGGTCAACAAAGAAACGCCGAGCATTTACTCTTTTTGTATTCGTAGATGCTTACGTCACCGCTCGAAAGTGAAACCGTTTAACTCACAGGAATACGTTAAACATTTTCGCCACATTCAAGCGTCATCATATAAGTCCAAATTAACAATAAAATATACCAGAATAAGCTAATAAAATGCAACGCTTAGGTAATTTCCCATATGAAAATACAGCCCATTAGTTTCAAGTAGCTTTGATAAATATCGAAATATATAAATAAATGCGAGAAATGAACAAATATCGCTCTGTTGGCGGGTTGTCAACGCCGTATCTGTGACCAGTCAATTATTAAAAGTCCATCGAGCTGCCACCCAATCACTCGGATTCTTGTTACTCGGGAGCATACATTTCCATAGATACGTCTGCCCCAAGGAACAATTTTATCCGCTCAGCTTTATCGATCCTACGCAACGGAATTTACTGACAACGCACTACTTCTCGCTTATCGGCCCGTTATTTTTCTCCGCGTTGTTTACACGTTCCCGAACCCCCCCTCCCGGCTACGGAGAAACGCATCGTTCGCCTAGCGCGAGATAAAGCGCGAATGGGGATATTAAAAAGCACGCTTTCGTCACGTTCTACGGCGGACCGTGACACGCGATATCTCCGTCCCGTATCCAGGCTATTCTTCCAGTGCAGCACGCAGCATCCGCACGTACGCCCCCCCCCCCCCCCCCCCCACCACCACCAGCGGGGCAGAGACAACAGCCAGCAAGCCGGCATACGAGTGACCGAGGTCTCCCGGCTGCGGAGCGTGCGTGGTCTACCATCGAGGAGACGTGTGACCGGTACTTTTCCGTGACGCCGCGCCGAGGGCTTCGATAGAGAGCGAGGACCGCGCGCCCCTATCTATGTATGTATCTCGAATCACGCGAAGAAACGTAGCTGGCTTGTCCAGAGGAAGCGAGGGGGGGGGGGGGGGATTACGAAGGGGGAACGGCGCGGAGGGGAAGGAACGACGCATGCGCGCGCGCGGTTTTGTAACAGACGACATCGCATCACGTACGTAGTCGGCTCGCTCGGCTTAGTCACACTCTGCGCGCTTTGTATATTCGCTGGCTAACCGGTCGGCTATAGTGGCCTTGTTTCGAAAGTATGACCCTCCCCAGCGCGTCGTTGACGCCGTCGACGCGCGTTTACGGCCGACGTCTCTCTACACGGTGTCCCGAAAGTTTATTCTTAGGCCGTGTTTAGTAACTGGCGGATAACCTTGGACGAGCAATGGTTAATGAAAGGGCGGGCACTGTGCGTAGGCGGGGAGCAACTGGAATGCTCGTTGATGCGAAATTTCGCGGGCTTTGGAACCGGAGAATGAAATACTTGTGCGCTTTAAATATGCCACTGTATACGGCGCTTATAGAGTTTCCTAGAATGTATATATATAGTGCCTGTACGAGCTATAGTGACTCAGGTGTGAAGTCACTCAGCGGGGTCTTACCCGACACCCTGCTCGGTACTGGCCGCTAAACGTGCCCACCTACTACCTCTTGCAGGACTGTATTTAGAGAAGACCAGGACAAAATCGGGGCCCTAAGGCCCTAAGACCAGGACAAAACCGGAGCCCTAAGGCCCTAAGACCAGGACAAAACCGGGGCCCTAAGGCCCTAAGACCAGGACAAAACCGGAGCCCTAAGACCAGGACAAAATCGGGGCCCTAAGGCCCTAAGACCAGGACAAAACCGGAGCCCTAAAGCCCTAAGACCAGGACAAAACCGGGGCCCTAAGGCCCTAAGACCAGGACAAAACCGGAGCCCTAAGACCAGGACAAAATCGGGGCCCTAAGGCCCTAAGACCAGGACAAAACCGGAGCCCTAAAGCCCTAAGACCAGGACAAAACCGGGGCCCTAAGGCCCTAAGACCAGGACAAAACCGGAGCCCTAAGGCCCTAAGACCAGGACAAAACCGGGGCCCTGAGGCCCTAAGACCAAGACAAAACCGGGGCCCTAAGGCCCTAAAACCAGGACAAAACCGGGGCCCTAAGGCCCTAAGACCAGGACCTGGTCTTCTCTAAATACAGTCCTGCAAGAGGTAGTAGAGGGCACGTTTAGCGGCCAGTAGCCAGCAGGGTGTCGGGTAAGACCCCGCTGAGTGACTTCACACCTAAGTCACTATAGCTCGTATAGGCACCAGTGATGCCAGAACCGTGGGTTTGCGCCCACGGACCCTACCACCACTCCACGACCAAGCGTACCCCCTCCTAGCGCCTGTACCGCACTACACAAGCATACCCGTCCCTCCATCCGTGTGCCGTGCGCGACGCCTGGCCGGCGCTCTCCGGCGAGAATTCGTTTTCCCGACATCGAAGCGCTTGGCGCGCAAGCAAAAAGTCATGAGTTCAAATCCCGGTGCGGATATTCTACTTTTTTTCTTTATTTATTCTCTAATTTCTCTTCCTATATTCTCAAAAGACTAAAGACTTGAATACTGTTAATTTATAAACCATTTTCGAAGCTTGAATTGTTGCTAAAGATGCGATCTCCTTCTGGCTTGTACCGCACCACTACAAGCGTACCCTACCTTCTGTCCGTGTGCCGCGCTACCTGGCCGGCGCTCTTCGCCAAGAATTCATTTCACCAAAGTCCTAAAGCTTGGGTCGCAAACAGAAAGTCCGAGGTTTAAATTCCGGTGCGAATATTCTACTTTTTTCATTAATTATTCTCTAACTTCTCTTTCTATATTTTCAGTAGAATAAAAACTTTAAAACTGTTAATTTACAAAGCATTTTCGCAGCTGGCTAATGTACGATGTTGGTCTTCTGCCTTTTTTTGTACATAAACAGAAATAATTCCTTGAAATGCTACTTAGAAAATAAGCTCCTTTCTAGGATGGACTCTTTAAAATTCACGTCACAATGAACAGTTACAGAATCGGTGATTTCCGTTTCAGGTAAGCGAGCCGCCCGCTCCGCTATTACGGTCGGCTTACCACTCGCACCCCGGATTACTGTAATGAGGTTTGAAAACAATATCGACTGGTCCCGTACCCGTCGCAATCATGTCATTTATACCTACAGAAGAGTTTTATTAACCCACTCTTGGCCAACGACACTCTTTTCGTGTTAATCAGGTTTATACGTATCTGCTTATTTGCTTCTTGATTATTTACGAAAATTGTGCCATTGCTCGATGGAAACCACGAGAAGGTGGTGGGCTTCTTCCATCAGGAGAGAATAAGGATAGGTCGAGATGGATAGAATGGATAGGATCGGTGTGAATGATGGACGTAGCGGTCGAAACCTCTACTCCACGGATATAAAGGTTTGGGAAAGCGCTGGATATAATAAGATGTTTGCCCCATTCCAACGCCGAGGCCGAAAGGCTTTTCTCAATTTTGCCCGATGCAAAAACCAAGAAGAGAAATAAAATTGGGAGCGATCTTATGAATTCCATCTGTGTTGTGCGCACATCCTTAAAAGCCAGAAATGAGACAAGTTGTAGCATGACTGTCGACGATAGGCATCTCGCTCTTATGTCGGGAGATCGTTTGTACGAAAGTTTGTCTAATCCCCAACAATATAAACAACTCACCCTCCATGCATGTTGGAACATATAGCTCCGACAGCCTCAGCACATTTTACCGATCTCTTTCTTGTACAGTAATTTACGAAACAGTTACAATAGTATTGCAGTGGTGCTATCACAGCTTCTACGCGTATCACACTTTCCCAAACCTTTATATCCGTGGAGTAGAGGTTTCGACCGCTACGTCCATCATTCACACCGATCCTATCCATTCTATCCATCTCGACCTATCCTTATTCTCTCCTGATGGAAGAAGCCCACCACCTTCTCGTGGTTTCCATCGAGCAATGGCACAATTTTCGTAAATAATCAAGAAGCAAATAAGCAGATACGTATAAACCTGATTAACACGAAAAGAGTGTCGTTGGCCAAGAGTGGGTTAATAAAACTCTTCTGTAGGTATAAATGACATGATTGCGACGGGTACGGGACCAGTCGATATTGTTTTCAAACCTCATTACAGTAATCCGGGGTGCGAGTGGTAAGCCGACCGTAATAGCGGAGCGGGCGGCTCGCTTACCTGAAACGGAAATCACCGATTCTGTAACTGTTCATTGTGACGTGAATTTTAAAGAGTCCATCCTAGAAAGGAGCTTATTTTCTAAGTAGCATTTCAAGGAATTATTTCTGTTTATGTACAAAAAAAGGCAGAAGACCAACATCGTACATTAGCCAGCTGCGAAAATGCTTTGTAAATTAACAGTTTTAAAGTTTTTATTCTACTGAAAATATAGAAAGAGAAGTTAGAGAATAATTAATGAAAAAAGTAGAATATTCGCACCGGAATTTAAACCTCGGACTTTCTGTTTGCGACCCAAGCTTTAGGACTTTGGTGAAATGAATTCTTGGCGAAGAGCGCCGGCCAGGTAGCGCGGCACACGGACAGAAGGTAGGGTACGCTTGTAGTGGTGCGGTACAAGCCAGAAGGAGATCGCATCTTTAGCAACAATTCAAGCTTCGAAAATGGTTTATAAATTAACAGTATTCAAGTCTTTAGTCTTTTGAGAATATAGGAAGAGAAATTAGAGAATAAATAAAGAAAAAAAGTAGAATATCCGCACCGGGATTTGAACTCATGACTTTTTGCTTGCGCGCCAAGCGCTTCGATGTCAGGAAAACGAATTCTCGCCGGAGAGCGCCGGCCAGGCGTCGCGCACGGCACACGGATGGAGGGACGGGTATGCTTGTGTAGTGCGGTACAGGCGCTAGGAGGGGGTACGCTTGGTCGTGGAGTGGTGGTAGGGTCCGTGGGCGCAAACCCACGGTTCTGGCATCACTGATAGGCACTATACCTACGCGTCGATGTTTCGAAGACCATTGGTGGATGTAGCTTGCGGAGGTTGCTTGCGAAGAGTTTCGCGACACCCTGTGTATAATAGGACGAGGCGAGACATGCACGACGGAACGAACGCGATAATCGTCCAGTGACGTAGGACGAAGCCGATGTTACGTGTCTCTCTCTCCTGTATCTGTACGCGATCGATGCAGCATAGTCGGCAGCTCGCGAAGCGTGGCGATCATTGCGAAACACAACTCAGGTTCGCTCGCTCCTGTTACTACCGTTGACACGTCTCGCCCGGGCGTTTCTCAGCTGTCTCTCTCCTTCCTACGCGCATGTACACGTGCTATACCATTAACCATTGCCGATCTAATCAATCGAGTGTAAGAGGCAGTCCTCGCGTATTTTCACAGCGCAGATGGCTAGAATTAATGTTACTGGAAACCTATTACAACCAACTGCCAACTGATTATAAAAAAATACTATAGCTCAACGAGCCCAATTAACTGCCCGAATATATTTCACCCTTGGAAGAAATTTAAGTTGCTTAATTTATTCAAAGTGTAGGACTATTTTCTGATTACTCATTCGAGTATTCAGCTTGAATTTCGAATTATTTGCAGGTTTTTATTGTGCACCTATCTGCCGAATGAAATAAAATTAGGAATAAGTAATTGGAAAAGTAGAAATAAAATTTCTAGTTGAAATATGATGGAGGAGTTCGTTGGGATTATTCTCCCATCAGATTTATTTAGAAAATTAGCAGTTGTTGAGGTTTTTCTGTAATTAATCTTCATTCGAGGACACTGGGAGTGCTCGACACAAATTACTTTCCCATTGCCAGAGAATTCAGGGATAGAGAAACACAATACGCACAGACAACATGAAACAAGGAATAAATTTCTGTCTAGAATATTGTGCAAACATGCAAAACTATACCGGCCGAACCGACTTAACGCAATAAGGATAGCATCTGCATTCGTTACGATACCACGTAATAAACCAATCGCGATTTAATCGAGGAAACTTACAATCCCCAATAAAACACTCGTATCTCGTAACGCAGCAAGCAAAAAGAATGAAAAGTCCGCTGCCGCCTTCAAAATTTTTCTCATAATCCATGTTTATTTCCAGAGTCTAATCTTCTGCCAGCGGTAATCTATTTTTATCGAAACGCGCATACGTAAACGTGGTTTCTATCTTCTGAACGGAAACGCTACTCCCTCCAGAATAAAAAAAAAGTTAGATAAAAAGACCAAGCGAATATGCGGCATAGATAATGTGAGAATAATATTCCACCACACTAGTGGGGCCGCTGAAACCTCCCTCGGGGGTCTGAAATACGAAAAGTGTACAGCTATCGCCAGCTTAGCCAAGATCTTTCTTAAGAAATATCTGTTGTATTAAAAAAAATCAAAAGCTTTGCACGTAAAAATGTACAAATTTAAAGAAAAAAATAACTGTAAATAAAAAAATTAATGTATTTAAGGATAAAATGATGAAAATTCTACTCATAGCCCGTATCACAAGTAGATGGACGATAGGGCTAGCAGATGGACAGTTCAGAACCAATAGATGGACGGGTGTCTGGCTAGACGAGTAAAAGACTTATTAGCTATAGTAGGTACCTAGATTAAGTTATTTTTTGTTAAAATATAGTTTATTTCATCAAAACTAAAAACGTATGGAGTCTTCATTGCCAGAAACCGGTGCAACAGGTTATGGGCCGAGGCCGCAAATAAAGTGAGGTTATGTCTAGCCTAAAGTGGCTAGACGTCCCGGATCGTGTGGGACTGTCCCGAATTTGAATTGTTTGTCCCGCATTGAAAACTGTCTCGGAAAGTGTCCCGGATTGGATATGTAACCTTTTTAACATTTTCTTAGTGGCACAAAGTAAAAATATATATCCACTAGTTCCTTTTCTAATATCATCCAAGGCTCTATTTAGATCATTACATGTATATTGATGTACGGTATATTTTTTTTAATGCTTGCCATCTAAATAAAAAAAGAAAAATAAGATACCTACAAGTAAATGTGTAAACTGTTTGTTTATTAAAAAAAAACGGCTTCAAAAGGTTTAATTCCGTTCTGTCCATCTGCTGCGACAAGGTTAGAAAATCCATATCAGTACATGGACAATCATTTTTATAAGTTCTATCGGTTTATTTTTCTTTGTTCACGCGTTTATATATAAATTGTTAATATTATAATGCAATCATCTATTGCATACCTCCTTACAATACATCCAAATACGTTTTTTATTAACTTTAAGGGACGCGATGCTGAGCAATAGCTAATAATAAAAGAGTGACTCGCGCATGGTGGCGTAAAATCATGCATACAAATACATTTTTCGCATACAAAATTTTTTTTTCGATAAATATGTTAATGTTTTGTAAAACAACAAACGTTTTTTCTACAAAATAAAAAAACAATAATATAGATTAAAACTCTAGTTCTTTCAATATTAACGATTCGTCCATCTACTGGGCCCGTCCATCTACTGGCCTGCTTACCCTAATGCGCTTCTGAATGGCCACGAAAACGGGAATTGCTATATCGTCGAGGCACGAAATCGCGCGTATTCCGTTCCTAGAATACCTGATCCCGTGTAATTTCCGTACGCCTGGCTGGTCATTTAAACAAGCCGTTAGGTCCGTGTCGAGTTGGGACGGGGGTGCTGGCCGACGCTTGGCTTTTCGAATCAACCGTTTTCGAGCCTGATAATAACCATTAATTAGCCTCATCGACGTAGCGTCGGGATACCGAACGGTTCAAGGCCAGGTAACAGAAAAATACATGGAAGCGGGCATACACCGGTAAAATCAACCACTACGCCGTTCCCGTTATTTCACGGCTGTATATCCTTCTCGCTATCCGCATCGTTCTAACAACCGGCTGGCGGATTATTTCAACGCAGTGTTCTTCGATGGAAGTTACGCTAACCTGTATCCTATAACGCGAGACCTACATCGGCACACTCGTGCTTTTTGCGATTCAATTTCACGGAGCTACTCGGCGAATATGATAAGATCTCCATCTGGGTCAGGCCCCGGCCAGGTCGTGACTCCGGGAGGCGCTCTTTCGGGAGCTCGGAGGCAGCTTCGGGAGCTAGAAGCCACGCCTCCGTGAGCCGCGGCTCGCGGTGGGGCATACCGCCGCGAGTGCAGAGACGTCAGGCCCCTTTACTTATGCATGAGCAAACAGCCCAGAAATCATGTAAAGGGGCCGAAAAAATTCAGGCTTACATATAAATGTATGTATTTTGGAAGGATCGAACGCACTCGTGACTCCTCTCAATTCAGATTACTAATGCGAACTGCGGTTCACGATACGGACGTCACTTTTTACACTTTTTTGGAACCTGTCATTCATGTGTTTCCCCACGCGTTACTGGAATTTTATTCAGCCATGAGCAAGGAAATCTCCGAATACTAAGTGCAGCCTACGCCGGCTCGGAGTTTCCTTCTACTTTTCAATAGTAGTTGTCATGAACCCGGGAAATGGCAGCCCTTGTACACAGTCCATTCGAAAGTCGCTTTCCGAAATTCCGAACGTATGAAACGTTTTGCAATTGCGGAAGAATATGCTACATATATATAGCAAGCTTAGGTGAGTCGAAAGTAAAATAAATGAAACATCTTGTAGCTTGAAGCCTATTTTGGAGACTATTCAGAGCTGACCTGCGTGCTATCGTGCTGGGTACTGCTAGCTGCCGTGTGAATGCTACGATTTGTTTCTGTTTTGTCGGCCGACTGGATGTAAACAAAGTCGCCGGCGCACAGTGGGCCGTATTCACTTATTTAGCGCCATTTAGGACTTTCTTTAAGATATTGGAATGAAATTTACGCCAGAAAGTAGGATAAAATTATTATTTTTTAATGTTATGTATATAATTTAATATTTTTGACATTTATTTATTTTTCAATTTTTTTTAACTTAATTGTGATAAAAAAAATTGAAAACTGATGCCCTTCTGCCCTTCTCAGTGGTTTAAATTGAATATACGGGAAACTTTTCGTTTTAAAGTTATAAGGAAAACTCGAAAAATAAAGGAATGCAGCCAAATGTCGTGTTGTTTAAATTAATGACCAATCTTTTGCGCTAAACATCATCTTCAATTAGTAATTACAGTAAACAATGTATTGAAAAATCATTCTGGATATAGTAAGGAAAATTGCGACATTTTTTAAAATTGACAAATAGTCCGATTCACATGGAATTTGGTGCGTTTTAATCGGGACGACGTCAGGAATCCATTGCTGTCACTTTCATGTCGATACGATGAAAAATAAAGAATTTGATTTTGTGAATTAAATGTCTCACGCGTACTTTTCGATGTCGCACAGTGGCAGATTTGCCAGATTGGGCGATTTATTGCAATATGGGTGACTTCTGTAACAAAATTGTGACAATTGTTTTGAAGAAATCGCAAATCGAGCGATTTCAAATTCTGCGGGCTTTGCTTTGACTTAATCTGCTCAATCGTAGAAAACATAGCCTTTAAAATATTCTACTATTTAGAACAATTTAATATTTAAATACATGTTTATGTGGGCTTTGTGAAGAATGTTTATTATGTTGGTAAATTTATATGCTTTAAGTTTTTATGTGTGGTAGCAGGATTGGGAATGGTGTTTTTTTTTCCCGCCAAATTGCCAAAGAATCTCGTGGTCCCATTTGCAAGGCCCTATGTCGTTACATGCAGATTTAATTATTAGCTAGGGTTTGTTGCTGTGATAATAAATGGGCAAAAGTTAACCCTGATTCTTATTATCCATTATACTCTCGGATAATGGAAATAAAAAATAAGTAATTCTTATAAAAGCGTAAAATTCTTTTTGCTTTTAATGATTTACTACCCTTTTCGTTTTTAAAAATATTAAATACACTATCTTCAGTATATATGTCTACGTTTTATATCTATTATACTGCAAAAAACCACCTTCAATATTTGTTTACTGGGATTCGCAGCACACAAATTCGTAACCAAATTAAATTTCTCAACTTTAATTCAAAACCTTCTTTCTTTCTGCGAACTGAGAACCATTCACGCCTTCGAAATCCACACATATTTCTCCGTTCAGATGATTCCGTGATTAGATACAGTCTTATGAAAATAAAATCACGAGGTTCTAAGTGAAACTAATTGTTTTAATTACTCATTACAGAACATCGAAATACAGGTTTTGTATTATACCGTTATGTAGGTGGTAAGCAAGTATATTTCAGTTACTCGTATGTGTCATTAACGTTTTTTAATCTACGTACAAAGAATGCAAAATTTATAACAATTTAAACTTTGAGAAGGCTTATAAGAAAATTATGAAAAGTGATAAACAGTGGACTCTTTTTACACGAAGGCTTACACAATTGTTAACAAGAGCATGTAAATTTCAAGTACAGTCTCCTGCAGCTTTTAACTCGGTTCGGATTTTAACCAGTAGACGCCCGAGGGTGTTTTGGCGTCCTGGACGCGTGTAGCTTGCATAGCCGCTTGAAGAGCGATGGGGAAGAAGCGGACCGACAACGAGTCAAATATTTTCATTGCGCGAACCTTATCTGTTGTGGGTATTAACTGTTATAAACACTAGATATTGGTTCTCTCATAGCGTATTTCTGCCTCGTTGCATACGTGCTAGGGATCGCAATACCGGTAACCCGGTTTACCGGTTTCCCGGTAAATCGCGAGAAATACCCTCAAATTTTTACCGGTAATTCGTCAAATTTTTACCGGTAATTCGATAAATTACATATATGCGTTCGTTATTTCGGTCTACATCGTTATCAGTGAAAAAACTTCAATTACTAATAAATACGAAAACCGAAGTATCTCATGAGGAATCAACTCTAAGCCAAAAGAGAACTAAAAATCTAAATCAAGTCATCAAAACAATGGACGTATTTTCAAGTAGGGTGAAAATATATAGGTACAAATGGCATATGATTTCTTAATGACTATCCGACCAACAAGTGTAGAATCTGAGAGTGCTTTATCCGTGGCTGGATTATTTTGTACAAAAATTAGATCGCGATCAGGAGACCAAAGTGTAGACAAATTACGTTTTTTGCCTGCTTATTTGTTAAAAAAAATTGTTAAATAAAAAATATTTAATTATGTATGTAAGATAAGATTCTTTTCATTGTTTTCGTGGTGAAGATCCATATTAATAAGTATTGTCAATAGTTACACAAATATATCTATTTTGTGTTAACTCATTTCACATTTTATATTCAGAATAGTTTTATTTGCATATATTTATTATAATGCTCGGTTAGAGTTCAAAAAAGTTTTTTTTTTGTAATGTTTACTCTTATATTTTCAATACCTGAAAAAATACCGGTAAATTATCGGTAAACCGGTTTTGATTGAAAATTTTACCGAATTACCGGTAATTGAAAATGTCGGTAAATTTGCAATCCCTAATACGTGCTAACAGCGTGGCCGTAAAAAATATCGCTTGCTTGCCTTACAATGGAGCAGTTCACATTTGTCCCTGTCGGGGATGTGCAACCCGTATCCGTAACGGTGAAACTAATAAAAATTGGTTGGCAAGGATATTTTGGCTTCTGCACTGACAGTGTGCTGAAATCGCTTGAGGGGGACCTTTTTTATGACCGTGAAGGGTTCTCGGGTCGACGAAGCTCTCGAACCGCGCGCTTCCGGGGTCCTAGACCCTAGTCATAAAGGCAAAGCCAGCGATCGGCCATTCGGTAATAAAAATGCCAATTTCTATATTCCGAATTAGATCTTCATTGAAGTATCACCAATGGATTGCCGTAGAGTGCGGATATGTACCTCTGAACGAACAGCCGCCGGTGACATCAGTGAACACGGTACGGACACGGAATTAACTTGGGCCTGACGCGCAACTGATATGTGTGCTCAGCATGGTGGCTCTTATTTTCAACCTGCGATTTCTTTTGCTCTCGCCCCCTAATATGGTTCCATTTCGTGAAAAAATAGTCCCCGAAAAAGATTGTTGCAATCGGACACCAGGAAAGGGTGCCGACCAGGCCTTAAGTTTAGAATTCATCAATGGTTTGAATTTGAAGAATTTCTCAAAAATGGTAAACCCTATCGAAATTTTCTTCAAATAATATTAAAAGAGCATTCAATTTTCTACAATTACTGTGTATATAATTTTTTCGTGCTTCCAACCATTTATAAGATAATAGCGTTTGAATATAGAGAGGTCCGCACTTCGCGCGTCCCACCTGTACGGCGCACAGTGGGGCAAACGTGGACAAAAAGCGGACAAAATTCAATATTTTTTAAACTAATGATCCTATCGACATGCAATTGGTTTCTTTCGATTCAGAATGAATTTTTACCAATATTTACTTTTTACCATTTGGTCGTCTATAGGACTTTGGGACAGCAAAAGTTAAAAATAAGTAAACCTTTTTTTTTACTGTATTTATACAAAAAATAATTATCTTCAAATATTAATAATCCTCTACAACAATACCTTAACTAATTAAATTAATAATTCCAGAGCTGCGTCACGCGCTACGCCTTGACCAGCGCTCATCGGCATCCCATATAAATTCCAATAACTACCGAATGTGCAAGAAAGTGCAAATAAATTTTTAGGTATATATTCTCTGATACTTCCCGGTATTAAATCCATTAACGGCAACTTAAAGCGAGATAACGCGTTAGTTATTCAGTTTTTTTACGGTTTTGGTCATTTAATGACCTTTATTTGGCGGCTACTGTTACAAAACGATACTTTTATAGTATAAAAGTGCGGGTTGTAAAATATTGACCAACTAGATAGGCTGTAACAAGCTTTAAATAATAATTAAGGACAAAATAAATTATAGCTACAAAGGAAAATTTTGATAATTTTAGCTTTATAACATTTTGCTTTTGGAAAAAGGGAAGAGGTTTTTATTTATTGACTATTTACGGATAAAATACAATAATAATTTTTTCCAGATACGAACTTTAAATTTTGGATTTTTGTTCGCGTTTGCCCCACTGTGCGGCGTGACGTATTGTCTATACGCGCGTAGTGCCCGCCTCTCTATATTCAAACGCTATTATCTAAAAAATGGTTGGAAGCACGAAAAACTTGCCAGGGTCCTCGCTCGAACCGTCTGACACGGGGGGACTGAACGAGATAAACCGAGAGTGAGTGACTTGAGTTAAGTATCCAGTAGTGAATGTGAAAATTTTCATATTTCTTATTACGAGGGATTGATGAGTTTATGTCGACGAAAGTGACTCCAAACGCGAGGCAATTCGATCTATTTTTTATTATGACTACAGGATTAGAATTCCAGGGTTATCGGATTAAGCGGAAAGCACGCTTCTTTGAATTCATTTGAAGTGATTTATAATACTGTAATACTTTCATCAATATTTCTCAAAAACATGAACATTTTATTTTTCTGTTCTGGGTATTGTATCTGGGACTGTCAACTGGCGGTCTACGACGGACCGAAGGTTCTCGCTCGCAGCAAAATACTGTGGTGGGTAGGTCTTTATCGATAATCCGAGCCCAATGGTTTGTCAACAATCCGAGGAAGACAGGATACAAAAACAGCAGCCAAGAAGACCTAAACTTCCTCCCGAAGTTTCATTATTATGCTGTGTATCTTTCGAACCACGACCATCAACATTCAAATCAGCAATAAATGACGGGTGATGACGAGGATTCCGATGATGAAGATAACGAGGAACATGACAATGGTTGAATACGGTCAGTGTCAGTGGTAAAAGAAAAATCGTTTCCCTGTTTTGGAATGGAGCAGTTCACTTTTCCGAGTGTCTTTTACTCACACTGACACGAAGAGACCTAACCCAAACCACTTGCACTGAACCGTCACGGAACTGACATGTGTGAATCCGCCTGTAAGCTTCATTACCAAATTTTGGCCCCCGCCAAAAATTTTGCTAGGTGAGAAATCCGAAACTGTTACGCAGTTATTTATAACCACACGTTCTAAACTTTGAACCCTATATAATGAAATAAAGATACATTAAAAGCATTCTCATTAACCCTTCATTTCAAGCTCCTCCATCAAGTTCCAATCGGCATATAATTATTAGCTTGATCCATATGAAATATCCGTTTCGCATAAGAAAGTTTGACTGAAAATATCGTTTACTTTTTAATTATTTCATTTTTGTGTTTCCGCGATTTCGCGAGTTGCAAGCCCCAGCAATTGTTATTGCATCTCCGGCATAAACAAAGGAACTGTTACGCTCTCCGCAATTTCGTATGCACGAACCCAATACAAATAATTTCGTGACTCACGGCATGCGCCCAGAGCAAATGCAGCGCGAGCCGGCCTGGACTCGATACGACCATCGTCGACCGTTCGTCGTCAATGAGCCACGGGTGCAACGAAACGGAGCGCAAGAAAACGGGGGCCGCACTACAGTTACCTTCGCGATGTAGCGAAATATCTTGCGCCGCGCGCAGCCACTGGCGAACCGGTTTTCGAAAGTATCGCGGCAGCGACGCGACGCGATGGAACAGAAAGAGCGTGATTTATATAAAAAGAAAAAGAAGTGGAAGGAGGAATAAAGAAATCACTTTCCACGCAGCGCTGTGCAGAATTATTTGAAAGCGAACAAGCACCGTCTGCGCGCGGCTATTCGGCGGTATAGAAAAACACGAAGGAAGGCGGGGCGGGGGAAAAATGCTGCTAACGGTCGCTAACGAGTAGCCGAGCCGATCCAGTCCCGTCCGTTACGACTGGCTGGCGGGATTACACGCTCGCCAGACGCTACTAACGCCCGATGAGATTTGTATCGAGCAACAACGGGGCTCATTCATTGTGTCTAAATATACGGAGTGACGTCATTCGATTGGACGTCACGGCACGGCAACTCGGTGTATCTTTTGGTCGTCCCATCACGTGCTCGACGTGCAGTACGTCTCCTTTATACGCGCTCGGACGACTGCCGTTCGTCCAGGGAATAAAGAAAAGGGGAGAAGAGGGGCACGGAGTAAGAAAGACTGCGCTACACGCGTGCGCGGTCAGCTTGCTGTGTAGCAGGAAAGAGAGCAGGATGATGTGTGTTTTACTTCCTCCTGACTGTGACGATTCTACGAAACTATGGAGGTTCGAGAGAGCCGGGCGTCTCGTAACCACACGACGTACATGTGTAGCGCCTCTCGTTCTCGCGCCAGATGGCCACGCGGCGCACCGAACGAAGGCTTTCCTATTTTTATTACCAACCGATAAGAACGGGCGAGAGAAAGACCGCTCTTCCAAGAGGAATCTAGGATATACGAACGCGTAGAAAATATACAAAATTAATTAGCGAGGAGGGGTCAATGTAGCATTGCAATCGCTGTGCATTATTGACGAGGATATTGGAAATCGAAGTTTTGGTAAATAGAAAGCACCGCGTCCGATTATTTGGGCAAGAATGTTTATTGTCCTGACGGGATTGGTAAAAGAGAGAAGTGCTTTTGAGTAGAATTCTTTTCACCTTGTTCATGTTCATTCACAAATACCATTTTTTATTTATATTTTAGTATGTTGAATATTTTTAATATTTTGGTGGACAATTCCCATTAAGTAACTATAGAAAGTTATTGTTTTGTAATTAGATAAGGTTTCTTGGTTCGTTATGAGAAATGTGAAAATGTATTTTTATTAATGTAAGAGGAATTTGCGCGTTAAAAAAAATAATTACCTAAGTGTTTATCTATATATATATATATATAAAATGCAATTTAATTCAAAACTATCTTCTCGGAGTTGTGATAAAGAATAATTGTTATGCTTCTATACATATTTTACTTTGCACTCCATTATTCGAATGCTTTATGATAACAATGAGCACCAATAATCATCAAAGAAAGAGTAGTTGAAATCAGAATTGCATGGTCCAGGAATTCGAAAGCACGAACTTCCGATTCGTAAAGCTCACTTAACGCAAAAGTAATTGCCTCCTCAAGGTTATTGAAACGTAAACCCTGACACACTCTGTCGTTCTATTTCTTGTCTCTTGGTTTCGCGTTTCACGCTCGTTTGTTCCACCCGATTGTCCCTGGTTAGACCCCTTTAAGCTCGCAGATTTAAACGGTCAGCGTACGCCGTGTGCGGGAATTCCCCATTTCTGTTTATTAGACACACTCGCCGAACGCCCATCGGCGTTCCCCGCCCGCGCGCGCGCAGCGTGCGCCTAAACGCGTACGTGTTTATCATACTCCAAAGGTTAAAGACAGAACACGAGAATATCGAGGAAGAAGCAGAGAGCCGCCAGACCAATAAGACGACAGCCTACGTGAGAAGAGCGGGAAAGCAAGCATAACAGTGAAAGAGAAAGGCAAAATAAGTTCGATCGGCGGTAGAACTTTAGTGAGTGACGGACGCTCCTAGAAGTTCAAAGACGCCCATGTATCTCGAAAAAGTCGAGGCAGACAGCGAGGCTGCAAAAGAGAGGGCCGCTTGTGACGTCATTCACAGTCAGGGAAGTGACCCTGATGGGCCAATTAATTTTGCTCCAACTACCTCTCCCATCGATATCGCTTCCAAAATAAAGTAAATAAACCCTCACTTCGAGTGATCGAGAAACGTTCCCAATTTACAAAAAAAAAAAAAACCCTAACACAAAACGTGTTTCTAAATATCACGCACGAACGCGCTGAGATCTGGTTTCACCAGAAGCTTCAATTCGCATCAGAACTCCTGACCAAGGAATGCTTCACGGGGCGACCGAGGATATCTATAAACTGTCTTCCAGAAATTAGTACAGCTTCTTAACCCTTAACTGGTATCCTGGGGTCGGTCATGACCCCAAGTACGCAAAGTTCGCTGCAAAATTTTTGGTTGTCTAGGGTTTGTAAGCTGAATTTCTAATTAATTTTATAATAATAGTTTAACTTTCTACGCTTCTATTATTTTATACATTACCTACCAACAAAATATTCATAGAGGTTGGATCTAGTGTCGACTTTACAAATGTCTGTGTCCTGTTTTACTTGGGCACTGCCACGACCCCAGAATACCAGTTACGTTTGAAAAAAAAACAGTATACCAGTTAAGGGTTAAACAGTTGTATATCGACAGGAAGGAAGTCCCTTCGCGGAGGCGTCGAAATTCCGAGGTACCGTTACGAGAGGAACGGATGGAATTCGGATAGCGGCAGATTCAACGGCGAAAACGTGTCCCCCATTGCGGCATCGGCGGTAAACTCACCATTGGCCT
This sequence comes from Andrena fulva, assembly GCA_946251845.1. Taxonomy (NCBI): domain Eukaryota; kingdom Metazoa; phylum Arthropoda; class Insecta; order Hymenoptera; family Andrenidae; genus Andrena; species Andrena fulva. Next base: position 26,428,939 of record OX276327.1, read on the forward strand.
TGAACGTGGTGGCGGTCTCGAAACTGGGCGCCCTCACAGGATGCTTCTCCTTGCTTCTGTCCTGTACGTAACTAACCGCGAGGCTCACAGCTGGCAGGGAATCGCCCCTGGTCAATGGCGGCCTGACCGGATGCTGCTCCTCCAGCGAGAGCCTCTTGTCCGCGTGCTCGTCCTCGTCGATGGTGGATATGCCCCGCTTCAGCTGCGCGATCCCTCTGTTGTGGCTGAGGTTCACGTGATGCGCCACCGCGGCCAGGTGGGCGTTCGGGATCCTCACGTTATTGCTCCTCATCCCGTTGGCGATGTCGTGGCTCTCCTCGTGCTGCCGCGAGATCTGCTGCCTGGTGGTGCCGGAGTTGAACTCGGTGATGGAGTTGCGATGATGCAGCTGCGAGTAGCCGGCGATATTGTGGTGCCTGGAATGGCTCTGACCAGTGTTCTGTATAGGCAGAACGTCCAGATTGGTGCCGCCGTTGTGCTCGGTGTGGCCGGTGGTCCTGTACGACTTGGACGTCGAGGAGCGGGCCTCCTGGAAGCCGTGCGCCTTCTTCATCTGCTTGGCAGACTCCAGGACCAGGTCTATCCTGTCGGCGCCCTCGTAATTCACGCAACCGCGGCACACGGGCTCCGAATAGTCCATGATCATGGCCCAGGGCATTCTGGGCAGATCGCACAAATAGCACTGCGTTCTCTTCCCCATCATTTTGCTTGGCCTCTTCGTCCGTGAATAGTCGGGCGAGTCACGATGCGCCAATATACCTAGCGTATCACTCACATCCACTTTAAGCACGGTCTTGGTTAATCCCGCTTCGCTTCCCACGACGCACACGGTAAAAGAAACTCACAGTGTCGAGGTCTCCTCTGGCCCTCTTACTTTAACGCATATTCGGATCGAGAATATAAACTCGCGCGGGGCCTCCGGCGAAACACTGGAATTAACTTCACTGCCGATCGGATTTGATGGATCACTCAACGCTACCCCACAGTCTTGTCTTTCGCGTTCTCCTTTCCGCTCTCCGGAGTCGTAGCTACATGGATTGCGGACGCGCCGAATATAACGATTCGCGACAGAGAAAGACAGAGAGAGGGAGAGAGGGAGAGAGAGAGAGAGAGAGAGAGAGAGAGAGAGAGAGAGAGAGAGAGAGAGAGAGAGAGAGAGAGGAAGAGGGGGGAGAGAGAGAGAGAGAAAGAGAGACAGAGAGAGAGAGAGAGGGAGAGAGAGAGGAGAGTATTTGTCGGTTATTGCGCCGGGATTTCAGCGAACGCGTATTACGACGGACGCCCGAAGCGAGCGACGCGCCGCACAGGCGGAGCCGAGAAAAAGGAACGAGCACGTTCGCTCGGACGGCAGATATTTTTGCCACCGCAGACTTACCCTTGCAGCCGTTCGGTTGGTTTTTATCGTTAAGTAAGGATAACTAAGGCGTCATTGGCGTAGGCGGGCCGCAGGTAGGATATATGCACAGTGACGAAACCACACGGGGTACCCTGGTATTCTGGGTTGAACACGAGACGCGAATATAATGGTATGCGCGCGACGACACGACGTGCGCTCGCTCGCCTGGCTGCCGTACGATCAGACGAACGGAGACGAACGCTCGAGAATGCGGCGGTAAAGCGGAGCTACGGGTGTCGCTCTCCTCCCCCCCTACGGCCCGGCCGTGCTCTCCCCTTCGCCTCCTCCTCTCTCTCTCCCCCCCCCCCCCCCCTCCGCCCTCCCGCTCGCCTGCACGGTCCGCACGATTCGACAACGACGGCGACGACGACACAACGACGGCAACGACGCGCTCCGCCAATCGGGCGTTGTGGCGTCATGGTGCATGACGTCATAATCGCGATGCTGCGCATGCGCACCGCCGGCTGCCCTAGGGGGACACGTAGTCAGCGACCGGGACTCGAGAACGCGAGAACAGCCCAGGCGTGGAGGGAGAAGGAGAGCGAAGCGACGGCGGGAGGAGGACGGCGGTAACACGCGCGCGCACTCACTCGGCTATCTACTCTTCGCAAACGAGAGGTCCACTTTACACTCGAGAAAATCCTGCTAACGAACTCGCTCTTTCATTCTACATACGTACTTGGACACGGATAAATGTCGCGGATTAAATTCCAGTTTATTCGAACACGCTGGATATTTAACCGAATCCCCAGCCGTCTTCGTAAATATTTATTTATGCTTCTACTATTTTTCGCCGGCGGAATTAACGGCGCGAGTCTCGCACGGGAGCGTAGGAATTGGCAAGGGGCTCCACCCACGGTCTAGTCTCCGTGCGATGCCCCGCGGATTGTCCCTGTGGCGTTGAGTTGAACTGTCGCTTAATAAGAAATACGACACTATCGTGTTTCCAGTCAGTTTTAATTAGGAGAATAACGCGCTGAAATCTAATGTCCGATTACGCTCTAATTGTGCTCGATGTTTGTTAATCCGCTTAACTGAGACGGCATAGCGTATGGACGTGTGTACGCGGAGGTTACTATTCCGCAACTGTAGCGTTTGTGCCTTTTAAAACTATGTGCCTGCTTCGGGTGTACGTTCGCGGCAATTAGTGTTTACGTCGAAACCAGCGTTACATAACGATTAGAATTTTAAATGCCGTGTTGTTCAAATTTTTCTCGCGTTTCGATTTCTCCCCGTTTCAACGCGGCTTTCGTAGTACCAGCGATTATGAAATCCACTCCCTTTCAAGAGGTTCAAGTAAGACTTAGACTCGTGGATTCGATGCCCTAGTTGTCTTTTAAAAATATTTAATTCATTCCACAATAAACTTAAGTTATTTAGTTACCCTAAAAAAAAATTAGAAACTATATACTCAATTGTTTGAAAAAATTTCAGGAATTCAGGGGCTGTTTAATTTTTCGAAGAAGAATTTAAGGAATACTGAAATTTTAAAAGCCTTATTTGTCCGCGGCGACTAAGGTAAATGTCCCAATACCTGGACATTTAAGGTACGGCGTACACACATTTGAGAATTTTTCAGTTATACAAATCAATTTATATAAAAACGATTTTGCAATTACATGGGGCATCGTGTGTACTTTATCATTTAAAAAAAACACATATTGTAGGAGTGAATAATTTTGTGAAATATTGTAAATTCATAGACCTGACAATGGCCCAATACTTGGACAGCTTAACTAGTATGTCCCGGCGTCCCGATTTTACTGTCCCATTACATGGACACATAATGAAACATCAGCAATTTGGATGTTTTCTAGAGAAATTAAATAAAAAAAACAACACAATAGTTTTTTCTTTTTGCATATTTCTTCTGTATAAGTAATTTATTCAAATCAGTAAACAAACTTGAGTAAAAAGAATCTATTATTGAATGACTAATTTTAAGGTTATGTGTATTCGTGTGTAACATCGACTGCTTAGCAAATCAGATAAATCCAATACTAAAATGGTGTAAACCGGACAGTTCAAGAGAATAAATTGTTTTTTACGAAAGTGTTACAAATATACCAAATATATATATATGAATATATTTTACTAAATATTTGAATAATTGAATAAAATAGTTCTTTTTTGGATAAAGCGAATATTAAATGTACTAATCAGTATTGTTTGCACCAGTGTCCAGCTACTGGGACGTGTCCACGTATTGGGTCTTTTACCTTATTTCTCTCCCTTTAACAGAATACGGAATTCAAATCCAATCGAACGTGACTTCAAACGATACTACACAAAAGTGATAGCATATTTTTTGTTTCGCGGCAATCTTGACGGCATTAAGTTAATGCCCCGGATTTACCGATTCCATCAACTTTATCGTGATTGCGTCGCTCGCTAATCTGAATTTTATTCTGTAAAAGCTGGTGGATTGCAGTTTTAAGGCGCGTTCAAGCAAAAATTGCATCGACCGAGTGACATAAACAATAGATGCTCACAGCCATAATACGGGAGCTCAGTAATCACATTAATGGCGCGCCGTTTTATCGGGTTTTCTTTCACGATAAGGGGTCGTGCGATAACGGTCGCAGGAGGCTTGGCATACGGAACAGATAGTTTCATTATTGGTTACACTAACGTTGTTATAGCAACCGGGGGCGCGTGAACGAAACTTTAATCCATCCTACCCCAATCCATGGACTCATTCATAAAGATTATATCGTCGAACAATTTTCCGTCGCACGACATCGATTTAACCATAGTACTATATTTTACAAACACACAATGCATCGCGCAATTGAGAAAAAATCGATTCATTGTAGGTACTTCAGGCTAATTAAAAAAAACGGCATCGCCAAGAAAAACGACGGGATAAGATAGCAACAATATCTATTCGGAAAACGTATTCAATTGTACGCGATTAGTTTCGCTGGCGATAGCATCTTTTCGTCATCCACAACTGCGGGCACGATTTCGAAATCGATTTGATATCTACCGTGATCCGATAGAGATCCACGTAATCCGTGAGCGTGCAGACGTTGCACACGCGTGTACGACAACATTAGATATTGACAATATAAAATTTGATAAATATTAGATACCTAAATTGAAATTTCCGTCAACACTTCGAAACAGACGTTTCTTGTTACGTATTCGAATTATTTAGAGAACTATGTTATACAACGACACACGTGAAAAGGGTTGTGCGCAAAGTACAATATATTTACCGTTGCGCTTCGAACGCCCAATGCGATTTTTTATCATCAATAAATTATCGCCGGTGCGTTACCAGTTTCTACTAAACGCAGATGTCGGGTATCTGCACGTGTGACATCACTCTGACATCATACTACGATATGCCTTAGTAACGCGAACCTTCGATGCAGTCGTACAGAGAGACGGCAAAAAAAAAAAACAATTTCAACGTGCACGTTAGGCGACACACGCGAAGCAGGAAACGTGAATGACACCGTGCGTGATATTTACTGATAATAGGGTTCTTTTTATCGTGCCAACTCACGAGGATCGAAACGTGGATCATCTTCCCTCGGTCAATAAAAACAATTCAGCGATTCCTTGACGTTCCCGTATCGACGGAGTTCTCGACGATTGCATTCGTAACCGTGGTGCCGTATCGTCGTCTTATCAGGCGCCCTAATCAGCATTTATCTCTCACATGCTACATCGATAACAAGGCCGTAAGATGGATCGTGTGTACACGCTGTTTTATCGGACCGTACAAATCTGTCGAGTAACCGAGCCTTGATTCGGCTGATTGGTAATTTCGATGTGACCTCTTCGATGATAACTCGGCCATATGCAAGGCTGGTGTACCTACATCATCACGGGCAGGTTCGCCGAATACATCAGCAGTATCAGTGGCGGACGAAAGAAAGTTTAGAAATTTTAAAATCGCATAACTTTGTTAGAATTGGTCCAAACGACTTGAGTTTTTTTGAGAAGCTAGAAGGATTAGTTTGCTAAGTGACGTGTTTCGTCGTTTTGAAAAAAATTGCAATTGGTCGGAATGAGCGAAGAAAATTGTGAAGGTCGTTTTTTCCACTTCTTTTCTGGCAAGGGATGATCCCGAACCCGAAAATTCAAAAAATTCTGAAACTTTGTGAATATGTAGGGGATTTCCTCCTGATTACAACGCAATTTTTGTTTGCTGCCCAAATTCACTCGAAGGGGGTGAAATTAACCCCTGAAAATTCGGCTATTTTTTTATCTTGTGTTATAACTGGCGAGCTGTAAGAGATAGAAGAAAAGTTTCAAGACGAAAGTTACTTCTTTTAATTAGATCTATCATCTGGTAAAAAATTATTTTACAGTTCACGAGTTATAACAGAAAATCGGAAAGTAAATGGATTTTTGGGTGTCAATTACACCCCCTTAGAGTGAAATTGGGCAGCAAACAAAAATTGCGGTGTAATCAGGAGGAAGTTCCCTACATATTCACAAAGTTTCAGAATCTTTTGAATTCGCGGGTTCGGGATGTTCCCTTGTGAGCCTGTAATGAAAATTCAAAAATCCCGTTTGTAGATTTAAGTACGTTGTACACATGCCGAAAATTTTATCAAAATCAGTTAACGTAGCTATGAGTTAGAAACAGTTAAAAAGTGGTGGAAATCACAGTTTTCGGCCTATAACTGCAAAGATTTTAATAAAGATTTCACATATTTCGATGCCTGTCGATTATTTCTGCGAAATTCCGAAATCAACGATTTTCGACCTCATTCTGCGATCTTTAAGCGCTTGTAGCCCAGAGCAACGTTAACTGATTTTGATGAAATTTTCAGCATGTATACAATTTACTCAAATCTACAAACGGGATTTTTGAATTTTCATTACAGGCTCAGAAAAATAGTTGAAAAAAACGACATTTACTATTTTTTTCGCTATTCCGACAAATTGCAATTTTTTTCAAAACGACGAAACACGTCACTTAGCAAACTAATCCTTCTAGCTTCTCAAAAAAACTCAAGTCGTTTGGACCAATTCTAAAAAAGTTATGCGATTTTAAAAGTTGTAAACTTTCTTTCGTCGACCACTGTAGTTTCGTTCCTTTATATCATCCTTTATATCATCCATTGCTAAAGTATTGAAAGAGATTTATAAGTAATTACGTGGCTGATGGTTCATCCACTGATTTCAATGGACACTAAGGCTTCGTACATTGATCTTCTGAATTGTAATTCAATTTTTGTAAGCGAGGGTGAGTATATATATTCCCGTGCTAATGAGAAATAAATTCTAAGTAATATACTGCAAAAGTAGATGCTGGAATGTAAATGAATGAGAAGAGGCTTCAATGCAATAGCTACTTGTAAAATGGAGGCGAGGGTCATGTACATAGGTCTTGCAAAGCCTTTCGCATAATGCTTTTCGCGCACCCTCGTTGTATAAATGAAATATTGAACAGATGTTAATAACACCTATGTTTTGTAATGATAAATAGAATACAATGACTTTGAACGTCCTTTATTATTCGTGAAGTAATAAAAAAGATATATTCCTTTTAAATGAATATATTTTTATACCTACTTCAAATGCAATTCAAAATTCAGGGAACAATTGTGGTTTGCAGTTTCAATTTTCTTTAACGAGTTGTAATAGTTAATAATTATCGTAGGCAAAAGAAGCCTAAATGTTCTTGTCTGATTTTTATTGCGTGTTTACTAAACACTGTTTCATGATAATTTCCCTTGAATAGGATATGTGGGAATGAGCTTTTAGAATTTGAACAAGAAAGAAAGATTTATACGCTTGGAAAGAAACTTGTCCTGTTAAAAAAAACATGTAACTCTTACTTTATTCTTAGAAGAACTTATGTCAGACACTATGCCGCGATGCAAATACCACTTGTTCCTTTTAAAATTTAAATGTTATTTACATACTATTAGCTTGTATTAGCATGTTTATTGATTGTTTCCTACGTCGTATCAAAGTCGTCTAAAAGTAACTTACAATTAGTGAGTACGCTTCGTATTAGACTAAAGATAATACAACCTTCAATTTCATACAAAAAATTCACCTTGATATTTTATAAAATATTATTTCTTGTATTTACAACAAGAGTATAAAACCGGGCACTTGAAAATTTTCAACTTGTGAAAACTGTGTAGGGTGGCCCTTATTTTCAAACGCTATTATCTAAAAAATGGTTGTAAGCACGAGAAAATTATATATACAGTAATTGTAGAAAATTGAATGCTCTCTTAATATTATTTGAACAAAATTTCGATAGGGGTTACCATTTTTGAGAAATTCTTCAAATTCAAACCATTGATGAATTCTATACTTTAAGGCCTGCCCGGCACCCTTTCCTGTTGCCCGATTGCAATAAACTTTTCCAGGGACTATTTTTTTTATCAAATAGCACCGTTCTAGGGAGTGAGAGCAAACAAATACAAAAAAATTTCGGCATGTATAAATAAGGGCCACCCTAACCTACACACGTACATACATATTATATGTATACATACTGTGGCCAAACAGAACAGAGCCTAATTCGAATAAAAATTATTCTACAATTGCGACTTATTTTTGCACAAGAATTGATGTCATTTAAGATTGCACCATATTCGCAGATAAATGCATGCATGTCTTACAAATTTTCCAAATCATTTTTTTCTAAAAGAAATGCTTATATAAAAAAAGTTTCAGCCTAAATCTTCAATTTATTTTTGCCCAAGCAGTAACCCTATGCCTAGTTGTGCCCCTGACCCACCCTCTATACTCCCTAATGGATAAATAGACCTGCTAGATGTGGTCACATTTCATAGGGGCGATTGATAGGTCGGCTTTATCTAGCGCGACACGCTGCAAAATTATTTCCGGTCCGTCGAGACACGCGGTAGACAGGCCTGGCACGACACGACTACTTTTAATCGAAAAAGCCTATCCATTTACTAATTAGACTACGTGGGATTACGAAGTCTTTGCACGGGATTTATCCCTTTAAATACTAAAATCCAAAAGCTTAGCGTACTCTTTATGCGGAAAGACTCGAGTCGTATCTGTTAAGCACACGTGCTAATAGTACCCAAAGGATTTATGGTCCTGTGTGGTCATCAGCTCCGAATAGTTTCGCCTTTACCCTATACGATTTTACAAAGTTTTTTACGTGCGCAATAAATCGCAGGAATCTCGCGTAAACGCGTCGAGCAGGGACGCTTTTCTAGGAATCACATTCGATTAAAAATAGTATTAAGTGTCCCATCGTAAATCCCCCGTTATCGCCGTGCTCGATAACGATCTATTCCGAGCGGAAGATTTTTTTCGCCCGTACTCGAGTCACGTGAATGAACATTATGTTTATAATCTCGCGAGCGCCGCCGCGGCGTATCGTATCGTTCGGCGACCATCAACAGCCGATACGCGTATCCAAGGATGGCGAACGTTGGGTGATTTCTATCGTCGGATTCGATAATTTCTGCGACGTTCGATGTTTGACGAGTTCGGTTGACAGTAAATATCCGGACACACCTGGTACGTGTCAGCAGGATTATCAGCGGTTCAACCATTACGTAACGGAATTCAAACGCTTCTCAACGGATTGCTTCGCCGCGACCACGTTGGTAACGAGTGAAAAAGAATGTAGCCACTTCTCTCGCCGCGCGGGAAAACATAATGACTTATCAACAACTCGCGTGGTAGCTGTACATGCGCCATCCTTCGTGTTGTTTCCCACGAGAAGATGTTTAAATTCCACGGGACAATCGCTATTGAATCGTTTCTAGAAACAGCTGCGCACTGGAAGAACACGCAGGGAACTTACATTCTCCAGAATCTTTAGAAAACGATTCGCATGCTCGCTGAAAATATACCTACATTTTACCCTAGAAACGTAACCACCTCTGTTCGTAAACCACAGAATTATAAGGTAAATGTCCCAATGGCGAAACAGTTAAGGAAGCAGTTGAGATGATTGCAATTTTTTTTATATTTAAATAGTATAAAATTATAACTAAATATAATTATTCGAAAGCGTAAAATTTCTACTTTCACATAACGTAACAAGAATCTACATTTGTTAAAGCAAAAGTTTTAAATTAATTAAAACATGAAACTGTTCATATGGCCCAGTAATTAAATAAAATTCATAGCGTGTCCCAGTCATTAATTAACAGTGTCCCAATTATTGAATATGTATTTAATTTAACTATTTCTATCAGTTAATGAAAAGAAATCAACTGACTGTAGTTCTTCTGCTTTATCTTTTTTACCTTCGGCATGACTTTATGTCTGAAAAAGTTAAAAAAATGATTAAAAGTATATTATAAAAGTTTAGGTTATGTTAATATTATAACGAGTATAAGATTAATTATCCTAATAATTCTTAAACAGTATTATATTTTTGTTTATAGGATACAAAAAATACTTACTTTGGTACAATAAATATTTATAATTTTATAACTACTCAACACTGACGTCTGTAACACCGCGGTTAAACAACCATTGAACACACGTTTAATGATTGGTACGTGTCATGTTACCGTGTACTAGTGGATAAACGCAACAATTTAAATATTAAAAACAAAAAATTATTAAAAGATCCAATTAATTTTAAATTCTTCAATGTATAATAAATCCAAAACAACTGTATAATTTCAAAACTGATAAAATAATAATTAATTATAACCTTAACAAAAATATTCTCTCGCTTGCTTGAGCCCATTAGGTAAGAAGCGAGATTGAAACTGTTGAAGCTTTACTGTACAATAATATTTTTGTATGATATAACTATTCAGTTATGTAAGCTTATAATTGTATCTATATAAAGCTAATACATTTTGCAATTATATTTCGAACAGTTTAAACGTTGCAAATTAGTAAAACTATTATTATTAATAAAATTTCTTCTCAATTTTTAATTATTGGGCCATGTTTAAGGACTGGGACATTTACCTTACGCGTGTATATTTCTCGAGTGGGCTGTTATCGGCGTTAAATACATTTATATCGAAACGAATAGGGATACAGATGTATGGAACTTGTAGTTCGCAAAACGAGTTGCGAACGGAGCGAGTAGATGGGATCACCGATTCACCCTCTATCGAGCAACAGCGAGAGCGTTGTACTTTTCCGAGCGTAAGTCTGGCTTTGCCAGCGAGCTCTTTTACGTGCTCGCTCGTGAGTCGTGTGCCTCGTGACGTCACCCAACGGTCTGGCAACGCCGCGAGAACGATCGTTCCGGACGGCGTTGCCAGACTGCCTCCATGTGCCGGAAATTCAGTGCCTTTTTCGCTTCTCTATGCAGATTCACGTGAATCCTGTTTGTTTCAGAAACAACTGACGACCAACGAAGTATTATTCCGCTGCGCATGCACTCTCCTCGCGTTTCCAGATTGCTGGCTGACTTAAAGAGAGCATCCGACGACAGATGGGGCCACGCCGATTCTCCGTAACGAGAAAAGCGCGTTTCTCGTGCGATCCTCAAGAGCAGTGCGTTACACGGACCAGATAATACCATTCTGTCACGTCACAATGTACACTGACCGGGGAAAATCAATCCCTGGCGCTTCTCTACTAACCTTTTGCCGGAGAGCGTCACGCTCGCGGTACTATCCGCGTCGAAAACATCCCGTTCTTCAAGGGTCCGTTGCGATATTGACCCGAGGTTGCGTTAGGTTATTTCTGTCAGGGTTCATGTACCTTTTCAGGTGAAATACTCGAATTTCCGGGAGCGCAGTTGGCGACTCTTCGCTCCACGGCGCTTATTTACGCGCGCCTAGGAGCATTGTGTCACATTATTTCGCATTATTTCGTGAATCAGCCTTCCGCCGTGTCCTTGACCTCGTATTGGTAGTCCAAACGGTTAAACGTCGTGCGCGATGTCGTGCATGCTGTTTGCCCACTACGCCACGGCCGCTTTAACTTTGTATTCGCTTAATTGCGAAATCAATAGTCGAAATACTTAGCTGGATTAACGCGGTGCTCGAATTAGAGGCAAACCTCCGACGTCAGAAATTATTCTCATTTTATTTCTTAAGTCGCGCGACACTTATCTACGTGCATTTTACGAGTTTCATCCGTCCCTGTTGATTTCTTTTTGCGGCGGGTACTTTTTTCATTGCAAATGGAACTTTTGTCTCCACTACTCTCACCCCGTCTGCACTCGTTGCATGCAGCATGAATAGTTCATGCTGCAACACAACTCGCGTTTAAATATTCCTGAAACCGTCAGCGTTGCGGTTTTCCTCTGAACAATGTACTTTTAAAATGAAAAAAAAAAAATAATTTCCCATTTTTATCATAGCTGTTATTTTCCAGACCCCCTACTTTATTCTGTGTGAATTAGACTTTAATCTCGCTTCGGTTGTTTGCTGGATATTTACAGAAACAATTTTTTCGCGATAAGCATCAGAAGACGATTTAAAATTTTGTTACAGCGTATAAGATGCAATTCCACAAATCATCCAGATTTTTCTCATCAGCGAATCGTAAATACGTAGAAAACGGCAACGACCTGTAGGGCTCGCGTGACGGGGAAATCGTCAAGGATACGAGCGATCCTTTAAATCAACCCCGTGCTGCGTTTACCGTTCGAAATGGACCAAAGGAAGAGGATATGCGCGCGATATGCGACCTAATTCAGTACCCTACTGATAACCATGACGTCACGATGGCTCGTCTACTCGTTGCTAGTCACGGACCGTATGTGACACGGGACCAAACTGTAGAGATGAACAGGCTGATAATGACTGCTACACTACATTACGTTATGCGTTACGTTACGCTGTCCCCCGTGGCACAACACGCGGCTGCTCCATTCTATCACGGACAGCTTGCTACCCCTCCGATTCGTTCGTTCTACGGTTTACCGTCGGCAACGTCGCCTATATTTCTCGTCTCTGCATCGCCCTGTCTCGCGATCTATCCCGCTTCGAGATAATTCCATTAACGCGCTGCTTTATAAGGACTACCTATATCCCCCAGCCTCCATTCGCAGTGGAAGCGCGCGAGACGTGAGAAACTGAAAGTACAAGGCTGCCGCGCTTCAGATCGATCGGCCAGCGAGAGAACGAAAAAACGACCCCCGGTCGTCTCTTCTATCGTCGTCTTTCCGTCGCCGTCGCCTCACGAGATCGCACGATGATGTCATGGTATTCGGCCGAGTTTACGCGTGTTTGTAAACAGGCAGAGGAAACGAGAGAAACAGCCCAGAAAGACGAAATGGCGAGGTGAACAGAGAGGGAGTGACCGACGTGGAACAGAACGGGTCGGAAGGTGGGGGGTGGGAGGCGTTGGAGGGGCAGAGAGCGGGGAGGGAGCGTTGTGTCAGGCACCTTGCCGTTCCAACTGCGCAGCATCTCGCCCGGTTTTTTCGACGAGGTTCCCTCTACGCTCGTCTGGTTTTCTCGTACATGGGCGTGACGTCATGCTGCAAGTTGCACGAGAGCGGCGGCACGGTGGCCGCAGGGGATAAAGAAAACGGGCGGGAGACGGGCTGCGCGCGAGCGCGTCTCCCGCCCGGCCCGACGCGCGTGCGCGCGCAGCTAGAGGGCTGCAGCGTCGATGGATCCGCTGTTATCTGCATACGACGGCTGCGTGCAGAATGCCAGCGCGGTGACACCGCTCGTATGTGGCCTGTGGCTCGTTCGTTGCATACGCTGCTTTTTTTCCCTCCTCGCCTTGGCTCATCTACCTACACACCTCTCTAGCGTAACCGGTTCCGCGCCGCGTGCAAACTCCTTCCCATCTCCTATCCCCCCTCCTCGACAACCTTCTCCTTCCTTCCCGTCCTTTCTTTTCTTTTCGTGCAGACCCATCTCTCTTTCAAGCCGCTCCACAACCTCCTCCGCCTCACTTTCCTTCTCTCCCTCGCTTTCCTTCGCGCGGATCGTCCTCGCTTGCTCGCGTCCGAGGTGGCATGCGCGAACGATGCAACAGGACCGAGCCGTCCAAGCTGGCTGGCTACGTTATATTCGAGACGCAGCTCTGCGCTCCGTATACGTTTCTCCCTCGTTCTCTCTTTCGTCACCGATGCAGAGCTGGTGCGTGTATACAAACTGCTCTGGCCCCCGTGGCGATCCCTGGCCGCGGCGCGCGGTCGTCCAGCGGGGGTCGCGCTCTTTCGTTCCTACGCAGCCCGGTTCTCTCTCTCTCTCTCTCTCTCTCTGTCCTGCTGCACGACGTGTCTGAACGTGCAGCGCGCTCCGCCACGCTACAGTTGCTGCCTCGGTCAATATCACATCGTACGCCGGCTACGCGCACTGCGCGTTAATGCCGCGCACGGTTCGCGGTCTCGTTTTTAGAATAGGTTACACCGGTTCGGTCATGCACCTGTTATATACAGCATTCGCATTCCGTTTCGCTATTACATTTTTCTGGCTGCTGCTTCTGCTTGGTATGCTTTCCAAAGGTGAACTGCGGCACAGTGGGTCACGGAGCACTCAGCCGCCCAACGTGCTCATTCAGTTTGCGTTATCCATTTTCCAATCATCTTCCGACGAACATTATTCATCGCTAGTAAATACTGTGCTTTTGGTTACCACTTGTCTCGATAAAATGGGCTGCATAGAAACGAAACGTGTTTATAATCAGTGTGGACACTGCAAGATTTGTGGGACAGTGTAAGAATTTATAGTAGAAATCGCTCATCTTTGTTTCAGAACACAAAACGTTAAATGTAGGATAGGGGAGACCGGGGCAAAGTGAGACGAAAAAAGTTTGAAGTCGAATAAAATTTTTCCCTTACAATAAAAATGTGTGGAAATAGATTTATAATATAATTTGAACATTACTATTGATAAATGACGAATAGCAATACTTAAAATAAACTTAAAGTATATTAAAATTCAACTTGAAAAGAAAAAGCCAAAACACACCACTTTACCCCATATATGGGGGTAAAGTGAACTGCAACAAAAGAAGAACTTTAATTAAGTACACAGCTAATTATTAACCCCTTGCGCTGGAATGACGTGTGTAGCACGGCAGGTTCTGTCTTTTTTGCACCGTGGTTGTCAAAAACTATGGAAATTTTTTTGAGGTTAGTTTCTGTTCCACCACGCCGCGTGGCTTTCTAGCCAGCTGACAGGTTAGGCTATTGCGCACATCACTTGCGCATCTGTTCTTTGCAGCCATTTGCAGCTCAGTTTACCCCGGTCACTTTACCCCGAATATGTACTCGATGGAAAATTAATTATTTAATAATGTTAGGATTAATGTTTTCTCAAACGCGTGTACACGTATGTTTATAAGCTTGTTATAAACACGCAGAAAAAATTTGGAGTTAAAATAACACATTTAAGACTGATTTATCCAAAAAGCCAAATTGAAAAGAAAACCAATCGGAAGTCTCTAAAACTTCATTTTTAAATTTTTAAATGAATTTCCATTTTTCGATATCTGAATGTGCATAATTATCATTGTGGTATTACACACATTTATTACGTCACCAAAATTTGTAAATATATTCTATTGTTAAAGAATAAATTAAGAAAGCTCATTTTACCCCGAGGTTCATTTTGCCCCGGTCTCCCCTAATATAAACTTAACGGTTTTTAGCAGAGCCGCCCTTGGCACCGGGCAGGCGGCGCCCTTGCCCCGGGCCCCGTGCTTGGGGACTTCGTTTTGTAAAAATTAAATGAATTAAGTATAATTATCAAGGTATCCATTTTTCTGGAATAGATTTTCGGCAAGCCTATGTGACGCATTAAGTAGAGGCGTAAGGTTATCTGTTTTCAATAATATCGACTTTTGCCCCGGGCCTCGCAAACTCTAAGGGCGGCTCTGGTTTTTAGGTATTCGTCTACAGTACGCACTCGTTATAAGCCCGTTTCTGCCATGCGTTGTACGCCCGGCGACTATTCCCACTATTTCCTGGAATTCTTCGGACAAGAGTGAGAGAACCCGGGAACGAGCGAGAGGCTCTTTCGTTTCCTCTCGCTCGCTCTTGGGTTTTCTCACTCGCGCCATTGGCCGCGCGGAATAGTGCCCACAACGCGCCATAGGCCCGCCGCCAGCGCCGTTCGTCGGGCTTATAACGAGTGCGTATTGTACTTATCTACTAGCTTGTACAGCCTTATTGCTCTATAATGTATCATGCAAATATATCTGAATAAAGTTTATTGGAAAAAACTCTTCTACTTTTATGTCATCCCAAAGTTATCCAGATAATACAATTTCAGTCTACATATTGGGTCAGTGACTGTTCTTATGCCTCTACTTATATGTAAGTACATTATGTATCAAGCAATATTGCGGTCTCCAATCGCGCAAGCCCCAACAGAAGATGGAAAGCTTAATATTTAGGTGCAGTTGTTGATAGCGAAGGTTAAATTCGACGTTTACCAGGCGGTCTAGTATCACTACTGATTGGCTGACCACGAAGGAAACACGACACCTTCCTCAAACTATACGAACGGAATTGACCAAGTCGTCCAACGATACTTCGGTCAGAATGTTCGTTGAGTTACAAAAAGGTGGTTGTTGAAATTAACGTGTCCATTCCCATTGTCGTTTCCCATTGCTCTGTTCGTAATAGTTTCTGCGGAGGCGACGGAGCAACGGCACGGGACGACGGTCCGAATGCATATTGCACAGGACGGTTAATGGCGCAATGGCGTGGTGGCGTGACATCGGTGCACACGCATGCACGAACGCCGAGGTGGGGCGAGCGAAACGAAAACGAAGCGAAATGAAACGGCGGCGGAACGCGATGTCGCGTGGGCCATTGCTGCAGTCGCGTGTGTCGCGAGTATTACACGCGATTCCGCGGCTAAATGCTTTAGCGCACGAACGCACACGCTCCGCGCCTCGTCCCTTTGCCTCGTCTTCCATCCTCTAATTCTTAACCCTTTAACCCTGCTCGGGCCGATGCTGGTACACAGTAGCTATTACTCCATGCCGTTCGAGATTAGAGACGTTTATCTTTGCACGAAGACTTGCTTCCCTTGTTCATCGCGAAAAAAATTGCTGTGGGACGTCCAATGCGCTCTTCTGGATATTTTCCATCACTTTGATTATTATTCCCGTTTAATGAATTTTATTTCATGCCTCCAAGAATATTAACCATACGCCCGAAGCTCGTTATTAAGAGAATGAGTGTACGAGCGAGCGGACCGCTTTACAGAACAATGGTGTTATGGATCGATCTTCGATTCGTCACGATGCACGAGGCGCGGAATATTCCCAGATCTCGGGGTAATACACGTTGTGCAGCCTCGCGTATCTCCCGAATGGAAAACGCACTCCGCTGACTGTGAACTTGGACGTTGCTTGCGTGTCTACGTATTCTTTTGTCAAGAACCCGTGAGAAAGCGTTCCACAATGACACGGCCATACTTCTTGCGGAAAGGAATGAGTCAGTATGTACTCACGCTGCCGCGTCCACGAATTACCACACGCCATTAACGTACTGGTTGGCGCATTATATCTGTGCCTTTAAGTGACGTTTCGGCCGGCCGTTAGTGCGAGCCTGGCCGCCAGTCGGCGCTCTTTTAATTCAGTTCGGAAAGCATTGGCCCACACGCATGATGCGGACGAGGCTATGGTTGCAATCGGTGAGGTAGGTAGGGTAGTGTGCCCTGGCGGGAGAGGACGGCGTAAGGTGGTGTGAGTGCCGTCTGCGTGGACCGATGCTTTCCGAACTGAAATAAAAGAGCGCCGACCGTCTGCCTCGCTCGCAGTAACGGACGGCCGAAAACGTCACTCATTGTCAGAGGCTCCCTACCTATACGTGTGTATACATATTGCGCCAACAGCACTGCCGTCCTATGTAGATTGTTGTCATCATTCAGCTTTGCGGACGCTAGCAACCAACTCGCGACATTTATCGCACCGCAATTTTTTTCACGCAATGCATTGCCCGCAGATAGTTGCGAGAGAAATCTCAGTTAGTCTTGCGGAAAATATGTCACGTGTGTCTACACTGCAGTGCTGTGCCTGAGAGTTTACATTAAATATTTAATAATTACGCCCCATGTCGCAATTTCAAAAAATTTGAGTTTATGCAATAATTCAGCTGTAGTATTTATCAGGAAACAATGCATGAAAACAAATTTTATATGTTAAAAAAAAAGAATGTAATTTAACCGAAGTTCAGTATTCAATTCATACGCATTTGGCAAAACAACGCAAGTCCACAAAAATGGGAGAATACGAAGATTACTCGTATCTTTCTTTTAGGATCATTTTTTATTTTCTATTTTTATTAATCTACTTAAATAAATAATTCTTTTACAATACGACCCGTCATGCCAGAAAGCTTCAAAAACTTTTTCTGATCTTACATCTTAAGTGCACTCCGACATTTTCTGTGTAAATTTTCTCGCCAAAATCGTTTTTCCCGAAGATGCATTGTATGATACACCAGAATCTCTCTTTTATTTCCTGGTAGCTCATGTTTCGTTAAAAATAAGAATATTGACTTATTCTTCGCATTAACCATTTTCTAAACCAGCCAGTCGAGCCGGTGCTGGGCGACGCAGCGTCACATTCAATTAATTTTCATTTGGCCAATTTTAAAGTGTCCGTATTTCTGAAAATGGATACAGAAAGAGGACAAATAGGACTATATCCTCTTTTTGTTTCAAATTTTTAAATAGTGCCCCGCTATTTAAATAGGGCATTTGTTTAAAACAATTGCAGACTAAATAAACTTGTTTTTTTTTCCAGTTAAATAATTTTTATTAGGTACTCTTATGTCTTCACTGTAAGCACCCAAAAGCTCATCTTGATCAGTCTGTTAGTTCAACAGTTATAATTTTTTGAGAAAAAAAGTTAACACTATATTTCAAAGAGCTGTAAGATCCCCAATTTTTGTCATTTTGAAAAATCCTTCGAGATATGTTTATATATCCCTAAAGACTACAACATATCCAAGTTTCACCTAAATCTGAAATGTCACTCCGGAAACCGTCCGATTTTGCATGGACTGACTCAGCTGTCAAACGAAAAACATTTGGCAACTTTAAAGCAGCAAAAGTGTATAACGTGCCGCGCTCAACTCTAGCCCGCATGTACTCCAAAATTAATGAAAATATTACTGCTGAGAATGTAGCTTGCACAAAGTTAGGGCGGAAAACAGTTCTAGCCCTAGTAGCATTTTTGGTTGGCATACAGTTGGGCCACGCACATAATATTAGTTGGCCAACAGTTAGATTTGGCACTTTTTTTTCAGGTTGGGCCAACAACAGATGGCCAAGGTAGGCTTTCCTACTGTTGCCCAACCATTTATAGGGCCTACCGTACTATATGTAATAGTAATCCAACGGTAGGCAAACGGTTGGATTTTGAATTATACTTATTATTCATAGGTAACGGGAAAATGTTAGAATTTCAACTGGCAAAATTAAAAAGTTAGGTGGACTCATTTTAAACTAGTTCTCTTCGTATATGCTCTAAGATCCAGTATAACCGTAGCCTTAAGGGGTAACACCACTCTAGAGGCAGAAAAAAATACCTAAATTTGACAATTTATTTTGGGAGTATGACAAACGGAATAGAATTTCTTTTCAGAGGGTTTATTTAACACATATTGAAGTACGAAAAACAATTTTTTTATTGTCATTTTCATACAAAATGGCGGCGACAGAGCCCGTCGTCGAAACCACTTCTTTCAAACTGGGAGGACGGATTTCTCGGAGACTATTGTATGGATCGATTTGAAATTTTTACAGTAGCTTCACAACAATATTCTCTTTGGAAGTACGTAGCCGTTTTTTGATCGAATGTAAACTTTTTCTTTTATAAAAAATTTAATGCTCATTTTTAGGGCAAAAAATCGATTCATTCCTTAAAAAGTGCACCACGTCCACAAAAATTGATAAAAAAGAAACTCCTACGTACTTCCAAAGCCAATTGTATATAGATTATAAATTTTTTTGGTATTTTATTCCACGACTCATACATGCCGAGAAATCCGTCCTCCCGTGGCGGTGTTTTAAAAAAAACTATTTTCGACGACGGGCTCTGTCGCCGCCATTTTGTATGAAAATGACAATAAAAAAATTGTTTTTCGTACTTCAATATGTGTTAAATAAACCCTCTGAAAAAAATTCTATTCCGTTTGTCATACTCCCAAAATAAATTGTTAAATGTAGCTATTTTTTTCTGCCTCTAGAGTGGTGTTACCCCTTAAACAATGTACAAAATGACGGACAGGACCATTTCGCTCGCGAGGCGGCTTGCGTCCTGTGACTGTCGACGTCAACCGTTCCACTCAACCCTCTCTTCTCCCAGACAGTCTTCATAAAAAGTGTAGCCAATGTGGGTTCAAAATTCTTTCAATTACTTTGGGATATGATTTTATTTTCATCCGAACCTATATATTTGTTTTTATTATCTTTAACTAAATGTATTTCCGTAGGGCATTATTAGTTGGCCCAGAATTGGTTATTCGTAGACAAATCACCGGAAGATGAGTGCAATATTAAACAGTTGGCCCAATAGACGGGGTTTGTAGGCGAAACTACTAACCACCTCCCAACTGATTCCCAACTGTTGGCTACCGTTGGCCAACAAAAATGCTACTAGGGAGGAGACGACCTCGAAAGCCAATTGGTCCATTATATTTTGAAAATGGGGTCAAAATTCTTTGGAATGACGTAAAGCCACCGATATTAAACTAATGGCCTATCAACTTTCGGTTAGAAATGGTATTAAGCATCCTTTTGAGAATGGCACGGCATGGAGTGGCTGGATAGACCGTTTTTTGACCCGTCATCGAAACACGATTTCCCTGAGGAAACCGACAGGCACGTCAGCTGACAGAACTCACGCATTACCAGAGAAAATGTACATATTTTTTTTTATACTCTTCATCATGAGTATGACAAACATTGTTACACTCCTGATTGAATTTACAATGTTGACGAGACAGGGCTTAAGGGAAAAAGGTAAATAGCCAGTTTGACAGCAGCAGAACGTGGTGCGTTGATAACAGTTGTGTGCTGTATAAATGCAGCTGGAAATTTTGTGGGTGGCACCATGTGGATCGATCGGTGCATATCATCCATCTGGATGGATTCAAGCAGCACTCTTTACAAAATGGTCACAAAACTTCATTAGTTTCACCAAACCTTCAAAAGAACGTCCTATCTTGTTGAAATTAGATGGACACTACAGCCACGCGCATAATGTAGATGTTATTGAATTGACCGGAAATAAGTTTGTGTCAATTGTGTCTCTACATTCAACACAGAAATTTTAGCCTCTTGACAAAACTTGTATGGGGCTACTAAAAACTTATTACACCGAAGAGGTGAGACTATTTCTGCGTGAAGAGCAAAGAGCAATAAGGCTCTTTCAGGCCCGGATTAAGATTTTTGGGGCCCGGGGCTATTCAACCTTCGAGGGTCCCCCGTGGTTGAAAAGCGGGGGGGGGGGGGGGGGGGCGCGCGTAACAAAAATTTAAACAATAACGAGTTTAAATTGCTTAGAACTGAAGGCTTAGAACGGGGCCCCCCTGGAAAGTGGGGCCCGGGGCTACAGCCCCCCCCCTAGCCCCCCCTTTAATCCGGACCTGGGCTCTTTGAGCCATGCAATAAAACTACTAGGAAAGGCGTACATATATAAAAATGCGAAGAGCTGAAATAGCAGGCAACTGTTTCTGGATAAATTTTTTCTGAAACCGATTTTATCGCAACAATTCCATAACATATAGTTAGTCCCAACTGTTAAATTCAGGGATATGAATCGGGAGCGTGAAGCAGGAAGTTCTATCATATTATAAAGATAATATACTTCGCAACAAGCCGAAGGAAGCTGCACTCCATTGTCAAAGAAAACCAAAATCAGAAGTAGACGATTCGACTATAATAATTCAAATGTCCAACTAAAATCAAACTAAGTGATTATTTAATTGACAGTAACTGAAAACTAACCCAGGCCTATTTCAAATCTTAGAAGTGTGATATATAGCATTGGAAATATTTTTGAGTTTATTTCTGAAACTAAGATCGAACGGCGGTTAGATGTAATAAGCAAAGTTGCTCAGGACGTTGACCTCGACAACATATCTGAAGGTCATCGAAATCGGTGAGGTGTGCTTCTTTGTAAATGATTACCATAAAACGCATTGCTGTAGACGCTAAGTAGACATATTCATAGGCTCGCACCATATAAACAAAACGCGTGTGCGCGGAACGCCCATAGGCGTTCAGCGGCTGTGGTTAAGGGATACAATTATAAGAGTCCCGCACGTGGCGTATGCTCAGCGTTCAGATTTTCAACAAACAAAGGGTTAATGCTATACAAAATATTACCACTTTAAGGGGAGGTTCCGGTCTAAAAATCAATTCTTTTTATTTCATTTTTCGAATGTTCAACCTTTTAGGAATACGTGTTTAAAAGGATTTGTTGAAATTCGTAAAATTTCTGAAGTTATAGGCATTTGAGTAGCCGCAAATGCATGGGTAACACCCAGCCACTCGGCACCCACGTAAAACTTTAAACGCGTTTTTCTCGAAATCGGTGGAACCTATATCTCGAAAAGTTATTATCTGATTGAACTGAAACTTTTTTTATTTTGAAGAATATACTTCTGGCTCGTGGAGAACCCAGTAAAATTTAAAAAAAATGAAAATTTGTGATTTTTAATGGCGTTGAAAGGAATAAAAATATAGGGAAAAAGTGCTTTAAAAAAAAAATTCATTTTTCTAATTTTTACTGCTAAGTCCACGAGCGAGTTTCATGCTCCTTAATAATCTGGCATTGTTTTTTATTTCAGACCAATGGTTTAGTTTAGATGTTACAGGTTCCACCGTTTTGAATTAATTTTTTGACGCCTCGACTTTAACGACTCCCCAGTGCCGTCTGCAATGATTAATTATAAAACAAAAAATTTATATCTATAGTCTAATACATCCTTAATACAATGCAAAAAGTCCCATTAAATTATATATAGTAGTTTTCCTTTAATTAATTCCTAAATATCACCTACTTTTATGGCCTCCAGACCGGAACAGCCCCTTAAACCCTTCTCATACCCAAATTCAAAAGTAAATCTGTACCTCCCTACAAATTTCAAAGTATCGAAGACACTAGCCTCAGGCGTTGCCTATTTCGATAGTCTGCCTGACGAATAATTAAGGGCCCGGTGGAAGAATATTGTCACCGATATAATTCAATAACCGAATTATTATGATACCACTGAAACGACATACATATTTCAAAATCGCCTAGGGGCGCGCAACTGGCCGCGAAAACGACCCAGCAAGTTCGATAGTTTCCTTATTAGCGGCGAAAAGCGGTGGAAGCGAAATTTGAAGTCGACGGGCCCGATTATCTGGGGCCAGATCTCCATCAGATAGGCGACAGCCAGGGGTAAAAGGGAAAGGGTAAACGTTAGTGTCTTGCACCCTCCTCTTTGTTTCCAGAGGCGGCGAGCGCGCCGTTAAGCCTCTCGTGGCAACACCTGACGACGCCAGCCTGGCGCTCGCCAGTCGGCGCGCGCGTAAGTACGTACCTGCGGCAGGTGAATCGAGTCAGGTGCCCGAGCAGATGGACGCCTTTACTCGAGAAAGCGTTATAAAAGCGGCCTATCATAAATGTGGGTTACTCTAGCTATAAACGAATGCCTGCCGCTAGAGTAAGCTTCCAATTTACGCGCCGCTTCCGATTTCATTTGGTGATCGCGCCACGAACCGCACGGCGCAACCGAGTCCCTTTAAACTTTAAACGATGATCGAGCAGTATGCCGCGGCAGTACGGAGCACTCAGTTGACTCAGTACGCGTCTCGTTAATGCGCTAGCTGGGGAAGACGAGTTAGGTACCTCGTCGCACAGTGGGGAAATTTCGTAATTTTATGGCCGGAGCCACAAAAATGAAATTTTTTAATTTAACAAAATATGGAAGAATAATTGAAAAACGAAGAACTATTTCCATTTTCGTGGTGAGAACCTCAGAACTTATTTTTAATATATAAGATTCGACACTTTTACGTTCTGATATATTTTTATATGGAAAATTGTGAAAAAACAATGAAGTGGGAATGGGACTAAAAAGCACAGAGAAATTAAATTATCCGAAAAACTGTAGGTACTTACAAAAATTACAAACGATAAAGCTTTTTTCTTTGTCAGAGCATGCCTCCGCTACACCAGGGAATAAAAGGAGGGATATCGCCTCTGATGACGAACTTTTTAAATTTTTACGCAGAAGTTTTCTAATTGTAAGATTATTAATTAATGGATCTGACGATAGAAGAAGCCACTAGACAATATCCTCCACAGATTTTCTCTCGAACATTTCCGAGAAAATTTTCTTCGATACACTTGTTAATGTCCTTATTCCGCGCTTCTCGAGTTTCCTCCGGAAGCTGTCCAATTGGAAGGAACGCATGTTCGATTATGTGAGCGGAATGAATTAAAATTTTGGGTACAGCAGTAGGCATCATGTACCAAGGATATAATGCAACAAATAATTTTGCCGTTCTACAGCATAAATTTGAAATTTGTTAACATCTACTGCGTAATCACTTGATATTACTTGTAAAAGAGCATGAAATCTATTATTAATATTTGCGTATAAGCCGCTTATTAATGCAGATAAAATTGAATTATGAATAAAAAATATATCAAAAAAAAATTTTATGTTCAACGATTTTATTAAATGTGCACTAAAAACTAAAAAATAATTACTTCCTTGTACTAAAGTTTTTTTTCACTTTAGATAATTCTCTTTAAATAAAATCGTGGAGCAGGATATTTCATAACAGGATATGAATCACTTTAATACAGAAGCAAACGTCGAAATGAATTTGCAGTGAGAAAGTTCTCATTCGCATTAATGAAACAAAATATTTTGATTGCGGGATACGCATTGTAATGTGACAGAGAATTAATAAACTTGTATATGATGACTTGCCAACCGATACTCCAACTTCAGGTTGCACATGGTGCCCCACGATTTTATTTAAAGAGAATTATTTAAAGTAAAAAAAAATTGTAGCCCAAGAAAATAATTACTTTTTAGTTTTTAGTACATCTTTAATGAAATTGTTTAACATAAAATTTTTTATATGTTTTTTTATTTATCTGCATATCTCTGCGGAAAACCGCCCGCTTTCTTTGCACTACTTTGTTCAAATGTGCACCAATCATCGTAATGTGTTGTCATATTTATGAATGGGACACAAGAAATGTTTATGAAAGGGACACCCATTTCCTAAGTGTTCCCTTCAAAATCTCACTACGATAAACCGAACATTGGTAATAAAAGAATATTTACCACGCATCAAGATGATTTTGATCAATTGTCGTGCCATTTAAGATCTTTTAATTAACATAGTTTGGATTCATCTAAGGATTATGTGTTTGGTTTTTAATGAAAGTATTATCCATTATTTTTTAATGTGAGGATTATTCTTGGCTGTACTTCCGAAAGGGACCGGTGGCCGATCGAGATGAGGTTTGGGGGGAGGTGAGGGGAGGGTGTGTGGATCCTAAATCTAAAATTGTTGCTTCGGGAATTTATTACTTTCCGAGATATTAATAAAAAACTTTTAGTATTTCTGTTGACTTATTCCGACATAACGCATTCCACTTTTCAACTTTCTCTGGATATTAGTATTGGTTGGGGCTAGATTAGTGCGGGGGGTGCGCGCCCGCTTGCGGGCGCGTAAAGCATGGTAGCGAACCGATGTGAGTTTGGAGATTTGAACCAGCAACTTGCGAATGCAACCCATCCTACTATATAGGGTGTTATTCTACTGATAGTCAATATTCTAGGGGGCGACTCGACAGGCCAAAATAAGACGAAAATATAGAATACAATTTTTTAATATCGCGCTTCGTTTTCAAGAAAATTGACTTTGAATTTCAGCTAAATACGCGTGCCTTTCCGGTGCCTGAGGAGCACGCGGAGGTAAAGGGAACGCGTCCAGCAGTTCGTAAAACAGTTTGCGGGGACGGGAGGGTCGCCGGGTAGGGGTGCCCGCACCTACGTACAAACAAAAGTTAAAAAAAAAAAAATTAACCATAATTTTTTATTAATATTTTGGAAACTAATAAATACCCGGAGCTACAATTTAAGATTTTAGGGTCCACACCCCCTCCACACTCCTCCCTCCAAACCTCATCTCGATCGGCCACCGGTCCCTTTCGGAAGTATATCCTTATTCTTTGTTATTCAAGTATGTAAGCTTAATGTAAAGATTGTTAAAAATATTTTGGCAATGCCGTGGTATTTATGTAATTTAAGAAAAACGTCGACTCGTAGACTTGTCGACATCAATACTGCGATTTCGGTACCAGCAGAAATAATAGTTAATGGAATAATATTAATATTACCTTGTTTTATTACACTGTCCCATTCATAAACATCCATGTCCCTTTCAATACATCCGATTTATGAAAGGGACACACTTTTTTGAAAAGCGAAAAATAAGGCATGTATATATAGAGAGAGAAGCTTAATAGGACCGTGTACTGTTATAGCCAGATAACTGGCCTTTCTAATGTTACCAATTCGAACTCGAATGGTTATTCAGTTTTTCTACTATCTAGTCCTAAACAAAAATGTCCCTTTCATCCCACCTCTCCCCTACTATATTTACTACCAATTCTTCGCCAAGCAAACGTGTAGGTATTATTCTCCATTTTTATTATTTCATGTAGAATTATCGCCTTTCGGTTTGTGCCATCAGTCACGGAACACCCTCTACACACATATAACGAAAAATTCGGTATCTCGGCAGTCAGGGAGAACAAGAGCTACAAGCACATAGGGGAAAAATTTCACGGAGCGGTCCACGAAAAAAAAAAAATAGCTCGCGAAGATAAATCGTCCCATTTATAAAACTTGCACGAGTTTAATAGTCTCGGGGGCGACCGCGCTGAATCCAGAATTAAATGGCGAGCGACGGTTTCGATTCGTTCCGATTCGTTTTCAGACGTGATCTAACACTTCGCGTGGCTTAGCTACAACAGATACATTAACCACCTCCCCTCATACTTGAGCCGCGTCCATTTAAGGACATTAATGGACGGCTTAACAGGAAACGGCAATCTCTATGATCGAGAATTATGTAGAAAGACTGAACGTCCTTCGGCGAATAGCAATTTTCTAAAACTTGATTTTTTTACATTTTCCAAATTTTCTGATCTCCTGCAATTACCTATAACTGGCTATTATATATTAGGTTGCAGAATGTTTAATTCCTAGACACTGCTGAACCATTGGATAAATTTAAATATCCTTATTTAAATATATAGGGCGCTTCGGAATTCGATGTGCAAATTCGAAGCAAACGCAGACCTATCCCTGCCACAAAATTCTCAGCCACCATTTAAGGACATTAATGCGCGGCTTAACAGGAAACGGTAATCTCCATGGCCCTGGAACAGAAATACTGAACGTCCTTCGAGGCGTTCTCGCCGGCCGCGGGCGAATATAACGACTACTATGTACTTCTTCTTTTTCTTTCTTCATGGACACGTGGCGTTGCGTCGTGCACGTATGCACAGTTGGCTTGTATGCAGCCGCGCGCACGGGAGAGTATGTGCGGTCACGTGTAAGAATGGAATAGCGAAAACGTGATGCGATTATGCATTCTTCCTACGTCGTCATTTCTCGCTTTATACGGCCCGCCTCGCGTGTAGATGTATATACGGTATTAGCCTAACGTTTTATGGTAATTCTATTAAACGTTTCGTTTTAACCCTTTGCACGGCAACCTATTCCCCTGCCGATCCAACCGATATCCCGTGGTAAATGGTGCATTTTTTTGAGCAGAGGACTGTGGGACGGGAAGAACTACAGCGCGGTGACTTCAAACTTAACCCTTCGTGGACACGCGGGGTGTATCGCATCCCGAGAGCAGTTTTCGAATTGAAATGTCGCGCCTTTACGTCTTCCAAAGGGAATTTATCGGGAAAAAAAAAAAAATATTAAAAAATCGGTTTTCTCCCACAACCGTGGAAAATCGCTCGTTTTCAACTACAAATTTTATCGTATCACAGTTTACATTTCTGGGAAAAAACTATTAGACCATGACTGTGTAATTATTACGAATGTGCAATTATCACTGCAAAAGTTAAAAGATTCAAAAATACGGAAATGGTAACTCAAAAAATGATGCTGCGGTACAGTGAACCCCGTGTGACCAATTTGTGATTATAAGAAGGTGTGACCACGAAGGTAAAAAATGTGTCAAACAAAAGTTTAATGACGCAATAAGCGCTACAAACTTCCGTTAACAAAATATTTGAAAAAGTTTTTTTTCATCAGGTATTTTTTTTTTTAACTCTTTTCAAAAATTTGTTAACGCAAGCTTTCAGCGCTTATTGTACCATTAAACTTTGGTTTGAAACATTTTTTTCTGCCTGTTGTACTTTGAGAGTTACACGCGAAAAAGTGGAGGTGCCAATTTGACTTTGAGGTTAGTTTTCACCCCCTTAAAGGGCGATAGGGCCCAAATGAAACACGCCGTTGTTCTTGTTTTGAGTCACTCTAAAAACCCACAAAGTTGCGTTCCAATCGGTGAGTCCGGGTGAGTTCGCGGTGTTCCCTTGTTAGGGAATCTCCGCCAGCTAATGTTTAAAAAAAAGACTCATATCCAAGCTGATATCTCCTTTAGTTAATAATAATATCTCATGAAAATTTAGAATAATATAGTTAAAAGATGTATCTTTTAGTAGAAAAACATTGTGTATGATTGTCACTTATACTTTTCCCAAAAAAAAATTCCTGAACTCGCATGCTTTTTTCGGACCTCTAGGTGGATGCAACCCTTTAAAGGGCTGCATTTGTTTGACTAACTGTAAGTTTCTACATACCCCGGGGCCTCAATTCCCAGAGTCCCCGCGATCTACCACTTTTCGTTGCGTGATGTAAATTGTAAATATGAATATACTCTAAAATTGTTGGCGCTTGATAAAATATCGCGGAAAATTGGGTCTGACAAACTTTCGATGTTGGTCCATTTTTTGTGGTAAAGTGTATGCATATCTACTTGAAGGTAAGGTAAATGTACCAGTGCCCGGCCATGTCCCAGTACCTGAACAACAATGCGAATTTTATTTATTTTTAAGCTTAATTTTTAATGTAATTAGAAACAAAAAATAGTACCATAATGCATAAGTATTTAGCAATATTAATTAAAATCATTATTATAGAAAATTGAAAATCGGTAGATAGAAATAATTATTTTGTAACACACTTCGTACGCATAGCAGATTTCGAGAAATTTCTATGGCTTCCGTTAAGAAACGCCACTCATTTACTAAGAAAATATTGACTGCATTTCATATTTATATATTATAATAATACATTATTATAATAGTAAATAGATTTAAATTTAGTTTAAGATGGTTAAAATTGCAAGAAAATTAATATTTTTTTAAACAAGTCTAAATGTTCGACTACTGGGACGATATAATTCAGATATCGGGACATCAGGACATGCATTTCTAGGTTGTCCGCTTACTGGGACGATATAATTCAGGTATTGAGACATGCAGTTTTAGGTTGTCCGCTTACTGGGACATTTTCATTAATAAATACGTCTATTATAATACATAAACTTTTTTCTTCAGTTTCCAATAGTATAATATTGTATTTTCTTCAACATTTCAACAACATTTTTTTATTTCATGATGGTTTTACAAATTAAATTAGGAGACAAACTTTGCCGCTATTCCTTAAGCCCCTTCAGTGGCCGGGTATTGGTACATTTACCTTAGTGCATATTTATAAAATAAAGTTACCTAGATATATTCTTCAAATATTTTTTCAGAAAAAAAGAAGGTAACAGCTGGACGGAAAAATAATGAAACACTTCATGGCACGTAGAAAACCTGTGATTCTTTGTGTAACATCGACGATGTTCCACCGGTAACCAATAATTAAAGATAATTTAACGCGGATGGAATACCTTCGATTCCTTCAGTCGAAAATGAAATGCGAAGGGTACACAACGATAACGATTTGAAGGAACAGCTGCCGTAACGTTCGATTAGACGCCTGTGAAAAAATTACACCTTAGGCTTTATCGGCTCGAATCACAGCTGCTTTCTATTTCTGTGCTCTGCTGGCCGTCTTCTTCGATGCGTCGTGTACGTTCGCGTGGGCATCTGAAAAAATCGATACACGCACGATGCACGACGACGAATTGCCTGAAGGAGTGTAGCAGAACCGTCTGTTTTGTCAGGCGATACGCTACGCCATGGCATGACTAACTACTTAGGTATAATATTTTATAGAATTCGGGAGGAATGCGAAAAGAATTGTACAACAGATAACCATATAAATTAATTTTTTTAGAAAATACCGATAGAAAGCTTGCTGTCAGTTTTCGTTTAAAATTCCTCTCAAACGAAAGTACACCGCAATGATTTGTAATTTAATTGAGATTTAATTGAGGATTAGTTAAGTTTGTACCTATAGTTCTGGAGCTTGAGGAACATTGAGTGTAATTTATGAAATGTTTAGATTCGTCAACCACGTATATAGACACTTCGCTAATTCTATTATAATGAATTTTTCACGAATAAATTTATTCCATATGCATAACCATTTTTACTTTTGTAGCATATGGAGACTTAATCGCGAGTGATAGGGTTGATAAAGTTGCTCACATTCGTAGAGCTTTCACTAAACCAGTAGTTTTCATTCGAAGCAGTTTCAAAGTTATAAGTTAGTATCTATAAATCATGATTAATATAATTTTAGTTAGTACCATCTATCAAAGAAATGCTTTAACAAATTTTCATGGAAGATTGAGACAAGATTAGCGTGAATTTCAGAAGAAAGTTCATTCAATTTGTGCATAATAGATTACAACTTATAATAAAATCGCAGGGATATCCGAAAAAGTATTATATAATTTACTGTAATTAAGTTTATACAAATTAAATATTTGAGTGGAAAGCTTTATGCACTTTCTTTCCTACTTCCACGGATAATAATACGTTTTTCAATAAACTGTGTATAATTTTCCCATTAAATGCACCTGAATATAGAAAATCAGCAGCTTATATATTTTTCATCAAGATTTATACTAATTTAAATTAGAATTAGTAATTACAAGTCAGAGTTATGTTCTACTATTTGTTTATAATCGCGTTTAACAATCGAATGTGAATACAGACTCACAATCTGTGAAATAAATTTTAGAGAAAATTTAGCCACGCTATCCTATCACCGACAAGATACAGCATTCTTGATTTTAAATAATCGCCATGTTTCGGGACAGCAAAAAAGGAGAACGAAAAAATTCGTCGGGTTCGGACGAATGTAATGAACGATAGCGATTCGATAATATGGTCGAATCGCCCGACACGAAATTGTATTTTTAGTTGTGGGAAATTTCCAAAGTTTATCTGTGATTTATGTTTATGCCATTGTTACACGTTTATTAACACGTGGGGTATAAGCTCCTGTGAAATACACCCATCACGATCTATAAACTATTGGAGATGATGGCGAGGCGGACTGAGACGTATAGATTAGTTATCTAGAATAAATATTCAGACTGCATGGTTTCTATTTATGTAAATTTTTTGTTTTTAATTACCCCGCGGACGTGTGAGCACTGTTGCAGACCTCTACTTGCCTTTTGGGCGAGTTCAGATTTTTTCTGGCAAGAGATGGAATGATATTCAAATTGTTTAAAGAATAGAAAATTAGTTGAGAATTTAAAAAACGTGATGAAAAGTCCAACCAAAATGTATGGACGAAGTTGATGCCTACGTTAAAATCTGCATGATATTAGGTCTTGTGAAAGAGAATTTCGTTAAATTGGAAAAATGGGGAATAAACAACTAGGAGGTTTGAAATTTTCGATTGCAGTGTTTGAAGGAAATAGCGAAGAAATTTATTGCAAAATTCCACCGAGCTTTTATGGAGTCGATGGAAGTAATTTAAGGTTAGAGGGAAATTCTGAGCTTTATCCGGAAAGTGAAGACAGAATAAGTGATTGCAGCGATAAGGAGGAATTTAAAGGAAGTTAGTGAGCCACTTTGAATTTGATAAAGTGTTACTGCAGAGGGGAAAGATTGCATTCGGCTAGACCAAATTTACTCCAAAATGTGTCAAGTTCTATAATAATAAAGATCGCACTGCGATGGGGAAATTTTTGCATATACAGCAGTTGCTCCATGCCATGTATAGATATTTGTGTTAAATACATAAGGCGCACTGTTTAAAATTTCTTGAGAAAACTCAGTTTAAAGTTTGGTATTTTCTGGATCCTGAATTTGGATCGCTACGAGACGTTTAAATAATTAATTGCAAAAGTAATGAAAAAATGAGTACAAAAGTATATGTATAATTAAATGAACTCAAAAATTGTACGCATTTGTACGGATTTCAGTTTCTTAATTTTTTTTAATTTATTTGAGTTTGTATAGATAGAGTATATTTTATTTTGTTAGATTTTTGTAATTCCAGAAAAATTAAAAAAATCTGAAAATTTTTAAAATAAGTACAAATATTTTCTATTTTAATTATATTTTTGTTGTGCAAATTCGAAAACCGGTCCAACCGGTTTTTTGGGAATAGAGGAATTCGAAAACCGGTTTTTTCAAAAGTCGGTTTTTGTATAAACCCTAGTCAAATCCCAGAGCCGAACTTCGCGCACTTCCTTCGCGAGACTTTCGAACGCTGCTATCAGTATTTATTTATAGAAGTCTGAAGTTTGAAGAAAAAAGAGAAAAAATAGGAACAACGCAATCGGAGCATCTACGCAACTCGCGCAACTCCAATGTCGCTGGAAATGAGAATCCAGACTCGGAGGAGCAAACAATTAAAAGCGGTTCGTTAGCTGGGGGTAAAATGTGTGCCCGTCGACGATACCTGGTCTATCAACCGCAATGGATTGTCGTGGTCGAATTGATAGGTACCGGCTGTTTGCGAGCCGCGGTTGCGGATGTTTTAAAGGATCTCGTTCGCAGCGAAATGGGTCGAGAGGAAATGGGAAAAGGGCAGGTACAAGCTGGTAACTCGTCGGCACGAAGACGATATTAATTTTACCAGTACCGTAGAACGTCGATACGCAGACGTTCGCGTGTGTATTGGTTTACCAAACAGTTATGAGATTTTTAGGAGGAGTTACGAGAAGGGGATGGAGTAGAAAAGGAGTTTACGAAGTTGCTGCTTGATTGTTAATCACCGTTAGATTTTTTATAAAACATCAAATCTCGTCATCCCTATTCTCGCAGAACTTGCACTGCGGCGCTCTCTTGTGTTTGGGCGTGCGCGTCGGAGACTTCATTACTGCTTGGTACAGCTATGCAGACCTATGACGACCTCACTATTATTCGGTATACTATTGTAGCGCCGCGATGAGTGACGAGGAACACATTCACAGTTGCCTGGCTTGGGCAGATTTTCAAGTATATATGCCGAATTCTTGAAATTGACTTATTCAAAAATTTTAAAAAAAATTAAAACCGACTTCAAAAAAATAAAATTGCAGTGAAAAGTAAAAAATAATTTTTTCCCTTATTGAATCTACGACTCTCATATTTTTTAAGCCGGCGCCAGATTTACACAGTGCAAATGATGCTTAAAAAATATGAGAGTCGTAGATTAAATAAGGGAAAATATTATTTTTTACTTTTTAGTGCAATTTTATTTTTTTGAAGTCGGTTTTAATTTTTTTAAAATTTTTTATTTTTAACTATCTAGTTTTATATATATTGACACAACATGCTGAGGAGATATGCGGGTACGTACATAAAATAATAATAATTAGGTGACAATAGTCTTTATAATTAACCATAACTGGCAAAATATTGGGCCAATATTGATGCAGTGTAGGATGGGACCACCGGGGTATCGCCCTCTTTCAAATGATAGAAAGATCATAAAAATCGGTCCATATGCTGAGGAGTTATGAGGGAACAAACATAAAAAAAACATACAGGTCGAATCTATAACCTCCTCCTTTTTGAAGTCGGTTAAAAAGACAAAGCATTTGTATAGAACTCTAGACTCTAGATTCGCCTATTAGTCCAGTAAAATTAGGATCTGTTTACGGAATGATAGTACTAATTAAATGAAGTAACTTTTTCCTGAAAACTTTTTTCTATCTCTTACAGTTTGCGAGTAACAATAAAAAATGGAAAAATTTTAGGGGTGGCATCCTAATTACACCCTCTTGGAGTGAATCTGGGCAGCGAACAAACTTCCGTTGTATTCAGCAGGACGTCCGTTACATATTCACAAAGTTTCATAATTTTTGGAATTTCCGGGTTCGGGATCTTGTCAAAAGTATGAGGGTTGAAACTTGCTAACCCGGCATGCATGAAAATGGTTACTCCTACAAAAAAACTCATACAACCTTTTCTGTAGAGAATTCCCTAAGCTATAAATTTCATGATAACTATTTTTGTCGTAAAACTGTTAGATAACGAGATAAAAACAGTTTTCTCTACCTTCAACCCCCTGTAAAATTTTTAGCGGATGTCGGATCGATGGGGACTTTTGCAATATACATGGGCCATATTTCCCTCTAATTTCACTGGACTACTATACTGCAGGTCTCCCCAGCCTACTAACTATCGCCTCCTGCGTTCCCCACAAAATCCGTTGTCCGTTCTTCCCTCCCGATTTCTTATTTCGAGTCAAAGAGACCGTTACATTGGCCGAATAACCAGCAACTCCAGATATATCCCACACACCGAAAAGGCCGTCGAATGCAGTAGCCCAGCTGTCAGCGCCTCACTAGATTTCTTCCACCCGTTGCGCGTTTACCTACAGGCGTGCAACACGTAAAAGAAACATTCTATATCGATCGTGGCTCGCTAGAAAGTCACGTTGCCCTCGCGTGTCAATACCGATAAGTCGTCCTCCGTTCCCTTCCCCGCCGTCTCAACCGCACGACGTTGCGACGTTGTGTCGTAGCCGTTGAGATAAGCGGTTTATCGCGTATTGCGATACACCGTGCCGCGCGTAACAGTCGGCCCACGAATAAAGAGCGTCGGGAGATGTCGCTTAGTCTTGTTACATCGCGCGTGCACGTGACTGAAAAAGCGGTTTCGCCTAGCTTCGCCGTATGGCGATAAGTCAACGATCCCGCGTGTGCACAATACACATTGTACACGTAAACGCGCCAGTAACTATGAGTTTGGCTCAAGTCTAGAATCTGCCAAAATTGAGGTTATGTTTTCAAACGATTTTTTATTCAGCTTCGATCCTCTGTTTGTTTGTATATATTTTTTGTGCACCTCTTTAATACACCAAATCGCAACAATCCCAATATCTGGAAATGAGAAATAAGCAAATAAATAGTCTTTTGTTACACACATATGTATATGTACACATATATTTCTGGCTTAGGCCACTTTCATACTCACTGGCTAATAGTCCAGTGAAATTAGGATTTGTCTTCGGAATAAATCCCAGCAAGCTAAATTTTGGTATGGGCCTTTATTTGGTCGTTTTAAACAATATGTCAAAAGTCCCCATCGATCCGAGTGCCGCTAAAAATTTTACAGAGGGTTGAAAAAAAATATAACAGTTTTTCGCGAATATCTCGTTATCTAGCAGTTTTGCGACAGAAATAGGTCTCACACAATTTATAACCTAGGAAATTCTCTACAAAAAAGGTTGTATGAGTTTTTTTCGTAGGAGTAACCATTTTCATGTGTGCCGGGTTACCAAGTTTCAACCCCCATACTTTTGACAAGGGAAGATCCCGAACCCGGAAATTCAGAAAATTATGAAACTCTGTAAATATGTAGCGGAAGTCCTGCTGAGTACAACGCAATTTCGTTTGCTGCCCAAATTCTACTCCAAGAGGGTGCAATTGACCCCTGAAAATTTTTTTATTTTGTATTATTACTCGCGAACTGTAGGAGATAGAAAAAAAGTGTTCAGGAAAAAGTTACTTCTCTTAATTAGGACTAACATTTGGTAAATTATAGTTCTTACAGTTCTTACGGTTCGTGAGTTATAACACAAAATCGGAAAATAGCCGGATTTTCAGGGGTTAATTTCACCCCCTTCGAGTGAACAAATTTAAACTTTAATCTTTGGGGATAAGTAGAGGATATATAGGTATGTATTACTCAATTTTTGTTGCTGCCCAAATTCACTCTAAGAGGGTGCAATTGACCCCTGAAAATCCGCTTCTTTTTAGATTTTGTGTTATAACTCACGCACCGTAAGAACTGTAAGAACTATAATTTACCAAATGTTAGTCCTAATTAAGAGAAGTAACTTTTTCCTGAACACTTTTTTTCTATCTCCTACAGTTCGCGAGTAATAATACAAAATAAAAAAAATTTCAGGGGTCAATTGCACCCTCTTGGAGTAGAATTTGGGCAGCAAACGAAATTGCGTTGTACTCAGCAGGACTTCCGCTACATATTTACAGAGTTTCATAATTTTCTGAATTTCCGGGTTCGGGATCTTCCCTTGTCAAAAGTATGGGGGTTGAAACTTGGTAACCCGGCACACATGAAAATGGTTACTCCTACGAAAAAAACTCATACAACCTTTTTTGTAGAGAATTTCCTAGGTTATAAATTGTGTGAGACCTATTTTTGTCGCAAAACTGCTAGATAACGAGATATTCGCGAAAAACTGTTATTTTTTTTTCAACCCTCTGTAAAATTTTTAGCGGCACTCGGATCGATGGGAACTTTTGACATATTGTTTAAAACGACCAAATAAAGGCCCATACCAAAATTTAGCTTGCTGGGATTTATTCCGAAGATTGGGCAGATTTCCGTCTAATTTCACTGGACTATAATGGAAACGCGCGCGCCTCGCTCGCCAAGTCGCCACAGATATTTTCAGATCCGTTTCCGAGCGGCGCATTCAGCCGTCATCATCATCATCGCCATCGCGGAGGTCTGGTCCGCGCGGGCGCGTTTACTCGCTCGCAATTACCTGGCGGCCCAAACCGTTACTGAATATACGCGCTAACGGTATACGATTCGCTGGAGTAAGGCTCGCTTTAATATTTGCGCTGCTGAATAAAGCGACGCCGCGCGCCGGGCGGGGGAATGTGGGACACCGCGCCAGGCAACTGTAGCTTTTCGAGAACTTGGGGAGAAACAAAGATGGTGAAGCTGCGGCACCACAGATCATCTTCGACGTGAACCCCTTGTTTCAAGGTTTCTTCTTTTAAAGGTTGCGATAGAGGTAACTTAGACGGAAGAGGAACTACATTGGATAAGGAGCTAAATAGCGTCCACCTTGCATTTACGAAAATTTGCTACGAACGCTAAGGAATCTTATTCGTCGAAGAACGGAACACAAAATTCTTGTTTGTGACGATAGTCTGTGTTTCAATGCGTTTCACAATTTTGCGTTTATATTTCTGTTTTCAGTGCAGACATTTTTAGAGTTATTTTTTATGTTATATGTGTATATAAATAAGCGGTCGTCTATAATTAGCACGAAAGATTGCGCAAATAATGCTCTTCTGGAAAAAAAACGCTCTCACTTCATCAGACTATTTTTAAATGACTGATCTTTTTGCCGCAATATAAATTAGAACAGCAACAGTATCAACATTTTGTGTTAGGTTTTTTTTTAGCTATATTGAGTCTGGCAACTTCGTGTTAGAGATGAATGAAAAAATATCATGGACTAAGCAAAGTTTGTTTTATGTGGAATAGATATACCAAATCCAATATATTATGATTATTAGCAGGACCGTTCCTGGGTTTTGGCCGCCCAGGTGCAAAAACAATATTGCCGCCCTTATTAATTCAATATTCTTTAATTAAGAATTTAATATGCAGTGTTTACTTTTATATCTATACATTCATAATTTTAAACAGTTATTATGCAAAAAAGTTTCGATTATTATTCTTATTAATCAAAATTTTACATATAATAAACGGCCTGCGGCCGCCCTTACGTTTGGCCGCCCAGGTGCGGGGGCACCTTCTGCACCCCCGCCAGGAACGGCCCTGATTATTAGGGTAGAATTTAATAATTGAGGGGCCCAGTGGAAAACAGGCACACGCCACCGTTTCATGATTTTTTTACCTAAAAATTTTCGTATTAGTTGTTTTCATATATTATTCAAAATATCACAGTTTATAGTTTAATGTTCATAGATTTCTATAAAATAAAAAGCTCTCAAAAATGTGTATAATTCTTCTTGAAAAAAAATTATGGATCCTTCAGAAACAAAATTTATGCATATGTGGCATGTGCTTGTTTTCCACTGAGCCCCTCAATTGTTTAATTACTCGTGGGTGGAAAACGGTTTTTTATGCAGGCTATATCTATATTAAATTCAGAATTACCCATTATAATTTACATGAGTATAAACCTTGATGAACATATGTTTACATAGTTAGTACCATCTACGAAAGAAATGCTCAAAGAAATTTTGCTAGAAGAATGGAACAAGATAAGCCCAAATTTCGCAGAAAACTAATTGAA
The DNA here is from genome assembly GCA_946251845.1 of Andrena fulva. Classification (NCBI taxonomy): domain Eukaryota; kingdom Metazoa; phylum Arthropoda; class Insecta; order Hymenoptera; family Andrenidae; genus Andrena; species Andrena fulva. The sequence goes on from OX276327.1 coordinate 26,466,633, forward strand.
TCTATGCACAATAGATTAAACCTTCTAATAAAATCGCAGACATATCAGAAGAATATTAACGTGTCATAATTTTGTTTGGATAAATTAAATATTGAATTTTGACGAATATTTTTTTGCACGATCTTTGCCACTTCCACGGATAATAATACTTTTTTTTTCAATAAACTGTATACAATTTTCCAATTGAATGCACTCAGACCGAAAGTAGGTATATTAATCAAGGTTTATATTGATGCGAATTACATTTGCGAATTTTTGAAAATATAGAGCAGGCGGATACTTTTGCGAGTAACATAAAAGACTATAACATTTTAATTCTAACAATTTATTCATGTCTGCTATAGTTTTCAAGGTATACAGAAACATTAGAAAGCACGCATTAACCTGTGAAGGGTGTTTTCACCCTGAAGAACCAGAAAGTAGCGCAGAAAAAAATTGCTTCGCGCATCCATCGAGGTTTCCCACAAACCAGCATAGTTGGAAAAAAGAACGGAATTTTCGGGTTACCGAAGTTCCCTCGTATGGCCCAAAGAATATTCGAGGAAGTTCGGAACAGGACACAGTGGGGAAATTTTGCGATTTTATGGTCAAAACCCCAAAAATGAAATTTTTGAATTCGACAAAATAAATGCAAATACCAATTGAAGAACTATATCCATTTTCGTGGTCAAAACCTCGAAACTTATTTTTAATATATAAAATTTGGCACTTTTACGTTCTGATATATGAGAAACTAAATTATCCGAAAAACAACACTTACAAACATTACGAACGATAAAGATTTTTTTATTATTTACATTTATACACTTAAACAAAATTTGAACTTAAAATTGCAAAATAACTTTTATGTAATTGACCGAGCCTACGCGCCGATAACATTTATTTTTAAAATTATACACTTAAACCTATGGTACATCAGGGCATCGAAGAATGGGTTATCGCTTCTGACGACAAACCTTTTAATTTTTTATCGGGAAATTTTCTTAAATTACTAATTACTGGATCTGACGATAATAAAAGCCAAAACTTCAGCACTATGTTCGGTTATTATTATTTGTGAACGTGGTGGATAACAACGAATTTTGGCTTCCCGAACTGTCTCATAATCTGGATACAGATCACAGTTGGTTTCCTTCATTGAGGCTCTGATCGTATTGTACTGATGCCTAGATAATTTTGCTTCTACTATTACTGAAAGAGCTTTATCAGCAGGTAATCTGGCTGTAGATTTCGTGAATTTATAAAATAATTTTGATAAGTTCGGAAATGCGTCGGAGTGAATGGAAACTTCGCGATTATTATTTGCCTTTAATTTTTTTTCTAACTGTCGCACTTGCTCGCGAATATTCTGTTTCAAATAAATGTGTACTGTTGTAAATAATTCTTTTTTCGTCAGTATTATTTCATTTTGACAAGATGATAAAATGAAACAAACAAACATACATAATACAGACAATCAGACAGAAGATCGAAGCTGAATAAAATCGTTTAAAGAATAATAAAAAGGTTTGTAATGTATAACATGTGAAACAGTCACTCGGTCACAGTTATGTCGTATGTTATACAAGACACACAGGATCGTGTTTAAAAAAATGCATATAATTACAAGATTAGCAACTATTAGCAATTAATAATTGCATTTATAGAATCAAAAAAGTTCAACATAAAATAGGAATGATAAATCATTGCGGGATATTAGGGATTTTATAACTATTTTATGTATTGAAAATTGATTCTTATATGAAAGGGTTATTTCTAAAACACTACTTTAAAAATTGTATAAATTACGTATTAAGAACCGAAACATAATTATTTTGGGGACAAAAAGATATCTTACGCACCACCAGGAATGGAATCCATGCCTTCAAATTATTTTCTGAATTTTAAATAACACAATATAAGTGTTTGAAGCAACCTGAAAATCTGGAATAATTCTTCGCGATCGGACTAACCTCACATGAACATAAACATTTGCGAGTCTATACGAGCTTTGTATTAAAACATTTAGCAGTAAAATTGGAGGCATTTGATGCCCAAATTATTTCTTCAATTGACATTTGCATTTATTTTGTCGAATTCAAAAATTTATTTTTGGGGTTTTGGCCATAAAATCGCAAAATTTCCCCACTGTGCACAGGAGGACGATCGCGTCGACTGAGCTACTGAACATTCGCAAGTGACCAAGTGAGACAGTCGTCGCCACCCTCCGCGCATCCGTTTGCCTCCAGAAGGAACGGCATATCACAAGCAGCCCTGATTCCTCGCTCCACGAGGAACGCGCGCCACGTACGCCGCGGCGAGTTCCGTAATTGCGGAATATTTTGCAATTCGTAGATTGGAAGGCGCCTTTCTCGAAAGAGCCACGACGCCGATGCCGGTCACGTAGGCTCGTAGTTCCGAGGGTGCCCCGAGCACGGCGTAGAATACTAGAATACTAGCGGCGAGAATGCGCGGCGAATACCCGCAACGTGAGTAACCGCCCGCTCGCTGGCTGGCGACCGAGCGAATCGGACCTACGCGGTATGCCCCTCACGCTTCGACGCGCCACCGTATATACCTGTATGTGTCTATCTGCTTAAACGTGCCTATGTGCCCTACGTAGCCGGCATAATTTTCGGTTTTTCCGCCGCCGGAAGTTAGCGAAGAATTATGGGGCCCTCGTGAAGGCGCGATAAGCAATTTCATCATTTTTCGCGCCCGTCCGCGCGGATACGGCGGGGGACATTTGCTGGGTACCTACGCGGCTCCATGGGCTGACTGTGTACGAGGTCTTGGGTCACCGATTCTCTTCACATTTTATGTACAGTTGGCGGATAACGCGGGGGGCGTGGTGGCCAATAGGGTAGATGCACCATTTGTGGCCACTTTAAGGTATTGTACCAGTTTTGGCCACTTCTTAAAAAATATAATATTTTTCCGTGTAAGCAATAAATGTAACCTTATATTTCTGGCGGTATACTAAACAAAATATTTATTATGTGAAATTCTTCACATAATAATGATCTGCAAGCGATTTAAAAATAAGATAATTATGCACATGGCCAAAAACAGTGCAGTGGCCACAAACGGTACATCTACCCTAGATTTGGAAGAAATTCGTTTCAAAATTTTGGCTCTTGTAGTCCCTCATATATGAACACAAAGCAGTGGCTACTTCACTGCAATCCATGTACTACCCACAAGGCGTATCTACATGGAGGTGTATGTGTTTAAAAAATTAAGTTGATTAAATTAAGTCAGTGTTCCTCAATATTTTTTGAGTCGCCACCCCCTTTTGTGATATTCAAATAACCTGCGATTAAGCAATGGTAAATTTATTAAGGTAAAGGAAACACATTGAAAATATGGTTTCAGAATATAATTCTAACTTAATAATATTTAATTATCATCCTTATTTATACTTAAAGATATTTAATATATTTAATTATCTTGTTTAGTGTGATGGTTGCGCTTGCATCTGATAACCAGCTTTTTATTTTTTCATTTATGAAAAATCAGTGTCACATCATTGATAGAACATGGCAATGTAACCATATTAAACTAAATAAGTGCTAGGAATCGTCAATTAAAAATCACCGCGGCGGCCTCCAAGAAAACATTTCGCAACCCCCAAGGGGGTCGCGTCCCACTGTTTGGGAACCACTGAATTAAGTTGAAGTAACGGTTTTGACTGTAGTTTACATAATATTTTTAGACATATGTATACGTTTCTGACAATTTTTAAATATTGCTATAATAAGTTGTTGGCCTCGGTTTACGTGTAAATCTAAATATGTATAGAATCCGGTGAAGACAAAAGTGTGAACTTGATTTTCTCATGAAAATTTGAATAGTGCGCCTTGTGCGTTTAACGCATTAGTATTCATGGCATGGACAAACTATATGCAACAATTTACTGAATCGATGACCTGAACCTTGGGCAGCACGTTGTGCACTGCCCCTATAGTAGGTGCTCACGAATGTACGTGGCTGATTGTAATGTTTGGCAGTATTTTTTTCCTAATTTCGTTGGGAATACTTGAGTCCATTTGTTTGTTAAATGATATTTATTAAAATTGCATGTCAGGTTTACAGTGTCTGTGACGTTTATCAGTTAAGGGGGTCAGTGGAAAACAGGCACATGCCACATATGCATAAATTTTCGTTTCTTTGTACCATTAATTCGTTGCTGCAATGTAGTGTAATTGCATCACCTCCTAACATAATAGCATGTACGTTTCACCGAGTAGAATTATGATTCTAATTTTCTAAAATTCTAAATTTTCTTGACGTGACAGTTCTTACATTGTTTTCAAGCTGGAGATAACAGATATGTAGAGAAATTAATCATTTATAATTTATACGATGCAAACACAGTTAAAAGTGGTAAAAACGTTCTCGTAATTAAAATAAATGAAAAGATAACGAACGAAAAATATTATGAAATAGTGAGAAACAATATGTAGTTATATACGGCGAAATGAAGAAAAAAATAATTTTTCAGTTAAAATTCATTTACCATCTAATTCAGGCACCATTTAAAATAATTACAATGTACCGCATTTCCTATGGAAATAATGGTTCCTTCAACTTGCATTCCTCCAAAATCAATTATAGGTTCTCGAAACTGGTAAGTATAGTTGTACGCATGAATTTATCCAACTTGAAACCATGCACGAAGCAGTTGACAACACACTCCCGAACTAAACAGATAATAAACGTCGTTTGAATTTTAAAAGCGATAGATTGAATTTGCCTTCGTATGAACCGTCCGAGGTGACATCTATTACTGCCAATCCAATATCGCAATCTTTCTACTAATGGCCTAGTGTCTCAAGCACTTTAGCCCATACGATAAACAATGGTAGTATCGACATGACGAGCGTCTATTATTTATCGCTTGTGAATACTCAACAGCACAAAAGTTTACGAACCGGTGGCCTGCACATCCACGTGCACGCAAAAAGGAATAAGCCAACAAAAAAAAGTGTAACGAGGAATTGTTGCAACATGCGCTTCGGTGAATTCGTATTCAATAAGAAAATTACCTAAATTTACGAGTAAACAATACATTTGGTTACTGTAAAAAGAGACTAAGCCATGAACACTTAAAGAGCTTGACTTCAAAAAAATTTTGATGGTAATCTCTATTTTTTAAGGGACATGATTGGACGAAGTGTGGTTTGTTAAAAAACGTATGGCAATCTCGACGTTGAACAAAGATATACGAGACGTAGCTGACGTTAATAAGGGGATTTTATTTACCAGTATGTGTGAATCTACTGCAAGGGATTTTGATTTTCAGTCGAAGGGACCATTACCTCGCCCACGCAGCAAACGATCACCTAAAGTCCCGTGACCATCAAGTACAAGCGGTTCGAGACTGGCAGGGCCGTGACTATGTAAGTATGTACCTTGCAGTGAATTTTGCGAAACTCGCGAAATCATTGATATATTTTTAATTAAAATTCCTCCATTATCGATTTTTGTGAAAATATATGCAAAGCGATTCATGCCGCACTAGGGCAGCGTTTCCAAACTTTTCTCTTTGTAGATGAATCGTTTTAATTGATTCGATTACACGAAACTTTGCAATCTTACAGAGAAGCCAATAGTAAAGACACACGCTTCTTAGATATTGGAATTTAAATCTACAGTATAGAACTACCCTCCAAAGTTTCACCCCCTGACACCATCTTGCAAATGATCAGAGATGCAGTATTTTTTTAGATAGGTACGTGTTGTATGATTTCTGCGGGGAAACTGATATGGTGTTTATACATAGGGTAATTCCGGCTGACAAGGGAAGATCCCGAACCCGGGAATTCAAAAAATTCTGAAACTTTGTGAATATGTAGGGAATTTCCTCCTGATTACAACGCAATTTTTGTTTGCTGCCCAAATTCACTCTAAGGGGGTGTAATTGACCCCCGAAAATCCGGTTATTTTCCGATTTTGTGTTATAACTCGTGAAGTCTAAAATAGTTGGTTTACCAGATGATAGATCTAATTAAAAGAAGTAACTTTTGTCTGGAAACTTTTTTTCTATCTCTTACAGTTCGCGAGTTATAACACAAAATCGGAAAATAGCCGAATTTTCAGGGGTTAATTTCACCCCCTTCGAGTGAATTTGGGCAGCAGACAAAAATTGCGTTGTAATCAGGAGGAAATCCCCTACAAAGTTTCAGAATTTTTTGAATTTTCGGGTTCGGGATCTTCCCTTGTGAGATGGACCCGCTGTTCCATAGTTAAACATTCGACCAGCACGCGTGGGGGGTCTAGAAGATTAATTAATATATTAACATTTATGCATGTTTTTCAACTTATTTTTTTATAGTCTCTTAAGACATTGTACCTACTAAAGTAAGGTAATAAATTTTTTTTATGAAAACTGTAAATTATTCCTGAAATAAATTCTTAAAAAGAGCTTACTTTTCCGGCCGTCACAGTGGTGTTCCCCCTTAAGGATTTTTCAAACTATCCGTCAAATGAGCAGTGCGTCAGTGTTCATTCGTTATAATGATTGCAATCGAGTGTGTCTGTGAAATTTTACAGGATAGTCATAAAATGTTGACGAAAATCAACATTTTAATTTCTGGAAAAGATGATCATTTCTTGCGTCATCATAAGAATTAGTATCACTCTGTTGTTTGAAGAGATATTTACACCGATCTCATATAGCTATAATCCTAACCCACAACGGTGGTTTTGAAACCAACTGTAATGGCGCTGATAGATGGCGCACCAGGGCCGTTCCCGGCGGGGATGCAGAAGGTTCCTCCGCACCTGGGCGGCCAAACTATACTGAATTCCACTTAAGAGTAGACTCGTTCCGCGCAACGATGACTCTGAGGAGGCTGCTGATTGGTAGGAACTCGCCAGAGAAAGCGCTACGACCAATCGCGTGCGCAGACAGTGGCGGGAGCCGGTCAGATCGGTTGCAAATCGATGGTAGGTCTACTCTTATATGGAATGGTACATAGGGGCGGCAGCAGCCCGTTTATTATATGTATGTGCAATTTTGACTAATAAGAATAATAATCGAAACTCTTTTGCGTGATAACTGTTATATTATAGTCTAATATTCAGTAGTTTTAAAATACATAATTTTCAGGCGATATTAAAAACGCGGTCCATCTCTACCGGAATTACCCTATAGGTGAAAATTTACAAATAAGTTAAGAAAAGTTTTTAAGAGCTTTAAATGTAGTTAACCACTACACGTATACTTCAACTAATCTTGAAATCAGATTTTCCAAGAAATAAACTATCTACCGAAAAAGACTGATCCTGCGCTTTCGACTTGTTTTTGCCCAAGAAATCAGCTCCTTGCTGGTTGCACCGCCAATTTCTTCCCCAAACTGTACAGCTAAGGTCTAGTCTAACGCAAGAATTAACATTCCGTTCGCTCTCGATTCTCGCTGTTCGTCATGAGAACGGGAGGAAAAACGTCTCTACCCCTGTCACGATTCTCCCGAATACCCCGAAGCATCCGGTTCCCCACTTTACAGGCATTTTACGGAAACAGTACGGCCCTCCTGGTCGGCGTTACTCCTGAATATCGAGAATGCGCAGGTTCGTGGTGTGTGCACATACATAGGTGGGACGCACCCGCAGACTCCGCCACGCAGCCTGAATTCCGAATCGCGACATTTGCAGACCGATTTCTTATAATTGACACCACCCGATTATGGTGCTCATTCGTTAACCCTTGCCTGACGGACACAGGGCCAATTTGGATCCATCCCACGTACCAAGCTACTCAGATTACTTTGCGTTAATGTCACTTCTTCAAGATAATCAGAATCTCGGACCATAGGAAGATAAAAACTCATCATAAAACGCTATTCTAAAATATGTACAAACTAAATACGGATCCAAAATGGAGGTTTATACAGTCAAAAGCCAACCTATTCGCCATCCAAGGCTTAATTTATTTCTGGCACGATTAAACTTTAATCGGTGGGTACAGGGACTATTTTGATCCATGATAAAATTTTGTTCGTATAATTCTAGGGAGTAAAACTGAGGGGGATGAGAAAGAAAGGGTGTTTCCAACCCTTTCAATTTTGCTCGCGATAACTACTTATATTGTATACCTTGGAATGTCTTTATATTCGATTTTAATTTCGTATGATTAGAAATGATTATATTCTGAAAGGTCCAGATGGATCCTGTATTCCTCAGGCGGGGGTTAACCTAACCCTCGGAGAGTGGATAATAATGGAAGACTGCGGATAAAAATAAGAGTGAATTTAAGAGAGGACTTTTAGAGTATTTTTCGAAAGTCGGCGATTCATATGTAAACATTATGGAAAGAAGCGAGCATTGGCAGCGAAAAAAAAGAACATTGCCTCCTGTGAGGTTTGAACTCACGACCCCTGGTTTACGAGACCAGTGCTCTGCCACTGAGCTAAAGAGGCGTACGTTTTTCTCTCTTGATCTAAAAGTAATCAAACACAAATTCTAGGTACATTACTATTACAATAGATATTTAAATGTTATTGCCCAAAATACACATAAAGGTCGATGAGAACACTGAAAAGAGAGAATAACAGTTTTAACACACGCCTAGTAGCATGTACGACTAGCAACAGGTCTTTGTAGTCACTAGCGAATTGATTAGCATTATTCAAATTGCGTTGCTAATATTAAGTCTACCTTCTTTATAATTTTCATTCGATAATTGGATTTAGTTTACTAGTTCCCAATGCTCGGCCACTTATTATAAGTATCTGCGTGAATTTGAACAGAATTGTAAATTGAAAATAATTTTCACGAGTACACAATGTTTCAGTGATATCTATTGATACAAACAATTTTGGCAACTATGCGGAAAAGGTGTTTCAGCACCGATTTCAATGATTTTTGAATATCTTGTCGGGGACATGATTCTAAGCAACTTTTTTTTATTATACATTTAACCGCCGCTCGGCTTTAGTTCTCAAGATATTCATAAAACTCTGATCGGTACTCTAGTTTGGGTCATATTTGTTTAGCGGCCCCCGTGAGGGATTTAAGATAAAAAAATGTGTTTCAGAAACATAGATAGGTACTCTCCCTGTGCTGAATAACATCCCGACAAGGAACATAGTCCTTCGACAGCTGCAAATAGGTAGGCAGCATATGTACCAGCAACTTGGCGGATGCACACCATCCACGAGTCGCTGGTTCAAATCCCCATCACCATCCATGTCTGAAACGCTTTTTTATCTTAAATCTCTCAAAAGTTGGCGACCCCCTACGGGGGGCCGCTAAACAAGTCTGGCCCAACCAACGACCGATCAGAGTTTTTTGTGATTATCTCGAAAACTAAAGCCGAGCGGCGGTTATATATATAGAGAAAAGTTGTTCAGAATGTTGACCTTGACAACATATTTCAAGGTGATTAAAATCGGCGCCGAAACACCTTCTCTGCATAATTGCCAAAAATTTATCATTTTGCTCAGTATTTATGAAGTTTTGCGTTGCCTTCTTAAATATATGTAGGTATTTATAAATTCTTTTGCATGCATTCCTAGATATACCGAATGCAATAACAGTTACCAAGGGCTATACTGGAGTCTCTTTTAGCATTTCTTGTATAAAATCTGACAGTATCAAAGAAAATTTTAAATTTTTTCCAACTTTTTCTAGATCATTTCGGGATTATTTTTTTCTTAAATAGAAAACTACATTGTTGTTTCACTATCATGATAATATAAAACGAGTCCAGTTGACTTATTTAAAGTCATCGTGAAATGGCACAAGATTCAAAATTCCTACATTTCACTATTAAAAGACATATTTTATTGTGATATGACTGATCGCGCAAATAGTCATAATTAATTCATTATTCCACAGTTATTTTATATTTTTAAGTAGGTATCTGCTGCATTTGTACTTTGTTCTATTCTCACGGTACCAAAATAAAAATATAATATTTCATTAAAAAAAAACAGCGTACTGTGAACTTTGAATTTCGTATACGTGCATTAATTCCTCTACAATTACGTCGTTTCTTTCCCCATGAACGTTGATCCAAAAGGTCGATCGATCACATCACAACGGACATGTTACAAAGTCGACAGAAATAAAAATGCATCGATTGGGAATATAACGCGGCAAAAGAAGCATATTTACTGTACACACGCGAGTCAATACTATTACAGCTATACGAATACGCGATAATGTAAATATCGTTAGAATGATGTAACGACTTATGTAATTTGTAATTGCTCGTCGTAGCATCTACACGTTAATTACCGAAATCGCGAAAAGTGTTCCCAAAATAACATTCGTAGTTTCGTAGCGGCCGATATGATTAGGAGTCATCGCCACCGTTCGTACATGTGTAAGATTACTGTGCTCTTGAACAAAAATAATATGCATATTGCGCTTCGCGATAATGGAATCAGCGGAATTACGTTCGTTTTGGTTACTTAAACGGCCACTCGCCGCTGTGTTGCTATACATACCTATAGGTAGTTGCAAAGTATATATTCGTTTAATACTACACTCTAACAAAAAAATAAATATCTCTTTCCTTTTTGCACATTGGATAAATTTTAAAACACCTTAAGCTGCACCTTCTTGTTTTCTTTTGGCAAATTGCATGGAATTGTTGGACTAATACTTATATGCAGTGTAAACGTTAAAAAATATTTAAGTCCACCAAAGAATTAATACCGCGGATAAAATTTACGAAAAAATTTAATTACAAGCGAATATTTGTTGTTCCCCATAGACGATTTAAATTATCTAAAAATCGCACCTAGGGTTGATGCAAAATCCGACTTTTGGAAAAACCGGTTTTCGAATTCCACTACTCTCCAAAAAACCGGGTAGACCGGTTTTCGAATTTTCACAAAAAAATTAATTATAATAGAATCTAAATAAATAAATAAATATTTGCACTTATTTTAAACAATTTCGGTTTCTTTAATATTTATGGAATTACAACAATGTAACAAAATAAAGTATACTTATCTATACAAAACCGAATAAATAAAAAATAAATTAAAATATCTAAAATCCGTGCAATTTTTGAGTTCATTTAATATTTATGAATCGACAAACATATAACACAATAAAATACACTGCATACAAAACCAAATGGAAAAAAACTAAAATAATTAAAATCCGTACGAAATATAAATTATAAATCTTTATTTCGTTTAATATTTTTCTTCAGAATATATGGACTCATGAAGACTAGTGTTACAGTAAACTGTTAACTGTTACCTACCTACTACCAATATGCTTGTGATCGAGGCGATTTCAAGTGAAAATGTTAACGTTTTTAATAAAATAATTAATTCATTTATACATATTAATTCTAGTATATACAACTGGCTTTTTAAATTTAAAAACCGGTTTTCGAATTTTACAAATTTATAAAAAAAAACTGGTTTTTAAAAACCGACAAACCCTAATCGCACCCAATATGGATAATTAAATATACCTAGAACAAGCCATTTTATGCGACAGTTTTCGGCCGAAAACTGTGATTTTCACCAACTAACTGTTTTGTAGTTAAATCTACAAAAGGCATTTCTTAAATTTTCATTACGAGCACAGTCAAAAAAGTTGAAAAACACGACATTTACTATATTTTTCGCTATTCCGACCAATTGCAATTTTTTTCAAAACGACGAATTTCAAACTAATCCTTATAGCTCCTCAAAAAAACTCAAATCGTTTGGACCAATTTTAAGCAAGTTATTCTGTTTTAAAGGCTGACCGAATACTTTTGCACGCCACTGTAATTATCTGGTTAAATATTTAGCCGGAGGTGTTCGAAGAATGCCCACAATGGCCACAGTTCCGTGTGAAGGCGCGTGCAGTAGCCAATACACGCGATGGAAACGAATCGACCATATCTATTTATGTATATTCAACATCCCCTGAATCACCAGGAAACATCTTCATGCAAAGAGAGTGCATGCGTGCGCGCTGCCCTGTCACATGCCGTTTCAAAAATAGTTCGACCCAGAAATCCTGCATAACGCGGGACAGATGTCAATTGTCACATCCCGTTTTGCGCGGCGATCACAATGGGCCCACGAGATCCCTTCCTGAAAGGACACGTGCAAACCCTCTTTCTCTAGGCAGCTCCCAGAAAGGGCAGATGTTTTGGACCGTCTTAAAGATTTCAGGGCGGTGGGGAGCGGGCCCCTTTTCAGGGACTGCGTCGTACTCTTTGAGACGCTAAGTATAATAAAAGGCCCAACGGAACGTACCCGTGGGCCCATTGTGCGATTAAGCAGATGTTATTCAGTGAATGCGCAATGTATAATATGAACCGCGAACAAAGGGCACGATTTTTCTGACCGTGCGTAGAGATTTTTGCGTTTTCCTCGATCGTAATGCAGCGGGGAAGGGTGACGATGCCTTACCGACGAAACTTCACCGTTACGAAATTTCGCATTGGGTAAACGCTTTGCAAATTTCCCATTAATAGTTTGTCGATTATTAAGCAAACATTGTGAACCACGAACAGCGAACATGGTATTCTTAAATCAATCGATGCTTTCCAGTCCTCACCGGAATACATATTTTACTAACAAAAATTCACAGTTATAGCCAGACTCTATTATATTCCGCAGGTAGCATTAATCTTCCACGGATGACATCAATTTTTACTATCACTAACGGTGACGTGACGCCAATTTGAAATAGAGGCCTATTTCATTTATGTATATAATTATTTTAATGTTATTATATTTTTAATTATCATCATGTGATTTTATTATATTACAATGTTATAATATTCTCAAAATGCAATATAATTTCTATAATATAAATATCCAATAAGAAAAGAACTGCGCACAGCGCCGCATCCACTCCTTTACTTGCTTTCCTGCCCAAAAATGTTCAATAAGAATGTGACGACCGAGCTTACGCCGAGGCTGCTTTTTTCCGGTCAGTGTCACGAGACACAACAATGATTTGGCTTCGGAGAATCGGGCCAGGACGGTCTGCGCTGGTGGTGTGAGTGTCAGAGTTGTAAATCCGTTTCTCGTCGATCTCGACGTCAGGGCCGAGGTCAACCAGCAGCAGGACGTGCACCCGACTCGGTGGCACTCTGCTTTCTGGTTTTATTCACCGGCGGAATCGTTGCCAGTGGATTCTATCTCTCGAAGAGGATTGCCTCGTTAGCAGCCGCCATCCTTGCGTATATGTACATGTACATATGTACCTATATATGTATGCACGTATTACGTATACCTACGTCTACTTGATGACGAGGCACACGGGACACTTTTGTCGCCTGCAACTGGTGTTCTGTGTATGTATATACATATTCACACATGTTATGTTCTACTATCGTTATTAAATATATGCTGTCTCCATGGGGCGAATATGTTCGAAATATTAGTGGCGAGCCACGGAAGTGACTTGTGTGGAAAGGTCTTAATACCGGATATACAGTCGAACCTCCATAACTCGAAAACCTCTATAAGACGAAAATTTCCTTCATTCCCTTCCGCTCCGCTGTAAACACCTCTACAACTCGAAATAAAACTTCCTTAACTCGAACTATACTTTAATTGAACTCCATAAATCTCAGATATCTTGTGAATGAAATATATTTTGCGATAAATACTGATTATAAAACGAATTATTTATTATTCATTTTAAAAATAACGGATGGGACGAACGAAGGAGGCATAACAACGAAACTGAGAACGATATGAGGGGTGGAAGCAATTATTTCGATAAGGTACCGTCTTCCAAAATTGATATCGGTACATACTACTTCATGGAGGCAAAATCATTTGTGGAATGATAATTTTCAACCTTCGGGGAGCTGTTTCAGCTCTCAAAATTGAAACTGAGCAGGAATAAAAGAAATTTATCTTTTATACTTTAATGCTTAAGGGGACCTTCCGGTCTAAAAGTCGATTTTTTTTTTATTTCATTTTTCGAATGTTCAACCTTTTAGGAATACGTGTTTAAAAGGATTTGTTGAAAATCGTAAAATTCCCGAAGTTATAGGCATTTGAGTAGCGGCAAATGCATGGGCAACAACCAGCCACTCGGCGCTCACGTAAAACTTTAAACGCGTTTTTCTCGAAACAGTGTTCTCAAAACGGTGGGACCTGTATCTCCAAAAGTTATTATCCGATTCGACTGAACCTTTTTTTATTTTGAAGAATATACTTCTGGCTAGGGGGGGGGCTAGAAATATTACAAAAAATTGAAAATTTATAATTTTCAAAGGCGTTGAAAGGACGAAAAGTACAGGGAAAAGTGATTTCAAACTTCAAGTGTCGTTATTTTTAAAAAAAATGAAATTTTTTTAATTTTTTTCTAGTCCCCCCCCCCCCCCCCTAGCCAGAAGTATAATCTTCAAAATAAAATAAGTTTCAGTCGAATCGGATAATAACTTTTGGAGATACAGGTCCCACCGATTTGGATCAATTTTTTGACGCCTTGATTTTAACGACTCCCCAGGGCCGTCTGCAATGATTAATTATAAAACAAAAAATATATTTCTATAACTTAAGACATCCTTAATACAATGCAAAAAGTCCCCTTAAATTATATATAGTAGTTTTCCTTTAATTAATTCCTAAAAATCACCTATTTTTTTGGGCTCTAGACCGGAAGGTCCCCTTAATAACGTACCTATCTAAGTAGAAAAAGATCTGCTGCAGACAGTCGAATAATGTCCTAGCTAGTACACAAACCAACAACTAGGAGTAAGTGCTAACATTTTCGAACAAAAACGGAACTAAATAACTGTATGAACTCAATCAATAAATATTTATGTTTAATTGATTTAGTAAGTCTCGCCTTACCGTAAACAATAAAAATATCTCTTAAATCTGAACAGTCCATCAGGAATTCTTAAACGTCCAACGAAAGTAATTAAAAAACATTTAATTCCTTTATCCTTTTACTTAATGCCTACTAAAAGGTACAGCTGTAATTGTCCACCTCTTTTTAACGATGCTTCATCAGTTCTTTACACATACATTTCTGCCATGTTTATTTACATTCACAAATCTGGAGTTAAAATCCCCGACACGCCTGGCGTCTAAAACGGGAATTTAAACTATAAAGAAGGGCAAGAGGAACGTGCGCGCGCTACAAAGCCAAAGACGCTTTTAAATTCCCCAAACGGTGGTGCGTGTGCCGCACGCTAGGGGCGTCTAACTTTGTCCGCATTCCCCCATTCGAACGGGAATTCCATGGAAAATTGGAGGCATGCATAAGTGACATGGCCTAAGGTTTCATGCGCGCGTCTTTCGAGACGCTTCCCGTTGGGCGAAAACGGAATCGCGATCGACTGGTTGTTCAGGAGCAAGCTGCCGGTGGTCGGTCGGACGATGGGGACGAGCAGCAACCTCCGCTCCGTACCCTTGAACCTAGCAGACGCTCGCAACGTTGCCGTCTCGTTCGGCTGCGCTCGACTCCTCTCGGGTCGGTGCTTCCTTCGCAAGAATTCCGCGTCCGACGTTGTCGTTGGTGGCTGACGGGACGCGCCGCGCCGTCTGCGCTGACGTCACGACTCGGCGTTACGCGCAGCGTTACGTAAAAAACGTGCTGCTCAGCTCTCCTTTACTCACTGATGTGTATGTATACTGAGGCTATCGGCGCAATGCTCGCCGGGCATAGAAAAACCGTACAAAAATTTCGTGGCCGCCCGTTCTGGAATGCTCACTGAAACCAGGTGACTCGTAAAAATTCTCAGAGAGTAAACACGAGGGAAGTTAACGCGGACGCTGTTAACTCGGACGTTCTTACGACCGCAGTAACGTCGCCGCCTTGCATTAGTAGTTTTTTCTTTTGCCCGTACGTTGGCCTTGCCGCCCTGAATCTGGGTTACGCTCAGCCACGCTTTCTCCTCGGAGATTTCCGTGTCTGTCGACGACGATGCCGACTACAGCAGACACGGTGCATAATCTGACGTCACGCGGCGGTGTTACGTAAAAAACGCCGTGTCTCGTGAACTTGATTAACGCGTGCGCGCGACGTCTCGCCGCGTGACTTGTAACGAAATTTGTCGCTCGCTCCGGGCGATGCTATACAGGTTATCTTGCCTCCGTTCGCAGAACCAAGAGTGAACTTTTTTTTCGTTTCGTAGTACGTACGTTAGCCTTGCGTTTACGATGATTGTAGATCGGGGCTGCGCCCGAGTACGCTTTCTCCACAAGAATTTCACGTCCGCCGACGACGATGCTGACTCTCGGACAACATTGAGAGTATGTTGTATGTACAAAGTGACGTCACGCGCAGCGTTGCGCGTAGCGTTACGTAAAAAAGCGTGGCTGACGAATCGGAAATGCAGCGGTCTATTACTGTTAAGGCCGTACGATGAATTGGCTATACGGTAAAATAACGAGGCTAATCTGCATTCCATATTAGAGCATACCGACGCCCCTACCGATTTGCGACCGATCTGCGCAGCTCCCACGAATCTGACACATGCGATTGGTCGTAGCACTTTCGCGATTGGTCGTAGCATTTTCGCTGCCGGTTTACTACCAATCAGCAGTGTACCCCTGCGCGAAACCAGTATGCTCTAATGTGGAAGGCAGTATAGTATGGCGTGGTTGTAATGAAAAGTAACTTGAATAGAATCGTTCGCATCCAGCAATACGATGATGCATAAACCATCCAATATTTCTTGAGCGAAATAAATGCAACGCTGTTACGCGTATGCACCAGAAATTCTTCGATTTCTTTTCGCAGGATAAGTACATATCTGGACGAATCTGTTCAAGAAATATCGATGTAAAAATTGCTGTACTGTAAATCGCGGCTGGTAGGCGTCTCTCTCTCTTTTCCATCACCTCCTTTACTCTCGCTCGCTCTTTCTGCCCGTGTCTGTCTCCCGTTCGCACGCTCGTGTGCCATTTACGAGGCAAACCGGTTTAGGCTTTTTGCGAACCACGGCTTCGCAAAGAATGTTGATTTTTGCGATACACACCGCTGGGAACGTAACCTACATCATTATCCGGATGAGCTGGCCGCGCTCGAAGCCTCGTTTCCTCGCGAAGCCTTGAGTACTTCGTTGGATTTTATTTTTCGTTTCCATTATTAAACGCGACGGGGAACGAAGGCGTTCGAGGGTTATTCGAGACGAGCGTCCTCGGGGCTCGTGGCTCGTGGCCCGACGCGCAACGTCCCGATGCGCGCGCCAGCCCCGCGTCGGCTGAAATGACGAGTGATGCGTGCGCGCTCGGAGATAAAAAAAAAATCAGTTACGGCGACGGAACGAGGACTTCATGGTCGGGGACGAATTCGGCAATGCCTCACGGCCGGTTGTCATTCGCGGCACGGGCTGTCGCCGAAAATATTTTTACTACGGAACGCACGCGGCATGCGTCTCCGTTGATTAGCGTAAGTGGCCATTGTTCTCACTAACCTACAGCACTGTGCTCATTATCATTTTTCAGGCGTGACGCCACTGCCAAACAGTCGCGACGGCCTCTCGGCCGCGCATGTTAACTGTTCACGATAAACAGCGCCACACGAGCGCGAAAACTCAAATAGCGTACGCACGTATTCATACGCAGGGTTACCAGGCGATCCAGTACACTTACGGGCATATATGACGTCACTTAGCTTGGATTGGCTCGGCGTTGACATGACGTCACGGCGTCACCAATCAAATATAAGTATTCCCCTTCTCCTACGCCGTATGACGTCATATAGGCCAGCACACCTCCATTTTTTCAGTACGCCTGGCAACCCTGTTCATACGTGTTATAGGTATTGAAAGAAACAGCGACAATTCAAAATCCCCTCTTGTTTAGAAAACGGTAGTCGTAATTTATCGTGCTTCATTTTCTACTTCAGACGCGAGTGTACTATTGGAATAGATGTTTGATACGGCAGGGCCGTATTAAGCCTCTCGTAGGTCTTCTATGAACGGAGTAATTATTGTGTTTACTGCAATATTATGACTTCGGACTTTTTTTTATGTTTTCTCGAATTTAAAACAGGTAAAGAAATATACAGTGATGGTGTCAAAAAAATTTTACAGCTAAACGATAGTCGATTTTGTCACGCAGATGCGCATCGATATTTTTTAATCGTTTTTAATTTATCGGTATACGGCACCTCGACAATCAATAAATTAAAAACATCGATGGAAATAAGTAAAAATTGTTAATCGTTGAAGATATGTGTTAAAAGCGATGAAAGTAAAAGTATGAACTACATATATCAACAAGGAAGATGCATTCCCTTTAAAAAGGACGAATGAATGAAAAAATTAATAATATTCAGAGACTTTCTGTCATTGTAGGTATTCGCCTCTGTAATTATTAACACTAATATACAGATATACAAAAGGTAGTCAATATATTTATTATCTTGTAACGTCATTACATAAGAACTTTTAAACATGCTTTCGCCTGCTTCCTTGTTTTATGTATGTAATCTTATAAATATGTAAACATTAAACTTTCTTTTGGTCACCACTTATACAGTGGGTCACATAACGTGTTGTTAGTTATTTTCAGAAAAGTATGTGATATGTATTGTACCCTTATTAGACTACATCCAGAGTACTAGTAGTATATTAAAAAAAAAATCATTAAAAGAGTTAATAAATGTTTACACGTTCATATTCTAAATATTTAATGAAATAATCTCTAATTCTAAGTAGGCTTCTTTCGATGTGCCTCACTTCCCTTCGTGGATTTTTTTATTGAACGATATTTCCCGTTAGACTCCCATAACCCATAATCATATTCAGTAGATACAAGTATACGAAAATAACAATTTCTAATCGCAGTCCATTTAAAAACAAGGGGTTCCCATTAAATCGACATTTGCTACCTAAACTACAAAAACAAGATACTCCGAGAAAATAACTTGTATATAACAATTTACGTGGCCTACCTTGCACATTTTTTTTTTTTCAAATTTAGACACTGTCTATCGTACGTAACTGATGCTATGGGCCTGGATGGCAGCGTGTCGCAATATCGTATACCGTTTTCATATTGTAATGTTTCGCACATCTCCATTGCAAATGCTTTATCACTACACGCGTTTATCGATCGGTGCTGCTGTCATGGTACGGTAGATGCGCGCGGAGGGCCGAAATACGCAGCGCAAAATCTGCCCGTGAAACGAACAGCCTAATTACGTTGCTGAATGGCCCGCGGAGTTCATCTAGATGCGACTACCAGCGGGCTTAAAGGGGTCTCACTGTCTGCAGCCAGAGAACCGGTTAGACGAAACTTTCGAAAATTCCAGAATGACGTAGTTGCTTTCACGCGTGTGTACATGCACCGCGAAGATACACAGCCGTGTTTCTCCCATCGTTCTTCATTTACAGTTACTTACGTAAGATAGTCGCGCGAGCCTCTTTCTCGAGTCTTCGACGCATGGCAATTGACTTGGTCACGTTTTACCGTACGTATGTAAAGAAAACCGTGCGTGCACCCGAACGCTGTCGCGGACACTCGCTGATCCATTATTGCAAAGGGAATCTCTTTTTTCGACAATAATTGTGTTGTCTACTTACCGTGATCCCGTTGTTAGCACACGAAACACATTTCACATAAAGGATGCTCATTCCACTAGTTATCTACGCTTTAAAAGGGCGCATAGAATGGAAACACTTTGCAGCTTCGTAAATACTTGAATGAGTGTTTACGTACAATATAGGGTGAATGAAAAAAAAAAGGGCGATGATAGAAGTTTGGGTTGTACACAGAGAATTAGGGAAATTATATAAGTTAATATTAGTTTCCAATTACGTTCCAGATGAACCATATCGGAATAATATTTATTTTCATATTCTTGGCAGGTGAATGACATGCTCATTTTAATCGTCAAATATTGCAGTGAGATAAGGAAGGTTGTTATTAGTCACTTCGAACTATTGTATTGTCTCGTGTATTTTCGTCTTGGCAATTGCTCTTATCTACTTTTTTCTTATCATACAATCGCACAGCAAGGTTATACGTACATATTTATTTAGCGATTGATGCCTTTATGCATAATATTTGAGGAATAAAGAGAGGTGGATCACTTGCATTCAAGGATCTGGATATTTATTGTCCATTTCTGTGAGTACTGATAGGTATTGAATTCCTCGAATTTTTTACTGTATATTGTACAGATACGTACACTTATTAATATGTAAACATCACAATACGTCTAAAGCTGATTAACAAATAGATTAATTCTTTCATTTTATACATATATATATATATATATTAAAGTACTTTTGTTAGTTCATTGAGCCACACACAATTTTATTTTAATTAAAATATTTTGTTTTGGAATACGTCCCAACCAAAACTAGAAATAATAAATTCCGCATCGCAGATATATTACAAAAAACATTGTGCAAGAAGACTATCCTAAACGTTTGTAGGTAGTTTAACCCTTCGTTGACACACCTCCTTTTTCGACCAACTTTGACATACCTGGGTGGCTCACACCCAGAACAATTTTTGAACGACTGCCATTTTCGTCTAAAGAATGCAATCGTTATGAAAAAAAGCATGGGCCAATTTCAAGGTCTGTAGAATGTATTCCAATAGATTTTTGATTGGCATTTCATCACAGTTTTTGCAAAAAAATCTAGATTTAAGGTTACCATATGTCTAGGAAACGCGAAGAAAATCTTCAGGAAATTGTAACTTCTACAGATTTCAATATTATTTCGCATATAGAAAGTACAGAGCGTCAAAATCAGTTTATGGGTGGCTCACACCCAGAGTGGCAACGAAGGGTTAAAAGAATATGAGTTTTGATAATATGTTGGAGTATTTTTATGACACAAAAGTAAAATCTATCATTTTATTTAAAATCTGTTTCGAAATAAAAAACTGCAATAAAGGAAAATTTGTATACGGCTCAATAAAACAGAATAAATAATTTCGAAAAGTATAAATAATGTAATATATTGTTCCATTAATTTGCTAAATATGTAAAGCAACGAATATGGAAGTATTGTAACAATCAAATACTAATCACAGTACTTTTGTACAAAATGGTCCATCAGAAGTAAAGCATTTTAAATAATTTTTTACATTTTGAAAATATGAAAAAATATTGTAGACGTAGTACCTATTCAAAGAGTAAATATAATACACAATAAATTTATTTCTTAATAGGCACCACTTTTTAAAAAAAATATTTTTTCTTTAAAAAAGAGAGAATATTTTAACCATTCCGATAGTCATGACATTTAAAAAAAGTGATCCTATGAATGAAAAAAAAAACCAAAAGTAGTTAAAATTATAGGTAGAATATACGTTCGCATTTTCCAAACTAGAAAAGTTATTTATACGTTCTGTTATTGGCAAATATATAATATAAGGAATTCTGCTTGTCCAATATCGAAATTTGAGTTCATAATTTCAGTTCCAGAAACGTATTATTTCGCGCAATGCAATTTACTGAAGACGAAATAGATTTAACAGTTTTGACGCAACATAAAAAGTTTCTCGGCCAAAATTGACACACATCGAAATAACACAAAAATAATAAAGTACTTACGTTATCGCTGGGAGATCGATGCACGATCTATACGAGGTGGAAGGGTTGTTGGGGGTTGGTTGCCTTTTCGTGGTTTCTCCAGAAGCGACTGCAAATTATGAAAACGTAAACTTATAATGAAACATGAATGCAACAAAAAGAATGATCCATATTTTACATCGAGACTCGAATCGCATACTGACGTAATTTATGTCTGTCATTGTACTTCTTTCCATACATTAAGTATTACCAAATTTATGAATAAATGTAGTATATACATATACTTTATTTACGAAAAAAAATTATCAAAGCGTAAATCACCCTAGTATACAATTGTAGTGGAAGTACCAAAGTGGCTAAATACCAAAATCCGGTAAATTCGGATTTTTCCGTAATTAGGTGCTGCATAAGTACTATCACCAATAACCAGGGGCGGATTTTTACTAAAGTAGGCTGAAACCTAGGGCGGCAAATTTGGACGAAAGAAATTGGAAAAGGTAGCGAAATGTCTTTACCTGTAATCTTTTTGTTTTTATCCATCCATTTTCCCTAACACCGAAAGTGAAGGATGATCTATAAACACAGAGGCTTGAGAAAACTTTGTAAACAATTCATTTTTTTTTTCATGTAGCAAATTATTAATTACTCGTAGGTATGTAAGTTGTCATGTTGAATTAATTTGAAAATAGTCTCAAATCTTTTAAATTAAAATATTTGATGATGTTTCGCGGAAAGGGCGACCGATGCTTGTTAACCTAGGGGCGCCAAATCTCTAAACCCGCCCCTGCCAGTAACCCTTCAAAATAACTGAAAAGTGTAGATATCTATATATTTTTGTTCCTTTTGTGATAGCAACTTAAATCAAATTCTTCCTCTTTATATTAATTAAACAACTACTGATATACCATTCCACATAAGAGTAGACCTACGCCCCCACCGATTTGCAACCAATCTGCGCAGCTCCCACAACCGCCTGCGCACGCGATTGGTCGTAGCGATTTCTCTGCCGATTTCCTACCAACCAACAGCCTCCTCACTCCTCGGAGTCATCGTTGCGCGGAACGAGTCTACACTTAAGTGGAATTCAGTATAGTATTCGATACTTAGTCCCTTTTGTACTACCACGCCACAATTAAAGTTACAACTCGGATCGCATAAGCAAAATATCACGTACCACAACTACAACTACGCTGGTCACTAGGCGTTCCCGTGAGCCTCCCTTCAGATCTGGCCGTTAATATTTCATTGATCCTCCAGTCTTCTATTTCTTTGCGCAACACTGTAATTCGATCGTCACGATCCATATCGTCACAACACTTGTTCACTATAGACGCGGAGTGATCTTTGGATTCAACTCTTTTTCTCGTCATAGTTTCATTCAGCGAGGACGGATTTAAAGCATTCTGTCGTTTTACCGCGGGATTATTCCCACCCTTTCCCTTCGCAGCGAAAGGAGTTTTATTTTTCATATTCGTTTTCGCGAATGGCTGTTGCGACTTTACTGAACGTGATCCTTTATGCGATATGGAATTTGTTCTATTGTATGACATTTCTAGAAGCAGTTCAGCGATTAGAATCACTCATACACCATCGTCCGATTGTCTGGAAACACAGAATTAAAATGATACAACGTCGTGCGAAACTTCCGGCTATTCAGCGGAAACATCATAAATGTTTATAAAAGAATGTGTAAATATTCGAGCGAAGTGTCGAATGTAAATCAAATAGAACGAATATACTGAAAAATTGCAAGAGCACGCCATCTATACAAAACAGCATTCGTTGGTCCAATAAGTTACTTACGATGGCATAGTAGGTAGGTAATAATTTCTTGGACATAGTTAAAATTGCAAATGACAATTAGAGTTCACGAGATGATTCGCTTACTTGGATTTCTATCGGTTGAATGGCAATGCGTGTAGCATCGTTGTTAAGAACGTAAGTAAACACAAGAGCATTAGTGTAAATAAACCATTATGATTTACTACCAATAAGACAGAGAAGAATTTTGTGGGTAACATCTCGGAGTTTCGTGGAATATGTATAACTGAAATTTAGCACGGCGCGAAGTTCTGTGCGTTTATGGCTTACAGTGTTTATACCAACATAACGCGAATCAAAAACGCCGATCCATTAAAGGTCTCTGCACACATATCAGTTCCGTGCCAGTTCCCTGCCAACGTGCCGGTGGTACGAGAAACAGGCGAAAGAGGATCTCTTCTTACACACCACTGGCACGGAACTGATATATGTGTGCAGAGACCTTTATTCTACACAAACGGTACTGCAAAGTGCAAGCTACATACATTAAAACGTCGCACGGAGGCTCGCACAATGCAACGTATGTATGTATTTGAAGTTTCTGTCGTTTTTACGAACCCTCGTTTGTCACCTGTTCTTGCTCCGTTACCGTGACCAACCTAAAGCGTTGTAGTTTCGCACAAAAAGGGGCATAAGGTGAAATAATCGTAGGCAAGAACTATCCTCTAGCTTACGAGACCTCGCGTCAATTCAGTATGTACCAAGTTGTGCTTTCAGGAGAAATTTTATTTAAAAAAAATGTCAAAATCTTTTTCCCTAGTAAAATGAAACCTATTGTTACTTACGTTGAAAATTTATCTCCATTATATGTATTATTAGTAAGAATAAAGAATTGTAGGATCTATGTGTGCGCACACGCGAATTTGCGTGCGTATGTACAACGTATTTAATATTTTTGTGTAAAAGGTTATTAAATATTTAGTAGAGAGTATATTTGTATGTAAATAAACTTATGTGACACGCTTACAGATTGTGACTTAATGACATTTGGAATATAATACAAATGATCTATTAAACTATAACGACGAGAACATTTTTAATGCTGCCTTACCTAATAAAAGAAATAAACGCTTCGAACGTACCCGAAATAAAGACGCGGCCCACTGCGGTTGGTATACTGCGATCAACTACCGCCACGAAACATCTGCTCATTTTCTACTACCTTTGTCCCTTATGCAGTTTCACTCACAACTCCCCTGTTGTAACTATTGTATAAGCGCGTAGCTAATTCTAATCTTGACAATTTTTTTAACGATATTTGCACACCGTCTTGTCGAGGTATGCTCTTATTATTTCAAATATAACCGCTTCGAGTAAATATCAGTGCGTGAATTATCGAGATTATTGTATTGAAATCTTACGAACAACTACGATACGTTGTGTTGTATACCTATATGTATTCAGTCTTAACAGCTGCGGTTTAAAAAATACATGATTTCTGTAGAATTAACAGTAAGTAGGATTATTGGACGCGCAGCTGTAAAATAAAGGCATTTGCACCTGGAACTTTTTAATAATTCCAGCATCGAAAATTTTCCCAGCTTGTCACATTTTATTAAAGAATCTTTCATGAATTTCGAGAACTTGCTTCTTAACGTAGAAGCAAAGTCCATGCGTGCACCGCGCGCACGTGCTGCACAAAAGTAGATACGTCCTAACCTCAAAATTCTTCGCACCAGAGTTCTATTCGTACTTCACGGTGTAACAGCAATTAGTTGGTGCGTGAATATAAAGCTTTTTGCTAGAAACTAAACCACTTATTGTAATGGCAATGCAGGTTCCTACAAATGTGGACGGAGAACAGATCAAAGCCGTATGTATTTGCACCGCTTTCGTACATTAATTATTTAAAAAATGATCATACTTCCGAGAATGTATAAATGAACCATGTATCTGCCTATTTACGAGTGCGAAACATAATGGGGTTGTTAGATCTCGAATCATGCTCGTGGAAATAAATCGTGAAACAAAGTAGAAACTTCGAATGACGGAAATTTTTCTACCCCAGTTTCGAGACTTTCTGACGTCCTACAATAAATTGTCAGAGATTTGCTTTATTGACTGCATAAACGACTTTACCGCACGGGACATTAAGGCGAAGGAGGAGAAGTGCGCCCTAAATTGCATGGAAAAGTATCTGAAGATGAACCAGAGGGTGTCCCAACGGTTTCAAGAATTTCAAATGATCGCCAACGAAAATGCACTGGCTGTTAACACAAAGTTAGGCGAAGGTAGATAATTTCGAACGTTATGTAAGTGATGTTTAAATAAATTAATTTCTCAGAGACAGTACAGCAAGCATCGTCCACCGAATGTTATATCGCAACGTAGCCTTATCCTTGTCCTTCGAGGATTACTCAAATGAACGTGTAATTGAAATCTACAGAATGATAAGATATTCATTTAGAGTTTGTAACATTAATATCGTTTATGTTATATATAATATCTGCAGCAAATTTTACTGTATACGGTTTGCGTAAAGAATGTTAAATAAACAGCAAATACCGACCGAGGCGGAAGTGATTAAAATGAAATACTAGCGAAAGTATACATGTATATCCAGTTTAATTGAAAGGTTTTAATGATTTGTATATTTAAGGGGACCTTCCGGTCTAGAGCCCAAAAAAAAGGTGATTTTTAGGAATTAATTAAAGGAAAACTACTATATATAATTTAATGGGACTTTTGGCATTCTATTAAGGATGTCTTAAGTTATAGAAATATATTTTTTGTTTTATAATTAATCATTGCAGACGGCCCTGGGGAGTCGTTAAAGTCAAGGCGTGAAACAATTGATCCAAATCGGTGGGACCTGTATCTCCAAAAGTTATTATCCGATTCGACTGAAACTTATTTTATTTTGAAGATTATACTTCTGGCTAGGGGGGGGGGACTAGAAAAAAATTAAAAAAATTACATTTTTTTTAAAAATAACGACACTTGAAGTTTGAAATCACTTTTCCCTGTACTTTTCGTCCTTTCAACGCCTTTGAAAATTATAAATTTTCAATTTTTTGTAATATTTCTAGTTCCCCCCCTAGCCAGAAGTATATTCTTCAAAATAAAAAAAGGTTCAGTCGAATCGGATAATAACTTTTCGAGATACAGGTCCCATCGTTTTGAGAACACTGTTTCGAGAAAAACGCGTTTAAGGGGGGAAGCCACTGTGACGGTCGAAAATAAAGGCTATTTTCAAAACATTCTTTTATAATGGAATGTAACTTTCTACGAAAAATCTTTATTACCAACTGAAAATACATATATTTGACTAATATTTTATGCTCGCAGATTGACAAAATTTTCGGTTGTATGGCCACAGCATACGATAACGTTAGGCTCTGCAAAAAAAAAATTACAAAACGGATGCACGTGTAACTTTCCAACATTTGATCCGAATTGAAAAATTCGAACGGTTTCTTAAAGTATATTACAATAGCTTCAGTTGCACGTACGGATTTAAAAAAATATTCATTTTTGAAGAAATGGCGGACTTGAGAAGAAATCTTGACCAAATAGTATAAAAAATCAACATGTTTTTCAATGTTACTATTGAATGAATTATGCGTTCAAAAAATCCGTACGTGCAACTGAAGCTATTGTAATATACTTTAAGAAACCGTTCGAATTTTTCAATTCGGATCAAATGTTGGAAAGTTACACGTGCATCCGTTTTGTAATTTTTTTTTTGCAGAGCCTAACGTTATCGTATGCTGTGGCCATACAACCGAAAATTTTGTCAATCTGCGAGCATAAAATATTAGTCAAATATATGTATTTTCCGTTGGTAATAAAGATTTTTCGTAGAAAGTTACATTCCATTATAAAAGAATGTCTTGAAAATAGCCTTTATTTTCGACCGTCACAGTGGCTTCCCCCCTTAAAGGTTTACGTGAGCGCCGAGTGCCCAGTTGTTGCTCATGCATTTGCCGCTACTCAAATGCCTATAACTTCTGGAATTTTACGAATTCCAACAAATCCTTTTAAACACGTATTCCTAAAAGGTTGAACATTCGAAAAATGAAATAAAAAAAAATCGACTTTTAGACCGGAAGGTCCCCTTAAATATACAGCGAACGTGTGTGATTTTTTTGTATAAGAATTCGCAGGTTCTCTGTTGTATTAAAAGGGAGGTGTGCAAAACCACGTGAACGTACATATAAATAATTTATTTTAGAAAACGAATTAACAAAACAGTATTTCGTTCGCTTTAACTGGACTTCGAGTGACCGAAGTCGTGAAATTTTGGTTTCCCGTGAATCTCAATGTCCATGCTGTTCGAGTCCCATTCCAAATGGGACAATTTTGGTACAGCCTGCATCGAATCTAAATTTGACGCAGGGCTCGCGATCTGCGAGCCGAAGCTTGCGCTCGTGATCTGATATTCCTGATTATGCATCGTCGATTCCGGATTCGGCGTGTTCGGCGGAGTTCTCCTTAGTCTCTTATAATCTGAAAATCTCTTTAGTGGTACTTGATCTACACAAATGGCTTGCGTAGTATGTCGAGTTTTGTATAAAATTGGACAACCTAAATCTCCTTTTAAACTTAGACTATACAGGTTCGCGAGCCTGCGAAGCTTTTCTCGTTCAGGCTGACGCATAGGGTGTAGCCTGAGTTCACTTTGGGTAGGGTCTTGCAAGAATCTAGACACTTTCTCGTTGGCCGACGTGATGATCGAGTATCCGGGCTTATTGTCGACGTGACGGCGGCCGGCGCGTATTTCTCTCCCGCTCAGACCTTCTTGAATTCTTTGAATTCTCTGTCTGTAACTCTTCCTGGTCTTGTCCATCGTGTGCTCGAAACTTCCGTGTATTATCATTTGAAACGTCGGGTCTGTAACGACTTTATCTTCGGTGGTACTTTCGCTTTCGTCCCACCAACCCGGCTCTCCGATCCAATCCGACTGCTCGTCGTCTCCTGCAGTTAAACGAATCGGGTTAATCCGATATTCACTACTCCGAATAAATAGTCTAATACCTTCTCGATCTTCGTCGTTCGTGATAAGTCCGGTTTCCGAGTCACTCGACGAGATACTTGAACTCGATATCCTTGAGCAGTCGATGGCATCGTCGGTCTGCATTTTGATGCGATTTTTCGACTTCCCGTTCCGATTCGGTTTCAGCGCTCTCATTTCGCAGTCCGTAGAACGCTCTCTGCACGATCTTTTACGTTTGCCGCAACTGTAATTAGGCGAAAGGTTTTAAAGCGAGTCAATTCTCATATCGACGTGCGTTACGAAAAGTAGCACGTTTCAATTTTCTTACGAACAGTAGCACGTTTTGGTTTGCCACGAAAAGAAGCACGTTCCATCGTTTCCGACGAATATTAGCACGTTTGGTCTTCTGCCGCGAAGACTAACACATTTCACTGCCTCGCCACGAAGAATAGCACATTTCGTACTGTTGCGACGAAAACTAGCACGTTATACTGTTTCGCCACGAATAATAGCACGTTTGGGAATTTATGGCGAAAACTAACATATTATCCGGTTTGGCCACGAAGAATAGCTCGTTTTGGATTATACTGCAGACTGCAGAAACTATCGCGTTTCAGCGCGTGGGCAGTTTAAAAGAATTCAACTGTTGAAAATATTGTTTAATAAATAATAATTCCATCTAATCTCCAAAAGACAACACATATGAAAATTTTAATCTACATAATTTAAGTAAGGGAGGGTGGGGGAATTGCGAACGCGGGGTAAACGCGAACATGCTACTTTTCGTGGCAAACCGCTCTAACGTGCTAGTTTGCGCAGCGAAAGACGAAACATGCTATTTTTCGTGGCAAACCGCTCAAACGTGCTAGTTTTCGCAGCGAAAACCGCAACGTGCTAGTTTTCGCAGCGAAAACCGCAACGTGATAGTTTTCGCAGCGAAAACCGCAACGTGATAGTTTTCGTGAGAACGAAGGCAAACGTGCTACTTTTCGTAAGAAAATTGAAACGTGCTACTTTTCGTAACGCACGTCGATATAGTCCCTAAATTCTATTCGTTTCTTACTACACTATGCGCGTATACATATATCACGTTACTACGTATTACCATATCGTTCCGTATCTGTTTTTACAGTCACTTCGAACAACTCTCTTCTTGTCTCCAAGCGTCGTCATAATCGCGACCGTTTGAGACGTCGAGGGATTAGAGTCGGAATCGACGGCTAATCTCTTGAATTTTCTTTTACGCCTCGGATTTACTCTGGGCACGAAATTCTCGTTAACCGAATCGCTCTCGATATTGCTGGCATTGTTCAAGTTAAAGAACCGTGCGAATCGCTCCGTTTGATTCGTGTCGTCGCTGTCGGACTGATATTTGGAGGCGGTGTTATTCTTCGGAATATGGATGTCGCAAATGGAAGACGAACTGTCGTCCGAATGTTTGTTCATGTGCAGCGAAGCTGAAATTGAAAGTAATCGCTTGAATATTGTCTTTCGAAGTTCTCCGGTTATTTCTCACGTTTCAGAAATTACTTTTCAAAGATTCATAAAATTTGACTTCTTCGCGCAAGGAATTATGGTTTCTACAAGGACATTCTTGGCGACAATCCTCCGTTTGGCTCGTAGAGCTAGACTGGAG
Source organism: Andrena fulva (assembly GCA_946251845.1). Taxonomy (NCBI): domain Eukaryota; kingdom Metazoa; phylum Arthropoda; class Insecta; order Hymenoptera; family Andrenidae; genus Andrena; species Andrena fulva. The sequence continues at coordinate 26,496,446 of OX276327.1, forward strand.
CTGATTTCGTAGGAAAGCGATTAGAACGCGGATGTTCGAATCCGTATCGCTCTTTCCTTAGAAGGCGCTCGCGTTAAAACTTGACTTAGGAAACGTTCGAGGGAATCTCTACGAGTCAATTATAGTCTCTTACGTATTTGCTTCCGTACACTTACGAATATTGCCCGTGGAACGAGCCCGTCTCCTGATGCCCCATCTGCGCCTGACATTCGCACTGTTGCTACTCTCTTCTAATGCCAAACTTAAATCATGCACAAGTGCCTCCATTTTTACTCTTAAATCTGCTGGTACAGCTTTCAAAACACACTCCATTTGAAGGATGCGTTTGTTCCTAAATAATATTTCATACAATTTGGGTTTCACCTGATAAGTTTTAATGCGATGAGAATAAAATGTCGACAATATCCTAAGTTTATTATATAACAAATGTTTATCGAACAATTATCTTTTATCCCGAAAATATTCGCATTACACAATTATTGTATATTTTTTTTATAATTAAGTATAAATTCGTTATGATTATCTTGTATACGTAAAATATTCGTCTACCGAACGCGTAAATTAACCGATTTCTATATCTCTGTTTTAAACAGCATCTATATCTAATCCGAATAATGTTTATATTAAACGATCTGAAACTTAATTTTAATGCTCTATAATGACCATTTGCTTTTCCGATAAACGAACGCGATTCATCTGGAGTGTATCTTGTTTGCCACTTTACAACTGATAATGAATATTGGTAGGCAACAAACAATGCGACACAGATGTTAGTACGAAATAATATTCACAACCTTGTTAAAAAAAATAACGATTACTCGAAGTAAATGCGAAAGGAATTGTGGAATGCATATTTTACATTGGTGACAAGATAGAAACACCGATTACAACTGCGCGCTTACCTCGTACATACAATCGTGCAAGATGCGAAGTTTCTTTAAACTGGTATCATTGTTAATTAGTATCCTTCATAATTAGTGGTTCAAAAATACATGTAACAAGCCATAAGAAACTGTCAGCTACAAACTATTTTCACTGTGCGTCGTAGGCGTTCTCCACCTTCCTTATTTTACAATAGTGTGTGACGCCGAGCTTGCGACAGTGTCGTTTGGTGTCGTTCGTGCGTGTATCACACTGTATTCTACACACAAGCAATAATTTGGTCATGGTGGGACGAACCGTGGACCTGAAGGACGGTGCATAAACTAGACTTCGTGGCGCGGGGAGTGAAGCTTTGGGGGGCCCACGAGGGGAAGGTATTTTCAGCCATCTTGATTGGGTCTACCGGTGCTGCCGTCTACGAATGTTCACGCCGTGGTAAAGTTTAAAACTATTTACACTAAACAGAGCCGGTTTAGCTACATATTAGCAACAATTGGTGTCTCATACCATTTTTGGGGGCCTAAGAAATCAATTATAAAGAAATTGCTTTTTCATACAAGAATATTCTTGTGTGGAACCTTTATTTTCTTTACAGTTACTTTTAGAAAGTAATTTTCCTAGTTTCTTCTATTTACCACGTTCTGTATGTAAGTCTTTGTGGAAGATCTATTCGTAGAGCTTTTTCTGATGCAGATCGGCATTTTTAATGTCGGCTACCACCGACTATGATCGAATTCCACTTACGCCCATTGGCGTAACTAGTTAGGGGGCCCGGTGGGCCAGGCCCCCCCAAAATGCGGATTGGCCCACCAAAACGCGGAATGACCCCTCCCTAGAAACTATCGAAATAAGTAAAAAACATTCGTCTGATCGTAAAATCCCATCCTAAAAGAAACAAATATTTGGGCCGAAATGCTATATGCAGTGCAACTAAATAAAAAAAATACAACACTGTTCTTATTACGTTAAATTATGAATTAAAACAGTTAGAATTAAGCTGCTAAATGTAGGTAAATCTACCTAAATAAAAAAGAGAGAGAAAAGTGGGGAGATGGGACCTGGCCCCCCCAGACAAAAACCCTAGTCACGCCAATGCTTACGCCCAAATCGCCCGTGATTTTCATTAAGGTAGGTTTTCCCATACGGGACTAGAAGCAACGTCAAGAATTTCAAAGTCGATTTTCTCGAAAATTAAGCGCAATATAAAAAAAAATTACTTTATCGTTTCTACTTATAACAAGTAAATAAGCCGAGAAAAAGGAATAAACTTTTTTGCTATTGCGCTTCATTTTCGAGAAAATCGACTTTGAAATTCTTGTGTAGGGAAACCTACCCTAATGAAAATCATGGGCGATTTGGGCGTAAGTGAAATTCGCCCTATGTAACAATTTATATTTCTATACCAATTTTTATGCTTGTAATTCAGCAACTATTCGGTAAGTGCTAACAGTAAGTACTCTCAGATTATATTATCATCCACCGAATATTTAAACTCGGCTTCAGAGTAGTGATGCGCGATATTTATCGATAACTGTACATATCGATATTTGTCTGTCGATATGTCGATATTTTTTATCGGTATTTCAAACACTAATAATTACAGGTATCGATAATTTTGGTGAAAGTATCGATAATTTTTGCTGCGCCTCCCTTCGTTCAAGCCAATTCAAGCTAATAATTTTCAAATTACTACATGTAAGAAAATTTAATAATTATTTTTCTTAATCTTATATTGAATGATGCCCACGATGTTTCTTATTAAAATATAAATTCTAGTTTCTTTTATAAATAAGATTTTGAAAGTAAATTACTGGTTTTCATTTTAACACTTTGAATCTTAATTTAAATAAAATAATTTCTTAATGGTACAATATAAAAATGTTTATCTTAGAAAATTCTGTTTAATCCAAAATGATATTCTCTTGAATATATGTAGCTTATTTTTTGAATTGATACAATCTTCGTATCGATACTTTTTTAATAATATATTTCATGTATCGATATTGAACGAAAAAATATATATCGATTATTTGCGGCGTCGATTCTTGTGTAATTATTTATAAATCCAATCGTAAAAATACCAGTTTGCATATTGTGAAAGGATGTAAAAGACTTCCACGAAAAGTTCGAGACAACAGGCCATAGATGACAGCACTATTTGACCGGCACAAGATGGCTGATAGTATACCGCCCCTCCCCGCGGAGAGCTTCACTCCCCTCGTCGATAAGTCTACTTTATGCCCCGTCCTTTAGGTCCATGACCGCGTCCGACCGATGACGAACCGTCCTTCAGATCCATGAACGAACCTACCAGAATTACCATAGATGCGTTCCGAAATTAGGCACCCGCGTCCAAAATCAAAAATCACGTTTCCACGAGCACGCAAAACTGAAAATGACAATTTAAAAAAATATTCGTCTTTATTACAAGTAATATTAAGTACAAGAAAAATATTTTATTAAATAGTAATAATCACCTAAATTACATGCGCCGTTAATTAATACCATCTTCCCATATGCTTCGCTGTGCGTATATATGCCAAGTGAAAGAGCTATTTATTCTAATCGTTACTCAAAACAATCTATTTATATAAGCATATCAGTAGAAAAAGATGAATTGCCGATTCTAAGAAATGTTTCATGTGATATTGTGCTTAAATACGCCGCAGCTTGAGGGTGAGCCTTGAACATATTTTTTCGGCCATTTCCGGTTGTATTTTACAGACGCTTGCTGCCCGTCCGAAGCTGTTGTCGTTTTTCATTCGAAGTCTCTAACCAAATCCGATTTATGGAAGGATAAGTAATTTTCCCCGTAACACGGTTTCCCCGTCTCCGCCGAAGTACGCGTGCAGTGTGATAGCATCGGGATGAGGAACGCTCGCAAACGCATCTCACCGAGAGAAATCCTGGCTGTTGTGTAAATAGCGCGTAGTGGTGTATGCGCGTGTGTTATGCGCACTCGCGGGGACAGATGAGCGCGGGATCGTGGTGCCCAGACGCGAGGGGACTGTAGCACGGCTGCTTATACGTACGAACGTTTCATGGAGTTTATATGAAGTAACGCGCGCACGCGAAAATCCACGTTTTTCGCGCATCTGTGGCTGTAGCGCGGGGGATAAGTGTTCTGGTCCCAGAGGGGCCGCACAATGGACGGTGCCAGCGTGAATGGCGGGAACGCCGAGGAGGCGCGCGAGAATCCTAACCTAGAAACTCCTAGTATGCCGGATTTACAGGAGACGCAGATGAAACTAGAAACGGCCGTTAAGATGGAAGGCCAGGAAGTGAACGGCGACATTAAGGGCCCGTCGAAGAAGAGCACGGCGCCCGGCGCCAGAAGAAAGCTCCGCAAATTCAAGGCTAACTCGACTAGTACCATCGAGAGTGATTCGAGCACGAAGGGACGCAAACGTAAGCTTTCGGAACCCGACGATCTTAGCTCCGAGGAGTCCACGGAGTTCAATGGATTTGACGTGCAAGGGGCCAACGATCTCGAGCCGGGCAGTCATGTCCTGAAGAAACTAATCGGTATCCGTCATTGTTATTACGCGAATTACGTACTGCGAACAATCCCGCTGCCTCGCGCAGCCTACAAATCGCGGCAAAATAAACTTACGAGCATTACTTATATTCTTTAGAAACTAATCAAGCTGAGTCGGTTCGCGGTACGTACTTTTTAAATAAGTATCAGAGAGAATCTTTCATCGCATCACCTGCAGGGTATTTTAGAACTACGGGCGCAAGATTCGTTAATAATGTTGCTGTAAAACGTGAAATGGCTTTGCTAAATATAGGTTTGTAAATTAATTGTTCCAAAGGCGTATCTTACAATATTGCTTCGTATATCTATACGTAATATGAATATTTATCATATTTACATTCGAGTATTTCAAAGCAACATTGGCAAATTAACGTAAGTAAGAGGAAGTATAAGAAATATAAGTTCGCACGATTTTATGAAAATTTTCACTATTTGGGTTAATTATTGAAAATTTGAGAGAAAACTAGTCTCTGTAACTTTTGAGATAGTCGGTCCGCGGTACGCGCAATCGCGCAGAAAGTAAAATTGATTATTTTGTAATTTACGTTTATTAAAACATTTTAGTTTCCCTTTACGAGTTTCGTTAACAACTTAACGCTCGTGGCTCGCTTCTAGCATTATCCTTTGCGTATCGAACGAATAAACAACGATAGTATAAATAATCTTTGAGCCATCGCCTCTTAACTAGTTTTTAGTCTTAGAGCGATCGGCGCTCGGCAAGCTTCTTCGTTACAGTGTCCTCTTTTAGATTCCAGTTTTCTGTTTCTGTTTCTGTTTTTCCTGTGGTTAGCAGGATGGCATTTCAAGCATTTTCGCTTATATAGCCCAACGGACTATAGTCTCTTATTTTTTCCTCTCCTCTCCCTCCGGTCCCAGCAGCGAGCGCCGTACCGGGAGAAAAAAGGTGGTCACCCATCTTTCCCCAGTACGCGCCCCGTGACGCTTAACTTCGGTGATCTAACGAGAACCGGTGTGTCCATCACGGCCAGCGCCGCTGGTGATTCCAGTTCTGTTCTGTTCCCTTTTTAATCGTTTTTCGATAAATTTTAATACTCGAAACGGAACGATTCGCTTTAAATTCCATCCTTCGCTTTTCTCTCTCTCCGTCTCCGTACAGCTACTTCGTTCGCCACTGCGGAAGTAGAAGATATGCTAGAATATTTACGGGCTATGAATTTACGTAGAAAGAAGAATTTGCACTTTTGAACGGCGAATTCGAATGAAATTTGAGCGTTAAGGTGTTAAGCAGGGAGATCTGTGGTTGAAAAATACCCTGTATGCATAAAAAATGTTAATACATGTATTATATGTAATAGTTGCTTAGTATTTAGATACAATTGGGCAATGTTTATAAAATTTATTGCAGCCGAAGCTGAGGTAGCGGAGGCGCAAATGGTAAAGCGATTTAGATATAGCGTAAAGAAGAATTACGATGGGAGGAAGGAGGACGAGGCGGATTCGGACGACAATAGAACGCATTACGAGAGCGATCATATGTTAGATTTAGAGAGAATTAAGAAGGAAAAGGAGTCCGACAAATCTGAGACGGACTCGGTCGGGATGCCGAATACTATGGACTCCGAATTGGACGCACAGAAGACGGACGAGGCTTCGACTAAGTCCACGAACTCGTCGGCCGCTAGCAGTCCGGCGACGTCTCAGAAATCGAAAAGCAGCCGCGTGTCGCGTGGAGGCAGCCCGGGGAGCACCACGAAGCAGAAGGCTGCCGTGGACGTGGCGAATCCCGCGTTCAAAGAGCCGTTTAAATACGGCTGGAAGCGGGAGTTAGTGTATAGAGCGAGCAGCGATTCGAGCCTGAAAAGAATGGCTGATATATATTACTATACACCGAAGGGCAAGAAAGTCCGGAGTTTCAGAGAGGTCGCGGAATTTCGTAAGTACAATTTGCAAGAGTAATACGTTGTGGGCGATGTAGTTTCGGAGCGAATGTACTAATGCTGTGTACTTTACAGTTAATACAAAAGAATTAACTATCGATAATTTTACATTCTTCAAAGAGCCCATTGGTATCAATGATCCCGACAAGGAGATTATTCGGGATGCAAAAAGAATTAGAGTATGTAACTTTATTTCCGGACTTGCGGGACGTTCGGGTCCAACGTTCGGATGAATATTGATTTTCGCTCTGCCACAGGGATCCGTTGGCGCGATCGCTACCCCGCCGAGGAAAAGTTTCGGATATAAGAAATCGACGCCCGTAAGGAAAGCTGTGGAGGCGTCGCCCGCTCCGAAGCCTGTACCTGCGCCTGCAAAAGTCATAGCTAAATCGCCGAGAGGATTTAAAGTTAAAGTGCCTGGAAAGAGGACTCCGCATATAAGTATGCATCTATATCGATTTCAGATTGTACCCGCGACTGCTTTATTTCCTACTCGCCGTACTAAGCAACTGCATTCGAATCGATGTGGCGACTTTTCTCTTACTAGCTACATGTTTATCAGGCGCTACGCTATCTAGTACGAAAAGTAGTAAATGCGCTTCCGCGAGAAGCTGGCTTCTTACGAAATTGTTCTTATTTGCATAGCAGAAATGAAGTCTGAAGAGAAGGAGATGCTTCCACCGCAGCGGACCACAAGCACAAGAAGGAGTCAGCTGCCTGTAGAAAAACCACTGCCCCCTAAAGTTAATAAGAGGCAACTAACGTAAGTAGCTGATTGTTATAATTTTAAATGTCTCTTTTTTTTTTGTATCGTATAATCGCGATTAATTTGCAATACTGGAGGGTATCCGAGTTGCTTACTGGTTAAACATGATTAACGATTGTGTTTAACATGCTTTGGAAAGGTCCAATGAAGGATTTACAGCATGTGCGTTCGTTAGATTTTGTTGACAAAAATGAGTATTTCTTCTTTAGAATTCTTGTCTGTTAACATTTCGAGGCGCGTTGCGCAGACGAGACTGCGCTGACGAAATGAATAACTTCGCGCGACTCTGAGTGTCCGATATTACAGAAATATTTGTTTTATTCTCACGATCGAATTTACTATTTTATCAACATTTCTGCCGAAATTTCTGGTAACGCTTTGGTTCGTAAATTTTGCTCTAGTAGATGCATCAGGAATTGGATATTGGCACTCTACGTTTAACAGAGAAGAAGATTAAAGTACACCTAATTCTGGTGATCTTAAAATGCATGTTGTATAATAAGTATACGTAATGATAGAGCTCGAGATTATATTCCAAAGCAGTTAAAACTTTTCCTTCTATATTTTTTACAACTATATCCTTCTTCATCCTGTTAATCCTTAAATCCCCGATTTAAATTTTGTGTTTTATTCCTTAATCCCTCTCCCCAATCAACGCACATCTTACAGGCCCAAAGTTCAAGAACCGTGCAGTATAAGATGTTCAACAAGTATGGGATTGATACCGAGCTTACAGTGTCGCGTGTGTCTATGTTTATATCATCCTGAATGTGTTGGTGGTATGGAATTTGCAGGGAGTGATGATTACGTTTGCAAGGTAGGTTTCGTTTACAATATAGCCTTTTCCCCTTCAATTTTTATCATTCATTAGATTACCTTTATATCGTAAGCCTAGTATCTCAAATAGTTTCCGCATCGATTTCGCGGAACGATATAATTCGTTCTTTGTACTCTAAAACTTGCCGTTCAAATTGTATTTTAGTATTCGATTGTTGGCCTATATGGCGCTTTGTTTAAAATCCATTAATCGCCGGATATACTTCCGTAAAGTTAGGCACAAAGTATTAAAGCGAACGTGGCCGGCGGTGCATACGTTTGAACTAAATGAAATTAATTTTGTTGTAGAATTGTCAGCAGGATACTAGCGAATCTCATCAACCTCAGACAAATCCATCTTTGACACCTCCTCCGTTGATACCGATTAGTATGCTAGGTGCGCAAAATGCGAAATCCAAACATCAAGTGAATTTAACCCCTCCGAAGCTTCAAAGAATACCGAAATCCGACAGTGCGGATTCGCAGTCCCGCGGCACCGCTAAAGTTTCAAAGACACCGACCGCAGCCTCGTATTCCCCGTCGAATTCAGACAAGAAGGAGAGTAGTTGGTTCGCTCAGACGGAGAACGAATTTTTACAAAGTCACGATGGAAGTTTACCAAAGCCAGCCCAGAATATCGCGTTAATGGGCGGCAAAAGATACATTGTTGTGCCGAAAAACAATGCTATGGCCGTTCAGCCGGCTATAACGGTGAAACCTGATAAAATAGGCGACAAGCCACCTATGCTTCAGGACGGCTCGCTTACTGATATATCGAACACCATCGAGAACTCCATGACCACAAAGTCGCATATTCCTTCCATGCCGTCTTTCGGGAAAGATGCTGTTGGCAAGTCGAGCGACAAAGACGCGTCGAAAGATACATTAGTTGCGGAGCTTATCCCAAGTCCTGTAGCGGAAGAAACCGAAGAGACGTGCAATAACACGAGTAGAACGAATATTTCGACCGCAAACAGATGCGAGAACGATTCGCCTAACGTGAGGACAGATCTTGCATCAGAAGGCAAGAAACCAATGAGTTCTAAGTCACCTGAATGGAGGGCTGTAACGAATAATACAAATACAACTAGTACAAATAATGATCTGCATAATGTAGATTCACGTCAGTCTGTGACGAGTAGTTCGGGTACTATTAAAATAAGTAGCAAGTAAGTGTTTGTTTTTCAAACACACCGACATATTTCTTTCACATCCTTTTTTTTTTTTTAAAAAAACATTTTCTCCAGATAAGTTAAGGCAACTCTCTTTTGAGGTTTTGGCAGTTGCTTTGTACATATTGTATTTACAAGATATGTGTGCCCTTTCTATGCTAATTAATTGCTGTGCCACATGTTCAAACAAGTATTTCACTTTGCTCTAAACATCTCTGCGAATTGTGCCAGGGTATTTCCATTGTTTTCGTTGGAATTATTGCGGTGAACGTAATAGAGAGACATAGTAGCTGTAGATCTAGTTCTCATTTACACCAAAATTTCTAATTGAATTATATTGTAAATGCAATATATACCGATGTTTATTATATTTGGAAATATAAAAGTTACGACGTGAAAAATGAATTTGATTTTATCTTGTGATCGAAGCACACTGCCTTAGCTTCTTAGAAATGCGGCCAAATTTATGAGACATGTGAAAAATGCGCAAGACAATCACATATCGTTAGTTCTTGCAGGTATCGTGTAATTGTAGCGTCAAAGTAAAAGAGTCTATCCCGATAGATTCGCCCGCTTTTAAGCACGGGCACACGAAACATCGGACACCCTATATTATCTACGTACATTATTTACATTCATGCTACAATTACAGATACAGCTACTGATAAGTGCTTCAGTGGAAAAAATCTAATTCATTTTTACTTTTTATATTTACAGATATAAAGACTTGTGCGAGCTGAAACACAAAAAAAAACTCTTAGTGCGTTTTCCCAAAAAAAAAAAACATCCAACAATCCCTTCTCCTCCTTTATTTACACCTCCTTTTTTCTGTTTGTTTTTTTGTTTCTGTACCTTTATTCTATTTTTAAACCGTCACATTTTCAACCTTTGGAATTTTTTTCTGAGGCTTTTACTCGTGATACTTATTTGGCACAGTATATATACATATATAAGATTGTTGGCATCATTGTTGTAAATCATTGGTCCTTTAAAAGCCTTTTCAAAAACATTAACAATCTATCATTAACATTAAGGAGAGTTATAAACATTTAATATAACACAGTAACGTGAAGTTGAAGAAAATTCTAATGAATGCTACTACATATCGTGATAGACGATACCCACATATATCTTAGGCCGATCGTTCCGAGATAGAATTGCCTAAAAGTGCTTTTATTTGGATACTTTCAGGAGGAAACAGAGTCATCAGGAAACAGAACAGCAGCAACAACATTTCATGGACTCGGTATGCGCCGGCTACCATGCTTTGCTGCGCATTTTCCAATACCTTAAGGTGCAAGAGCTGCTCCGAGCTGCTAGAGTATGCAAAATGTGGCGGGACTTGGCTGCGCATCCTTCTCTGTGGAAGACCGTGCGAATGAAAAATAGTCAAGTGACCGATTGGGATGGTCTGGCGGACACGTTACAGAGGCGTGGTACCCAGCACTTAGATCTCCGGAAAATGCTCGTGGCGGGCGAGTCCGACAACATTTGGAAAAAGTTCTTAGTGGTGATACCACGCGTGACCAGCCTGGTCAAGCTGGAATTGTGCAGATGTCCCGTGATGGTTGTCGAGGAGGTCATTAAGAGCTGTCCCCAGCTGGAGGTGCTAAGCGCAATGTCGATAAAGTGCGACTCCTTGAATCTGGAGTCGGTTGGAAATCTGAAACGTTGCCAAGAACTGAGACTCAAAGCGATAAGCGGAATGTCTCTGCAAGAAGATCTCACGCCTTTGCAAGAGCTAACGCAGTTAACGCAACTGGTAAGTCTAAACACTTTCGTCGAGAATGCCTTTCTATACGCGTTTACTAGTTTCTGATGCATAAATCCACGGTGTATTACAGAGTTTAACATCGGTGAAGGAACTCGGCAAGAAGAGAATCGATATCATACAAGCCTTAGTAAACTTGGAGACATTGGAGTTGGGAGAATGTTCAGATTTCCCGGACAAATTTGGCACTGTAGTTTTGATAAAGTTACAAAAATTAGAACGCCTCAGGCTGGAGAAGGGCCAAGGCTCGTGTTGCACGTTCGATATATTGGAAGGCGTGTCCAACTTACAAAATCTCAGTCAAATGGAGCTGGTGAATTTCGACGTGAAGAATGGCTTCGACAAATGCCTGGCGAACTGCAAGAATATTAAAAGGCTACTAATAATACCAACTTACATATCCCAATCGGCGACGTCCAATAACATGGTGCTCGGGGGCGTTACAGAATTGTCAAATAATTTGACGCATTTCGTATGGGGCGTGACGCTCGAGTTGCTTAGGGTTACGGAACTGTTCGTTGACCAGTGTAATTTAATGAGTAAACAAGTTACTGGCGACTCGATACCAGTGTTAAAGCCAGTACCCTGCTTAAAATTAATCGAAGATGTCGAGGATGAAAATGACAATCAAAAAGGTATACATATATTGTCGAAGTTAAACGTGAAACTCATTGTCTATCGATTTGGGCCTTATTTAACCGGTTAACTGGCAATGTATCATATATGATCAAACAAAAATCTGGCCAATTCTGGCAATGTATCATATATGATCAAATGGAATAACTTTTTTGTTTTTCAATCGATTTGAATGAAACTTGGTATGTAATGGTTTTTGGGGTCGCTGAATCTGAATTTCGCATCGGAATTGTAAAATTCAATATGGCAGACTCAAAATGGCCGAACCAAATTGGCTGACAAATATTAAAATACTATCGGGATATAGAAAAATTGTATATGGGGGTTTTTGGGGTCGCTGAATCTGAATTTAGCATTGGAATTTTAAATTTCAATATAGCAGACTCAAAATGGCCGCCAAATATTAAAATACTACCGGGATATAGAAAAATTGTATATAGGGGTTTTTGGGGTCGCTGAATCTGAATTTGGCATTGGAATTGTAAAATTCAATATGGCAGACTCAAAATGGCGAACCAAAATGGCCGCCAAATATTGAAATACTATCGGGATATAGAAAAATTGTATATAGGGGTTTTTGGGATCGCGGATAAAAAAAAAGCACTTGCGGTGGAATTTATGGATGAAGAATTCAGGTATAAAATTATTCGAAACTTTTTCGTAGAAAATAAAAAAACTAAAAAATTAAACCCCTAAACCCTTATTTTTCAGGGGTTGGGGGTGGCATTGAAAAAAGTAACTGCTGCAATCGAATTATAGACAAGAAAACTTCACAAATAAAAAAAGGTTTAGTAAAGAATTGACAAACTCACCCCTAAATTCTATTTTTTTAGGGGTTGGGGGTGTCAGATGAAAAAAATTACCCCCGGAATCGGTTCAGCGACTCAAAAAACCCCTGTATACCAAATTCTGTGTGATTCACTTAATTATTCGATGGTACCAGTTTGGGCCCGAATAGTGAAAAGGACCGCGCCAGTTAACCGGTTAAACGGGCCGGCCTGTATATACTATGTTGTATGCGCAAATACATATTTTAGAATTCTCGTGTCTTTTTCAGGTGACGATAAACAACAACCAAATTTAACGAATCCTCAAGTGGACATACTACCGTTGCCACAGCTTCAGAAACTTTTATTAACTGCATTACCCAAAACGCGAGTTAAAATCTTGAAGATTCCTTTCCACGCCACATGGCGGCAAAGCATTTCAGATACTGCTACACAATAGAACGAGAGACACAAAGTGTATAAATACATGATACTAAAGGGAAAGAAACTTACCTGATACGAGAGAATTAGAAATTTTGTAAATTTGACTCCACAGTGTCTGCACAACTTACTCCAATGCTACATGCGAATTGGACGAGAAGTAATTTAATATTTATGTACTATGTGTTTTGTAGTCTTCAACAACTCCCCTTGAGCAGTGTAAGTGATACACTCTACGGTAATCGCAAACGCTGTTTCTCGTTAAATCTTTTAGTGATAAAGCGAAAACAAACAAAAAAAATAATGAAACAGGGGACCACAAGTGCGTCGCGTGCTGTTTTGGCTACAGAACAAAATTTCATGAGAGGCTGGTATCCTTGTGTAAATCGTTTGAACGAAGAAAGTCTTATCTTTTGTAGACTACTGTACGATTAATATACATACGGCTTGCAGATTATTTGGTATACTGTAACGTGTATCTGCCTGAAGAGAAATGTCTGAATTAAAGGAAAGGAAACGATGTACATGTCTAGAATAATTACTGTATGAAATTAAGATTCACGGAGGCGTCGCACACATCTATTAAAAGGGGGATTTGGTAAAAATGAAGTGAGCAGCATTCGGCTTTTTTTTTTTATGAAAGTGTAGAACTTTTATGACATCTTACGTAAGACGTTGAGTCAACATGAAAATGTACTTTTAATTTCGTGACATACGATAGATTTCGATGAATTTCTATTGAGGTAGCAGTAAAACGAAGGAAATCATGTGGTCTATAAGGCTCTACTTAGAGGTTAGGCTGTATAAATAACGGTATATACTGTAATTGTACGTGTATCTTTAATATTTAAGGTACGAGTTTTCCGCTGCAAAGAAATTACGGAGAAGTTTATGGGTAATGTTGTAGAATGTGTAATATATATTTACGATTCTGCATAATGCGTAATCAAATATAATGTTATAAAGATCTAGTGGTTTATCTGTAATCGGTACAAAGTGTATAATTACGATAAATTTCCCAACCGGGATATTTAAATTCTTTCTCGTACATTACAATATTGCGTCCTTCCTTCCTTTCTTCATATTTCTTTGGCGCTCTCCTCGCGAGAGGTGACTCGCCGCGATACAAAATTAGATTTTTATACCGAGATAAGAAGTGACGAGCATGGTATCCCCTAAAACCTGCGAATTTTAAACATAAAAGGATCACGAATGTAATTTTAACAGAACTGTGGAAATTATTTTGCGAGCAATACTGTGTAATTGGAGATTCTCGGTCGATTGATATTAATTGTATCTGGCTGTTGTATTTAAACACGTCGTACTTCTCGCTTAAACTTGGAATCCTTCCTTTTGTAAAAAGGTTTTACAATTAGTTACCTTACTTTGCAGCGTGAAAATTCAAGTAATTGTTTTATTATATTATTTTTAGTTGTACACAAAACTTGTATAATTTATATGCATTAAGGGGGTTCTATAGATGCACTCCTAGTTAAAAGAAAAAAAGAAGTTAAATATATAAATGAGAATATTTTTTATGTTAAATATGAGCTGTGAATAATACTATTGAATTAAATTTAAGGATAAATATTACATTTTCGTGGCTCTTAGCCTTGGCACGAGTATTAAATACAAATAATTTTATATCAAAATAATAAATGTTAAATATCTGATGGATGATCTTTTAAAAGTTATCTCTTAATCTGTCTCCGAAATTTTCAATTTGCTTTGCTTTTTTTTTTTTAGTTCGCATTACACGTTTTAATGACTTTTAATGATTTCCTTTGTTTCTCTCATAGTTCGAAACAAGAATGTTCTCGCTCTTAACAGCCTTCGTTTGTACAGTTCAACATTATCTGTTACATTAAGTGTGCAACGGATATTCTAGCTTCATTTTCTTTTTCTTATTATTGTCATATTATTCTTATCATACTATACAAGGAGTTACGAGTGAATTAGGATACTAAATTTTTATCTTACGTTTGTAGATAACTGTTTTCATGATTGACTTATCTTTTTAGACCCTCCCTCCCCCCTGCCCCCCCTTAATGTAACTTTATAAATAGGATGTAAAAGCAATATAAATTTATTCTTAAAAGTTTATCAAATAAATCAATTATTTGTTTATTACTTTGTACAATATAGATCTTATATAAAAGAACAATTCGTCTTTTTTATATATATATATATGTATATATATATATGTGTGTATATATACATATATATACATACACATTATATATATATTTTAATTTTTAATGCACATCTAGCAAGTAATTCTAATCGATTGTAAAGAAAAAACCCAAGAAAGATAATTAGATTTTATAGATGTACATATATATACTTGTACACATTTTTATAGAGTGCTATATGGTATCGCGCAAATGTCGACGTATGTTCGAATGTCAAATAAAAAAAAATATATATATGGGCGCTATGATTAACATTGATTTTAACGGTGGTGCGTGCCACAATCGTTAAGTAAATTGTTGTATTTAAACACGCTCGTCATGAGCGGTAAGGATGCGAGAACGCTGTCAGGAACAGTTCTGACGGAGAATTTAACGTAATCGCGAAAGTAGGTGACCCCCGACGGGAATTGAAAATCAATAAAGTGCAGTGGAATTCTGTGATAAACGGGGAAGGAAGAAGGCTACGCTGCGCTCCGCCGTTTCGAGGTTATGTCCGCGGGGCTACGGAAGGCGGCGAGCGTCGGGCGTTCTATTTTTATTACGGCGGGAAGTGTTTATTCTTGCCAATCTTAGGCGCGCGTCACACATTATAATGCCTCTGAATGCGAGAAGCCACGAAACTGCCGTGAGATAGTACAAACATGGGCAGAAGAAAGTCTCACGGATTGCCGAGAAGTAAACAACACGGTCCGCAGCAAAGGCAGTTGTCTTTGGCGAAAAAGAACGAGATCAATGTGTTGTGCGAGAAATTATTTCATCGTGAGTATATTCGTGGATATATTCCAGCGCCCAGGCACACGCGTCGCAGAATTTTATCATGCTAGTCGTGTCAGGTTCGTGCAAAGTGGTTGTAAATTATTCATCTATATACACGCGAGCAGAAGTTTCGTTGTAAGCTTCGAAAACTGGATAATGAGATTTTCTCGTATTTAGAATAATTCCACGAATTCCTGCGGTTCAGACTTTAAACACATGGTACACGCGAAAGATTCCCTCCTAGCTCCTTTACAAAATCGCCGACGGCGACGCTTTTATGGGGCCGGTTGTGCGAAATAATAATTTTCCTTTTTTTTTTCTCTTCCAACCAGTAAGCAGTAATTCAGCGTACGTGACACAACTATGGGACAACTACATAGAGATATCGTCAGTTTTGGAGAAGGTTAAACGGTTGGAGGAGATGAAGACAGAGTCGTCTAAGCGCTCCCAGGGGATCGGACAATTCATTAACTGGCTGAAGGAGAACGGCGCGAACGTAGATGGGGCGAGCGTGGCCGAGTTTCCGGGCTACGATTTAGGGCTGAAAGCGGAGCGTAATTTTCTGGAGAACCAGCCGATCTTGAGGATACCGAGGGAGCTTATCTTTAGTATTCACAACGCGGCACCGGAATTGGCTGTACTCCAGAATGATCCGCTGATACAGCATATGCCGCAGGTAGCTCTAGCCATAGCGCTTCTGATAGAGAGGCACAAAGAGAATTCGAGATGGAAGCCTTATTTGGATATCCTCCCTACCAGTTACACTACGGTGTTGTACATGACTGCTGGCGACATGATCGAGCTTAAAGGCAGTCCTACCTTAGGTACATATTCAGTTGGAAAGTACAGTAGAGGGTCAATTATCCGAACTGCCTGGGTCCAAGGTGGTTCGGAAATTCGAATTGTTCGGATAATCGAACAGTTCGGAGAATGAAGCGTGCATGTACTTTGCACAGTTTATAACTATAGGAATTACACCTAAAATTACTTATTAAATACAGGAGTACAGTTAGTACTCGTTAGGAGCCCGTCGAACGGGGCCGGCGGCGGGCTCCTAACGCGATTGGACACTATTCCGCGCGGCCACTGGCGCGAGTGAGAAAACCCAATGAGCGAGCGAGAGGAAACGAAAGCCGACGGCAACTTCGTGTCGACTCGTTCGTTTCCCCTCGCTCGTTCATTGGGTTTTCTCACTCTCGTCCGAAGGATTCCAAGAAATGGTGGGGATAGTCGCCAGGCTCCTAACGCGTGGTAGAAACGGGCCCCTAACGAGGATTCACTGTACAGTAAATACTCGTTAGGAGCCCGTCGAACGGGGCTGGCGGCGGGCTCCTAACGCGACTGGACACTATTCCGCGCGGCCACTGGCGCGAGCGAGAAAACCCAATGAGCGAGCGAGAGGAAACGAAAGCCGAAGGCAACTTCGTGTCGACTCGTTCGTTTCCTCTCGCTCGCTCATTGGGTTTTCTCACTCTCGTCCGAAGGATTCCAAGAAATGGTGGGGATAGTCGCGGGGTCCTAACGCGTGGTAGAAACGGGCTCTTAACGAGGATTCACTGTACTACTGCGTTAATTTATATTATAGCCCAGCGAAATTAGACGGAAATCTGCCCAATCTACGGAATAATTCCCACCAAGCTAAATTTTGGTATGGGCCTTTATTTGGTCGTTTTAAACAATATGTCAAAAGTCCCCATCGATCCGACCGCCGCTAAAAATTTTACAGAGGGTTGAACCAAAAAACAACTGTTTTTCGCGAATATCTCGTTATCTAGCAGTTTTGCGACAAAAATAGTTATTATACAGTTTATAGCTTAGGAAATTCTCTACAAAAAAAGGTCCTATGAGTTTTTTTCGTAGGAGTAACCATTTTCATGTATGTCGGGTTACCAAGTTTCAACCCCCATAGTTTTGATAGGGGAATATCCCGAAGCCGAAAATTCAAAAAATTCAAAAAACGACCAAATAAAGGCCCATACCAAAATTTGGTTTGGTGGGAATTATTCCGAATACAGATCTAATTTCACTGGACTATACGCAAAAGTCAATCAATCAATCGGTACCGCTACACTGGTTCGAAAAAGTGGTGTACGCGTTGATGCAGCAATGGTTCGGATAATCGACCGTTCGGTTAATCGAGGTTCGGATAATTGACGCTCTACTGTATTAACTAATCCATTAATCATAAAGATCCAAGTCCTTGAACTTTTGAAACATTCACGTTCCGATCGTGAAGTTCTATGATTTTTTTCATTTCTGTTCGCAGAGGCTGCTTTAAAACAATGCAGAAATATTGCAAGACAGTATTCTTACTTTAACAAGGTGTTTCAAAATAACAATAACGCTGTGTCTACCATACTCGGGGATGTTTTTACATATGAAAGATACTGGTGAGTGATAAAAGAATGATATGTACTCCACGTTCAGGTTCCAAAGGAACAGCGTGGTGTTTTATACAAAAAGTAATTTATTTAGCTTAGAAATTATTCATATAAATAAATACATATGTCATTCGATGCGTATAAATTTCAAAGAATAAGTTCGCGGTATCAGAAAAAACGAGCATGCTCCGTGATACGAGAAATGTTTCCGAAACGAGAGAAAATTGCGCTAATTCTAACATTCTAAGTGACGTTCGAAGTAATTGCAATGGTTACAGTTAATCAGAAACTATACAATCGTATGTACAAACATTTATGTCTGCGAAATCAGTCTACAGGCTCATTGCTCCTAATAGAACCATTACAGTCGTTGATTCAGCGGTCGATCTTAAGTTATCTCGCTCCTTTTACTTTGTATCACCGCTAAACTCAAGGTTCGCAATCAGCCTTGGATACATGTATGTATATGGGAGTTGTCTTAACGCAATCGAGAGAATATTGCTGTCCTCCAAGGTTTCAACAGGATCGTTGCAAATACATTTAAATCCGTCTGCCATTATTTCATGTAATCAGGTATAGTTTCCCAGCTATCGTTGGCGTCCAGAGAATCATTATCGATGTCACTTTTAGGGTCAGCGTCTCCCACAGGCTCTCGAATTTCATTCCTCTCTGGCCTCTTCGTTGTCGACGTAGCGACCACGTTGATCATTACCGTGCTCAGGCTGCTCGAGTTGGACAGTTTCCTGGCCGCCAGCATTGGGCCTTGGAACACCGCTTTTGAGAACGTGTTCCTGTACCTGTACTTCTGCTTCTGCCGAATCCTGCACACGATGAATATCGCCAGGAAAACCACGATCGTCACGCCAAGAATCGCGCCGCTCGCTATTATGCTCGGCTTCACTTTCGACAGCGTCTTTCCCTTCTCGTTGTCTTCCTCTTCGGCGACTGGATCGCTGGTGTCGCCGTATACCGTTCGTATATCGATAGAGCTCGGCTCTTGCTTCATCACTTCTTTCACGTACCCGGATTGAACGACGTTCGGGGTGTCGTTGGCGCGTGTGGCTTTAGCATCCTCGTTCGCAAACGCGACGCCTACTTTGCTGTCCTCCTTGGGCAGCTTCCTCCTCTCCAGGATATCATACTCGCCCGCAAAGTCCCGCTGAATGTCCTTGGCGAACGGCAGAGAGCCGAATGTCGTTAGTAAATCGACTATTTCCACCGTGCGATGACGTCCCTTAATATCTTCTTGTTCCTCAGCGGCCTCGTTGGAGCGAGTGTCGGGGACCGCAGCTTCGTTCTGCACCGTGGACTCTGAAGTGAAGACTTGTTGCCGAGTAGCGTCTTCCTCTGGGCGAACGAAATCTTTTGGAGTCAACGTCGAGTTCTCGAATGATCGCCCACTTTTCTGCTCGAGCTCGTAAACATTCTTGGCTGGCGACAAGGTGACCAACTCCAAGACAGCCGCACCCTCCGTTCGGTGTCCATCGTTCGGCTTCTGTACCTTGAGTCGCGACACCTCTGCTAGGTGAACTCTACTGGAGCCCCTCTGTCTCAGTGCAATCAACTCTTCCAAGCTCATGTTCCTCGACTTCAGAAGACGCTCCAGCCTCTTCCCAGCAGATCCAGACGCGAACAGTTCGAATATCTCGGCCCGTGCTTCTGGCTCCACTTCGGACACGATGTCCTCGTAGCTCTTCTTCTCGGTCTCGTTTACATTCTGATGATTGCTGGGGTGATGGTGGACATTCGCTGCGGACGCGTGGTTTAACACCACTTGGCGATCGTCCATCGTGAAGTTGGCACCGTAAGACACGGCTTCTAACGCAGACTCTATTTCCCTCATTATGGTCCTGCTCGTATCGTGCTCGTCGATGGGGCTATTAACTTGAGTGTTCTGTTCTAAATCATGGTACATGAACGGCGCATCGTCCTGGTACTCGTGCTCCGAAAACGAGCTGTAATCCCCTTCAGGGTGCTCGGTGATCACACGTTCCTCATCTTTCGCAAGCGTTTTAGCCGCCTTAACACCGGGCTGTTCGCCGCTCTTGGACACGCTTGACGAGTTCTTCGCCAGCATCGAGCGTTCTGTGGGGCTCAAGAGCTGCTCGATGCTCAACGTCGAGCCACTATCCTGGTAATTATCCTTGACGCCGCCAGCCGAGGATTTATCGTTCTCCTGGTCTTTCACCATCAGCCAAACCGGAGACATGCTGTTCCGTCCGTTCTTGTAATCGGTGAAATCGGAGAATTCCATGATCTCATCCTCGTCGAGGCCCTCGCCTCTGGTTTCACCACCGTTCGGCGATTTACCCGTGCTGTCGTTACTCGGCAACAGCTCCATGGAATTTGTTGCAACGGGCAACGATGTTGCAATCATTGCTGGCGAGCTCGTGGTAGGCGGCGTAACTCTTGCTCGCGGATGATCAGGAGCAATCATCGATCCTCCCATCGTTGCGTTCTCTGCTTCTGAATGTACAATTCCGACGTGTTTTGTCAGACTGGAAACTGGCCCCGCGGAATTCGTCAGATTCATTCCGCCCACGGGAATAATTAAGATTCTATGTTCGTCTTTTATCCTGGAACTTTTCGTACTACCAAACTCTAGGTCAGTTATCCATTCTGGTTTCTTCGCGACGGATACTCTTGTAAAAGTGTGGGACATGATCTTCGACGCTTCTTCGATGTAATCCTCAGCCTCCTCATTGTCCTTCGACTTCAACGCATTAATCACGTCAGCTTTACCTCTTAACAAGTCGTTCAGGGTTAGATTTCTCCGTTGCAGGAGCTCCGACAAACTCAGACCTTCCTCTTGTTGCATCTTCAGCAGAGACTTCAGCTCCACAGAGTTGCGCACGAACTGACCATTCCTGGTTTCAGAATCTGAAGGGTTTTTCTTAACGTTCGTGCGAGCCCATGGTCCAGAGTTGCTCTCCAGTTTCCTCTCGTTGGATGATGTCTCGTTTTCAGCCAGGGCGAACTCGTAGTTTTGTGGTGGCCTCCTCTTCCTTGGACGGGGCTTCAAGTATTCCCCGTCGTCCAGCTCGTGCTCGTAATCCTTCACTTGGAAGGCTTCCCGGTACCTCGACGATGCTGCATCTTTGTTCTCCGCTAGAGCTAAGGTCTCCTTGCCGGTACCTTTTGAGCTTGCTGGGTTTCGATTGATCGCAGAGCGAGTATCTTTCTTCCTTGGCAAGACCTCCTCGTGCTCCTCACGTCCGCGTTTATTGCCGGCTAATTCATAGTCCGTGTACTCGGGGTAAGAAATCCGATGGCTGCTCCTGGAACGAGGGGGATCATCTCGACCGTTATTCTGACGATACTTCGCCCCTCGACGGCCGTAATCGTCGTCGTCGTCGTTGTCTATCTTGTCTTTGGTGTATTGGGAGAATTGGGAGAACGGAAGCAGAGGCACTGTATCGCCGTCCCGCCATTTTGGCTCGAGGGCCCCGTCATTGTTCCGCCATCTGCCCACCAGTTCGCTCGAAGACTCTTGGGCCTCTAGGATCCCGCCGTCTGATATATCGTCTCTGTGCCCCGTACGGCCTCGCGTTTCCTCCTAAAAACAGATTAATCTTAAGAAATGGGTGGCAGATACAGTCTGTGGCGGAAAGATACCTAGCGCTCCTCAGTTTGAATTTTATTTTTTAAACTACTGTAGAAGTGTAGTTTAATAAATAGAAACAAGTTTTATTCCATTACTATACTTCTTTTCATCGCAATTAATTCCTGAAAATTGCTGAATTTTTCGGACCGCTAACCGGAATGACCCCTTAAAATTACACAATGTTAAGAGTAAAATTGTCACAGGCAGGTAATTCAAAATATGGCGTCTGCGAGCTTCCTGTCGTTTACTGTATGCAGTGGCGGATTTAACAGCAGTTGTCGTCTGGGCCCCTTCTCAGCAGGCCCCTCAGGGCCCCATCTCCAAAAAAAATTATGATTAGGTATAGGTATCCAAACACTACATTTTTTTCGTACTGCCACACTTGGCCCGTTTTTAATAAACTACCTCTTTATTTACCCGAAAAAAGTGGGCCCCTCAGAACGTTTGCCACCTGGGCCTTTTTTTTAAAATCCGCCACTGACTGTATGCAGGGTGACCCAAAGGAAGTATGAGAATAAAATCCTTTGTGAGAGGGCACTAGAGTTGTGTCGACATAAGTTCGATTGAAAAATCTTTTCTATTTAGATAAAGGTTTGTTTTTTTATGTTTATTTCTCTATTATTTTTAAACATACAGTCCTGTTTATAGGCGTTCTTTTTATGCCTGTTGCGTTTTATGGCCATTCCCAACTGGTGGTTTCGCCAATATTTTTCTGAAGAAAACATTTTTTTAAAAAAAGCTCTTTCATTTCGCAATATCGGTTAAGTAATTGCATATTCAATTAAATGATGTTCAAATTATCGAACACTTTTGAGCAATCTTCACATAGGTACATAGCCCAAGTTCTATGATAATACTATTTGTAGTTTATTTCATTGTAGAAGAATATAGAAATAAATCGAGGTAGGTAAATCGAGTTACCTGAACCCATTTCTTTCACACCGATTTTAAGAGGAAACCAGACGAATACTGTCAAGTAATTGGAATGTTAATATGTAGGTACACTCCACTGCGAGTTTTGATCATTCTCATTGATTATCGAGTGGAATTATTCGTTGGTTTCTAAAGCCCCTATTATTCTATTGTTAAAAGCAACGTAGGAGGTATATTAATACAATACTGGGAATCTTTGCTTTACTCGCCTTCGTCATTTGCAAATAAAAAATAGGAAGTAAAGTTGCATTATATTCAATGCAAGTGGTGTACTTACATAGGTATATCTTTTTTTTATCTAATGCAATGTTTCTCAGAGTTTGGCAAATGGTTTGAAAATATTACGAAAAGAGGTCGTTAGTGCAACAGAGCGAAAGATAAGAGAATAATTAAGGTGTAAAATTGAAATTAATTTTTTCCTGAGAATTGCTAAACATCTGTTGAAAGAAAGAGATCGAATTTATTGTTAGGCAAGCTCCTCGAAGTATCCGAATTTGTCGATGTCTTTTTGGTGTGAAATGTTTTTAATGCCATATTTATGATTTGTAAGTAACAAAATATTCTGTGCCGGGAAGATCGCGAAACTTTCTCGAACCAGATACACAGATCTGTTCCGTGGGAACTTGATCTCATAAATTTCCGCAAAGATGTAGAGAAACTTCAAATATATTGTGCAAACTCCAAGTAGAATATCTTGTCACAATCTGGCTTAAGTCGCAGCACCTTTTGCCCATTTAATATCATCGCAATAACAGTTATATTTGCGAGTAAACATCTTTCTTTCTATGCTGGGGACGCGTTGGTGTCGGTCCTTAAAATTGCTGGGCGGTTAAAATGTATCGCAGTTAACAATACACGGAAATCTAAATAGCGAACAAAGTTCAGTGACTATAAAAAAGAAAGTGCACCGTGCAGGTGGAATTGGCGCAATTATTTTCCTTACGCAAAATGCAAGTAAGACGCGAAGAAAAACACATTGATTGCAACTATTACAGCAATTATTATGGATCACATCTTTCAGATCTTTCTTGAACATTTTCTTACATTAGCATACCCTCATTAATGTTCAGCTATTACGCTATTTCTATACTGCTTGCTCTATATACAGGGTATTTCTGAACGAATACCACTTTTACAGGTGTATTTTATCTATTACAACTAAAAAAAGGTGCTAATATTAATATATAAAGCAGAAAGTGTTTTTGTGTTTGTCTGTCGCCTAGAAACTTTCGAACGGTACACTCTGGGGTCACGAAATGAGTCCCAGCTCATTATGCTTAGCTAATCCAGATGAGTGTGCCTATTTCCACAAAAAAAAAAAATCAGAATCTAAATTTCGGGCGGAGCCGAGAACTAAAGCTGGTTAAACATGGGTCTGAAAAGTATTTGTTTTCAAGATATAGCCATTTTTATATAGCTAACTAAAACCTAAAACATATGTTCGCAGCAAATATTCAGAATGGCCGCCATGGCCGGTAATAAATTTTTTTATGGAAACTAAATTTTCATTAAAAAAATTCTTAAAAAAAGGCTCTTTTCCCGGACGTCACAGTGGTGTTCCGCTTAATTAATTTATTGTATCCAACTTTCATACGTGTTTGCAATGTCTCAAAAGTTCCTATATAATATTAAGCATAACTCTTGAGTTTATTTTAAAACTGCTTGTCATAGTTTGTATCGAGACTTTTAATAGTAGCTGTATCCGAGGATCATATGGAGGGTTCAGAAGTCAATCAGTATAAGTCCATTAGCATTAAAACCGAGATCTACGCTGTTTGTACTCTGAATAACTTTGCTTCGTAATTCCGTGGTCGATATAAGTACCGCCATTTATGGCTTACGTATGAAAGTAGTGACTTAATTGACTTGTCAACTGAAAGTTTTAATAATAAAGAGGTTTCTGAACTACGTAACTCATTTTCAGGGTAAGTTGGATTTACACCGATTGGATTCTGAAGCCTCCATATAAAATAGGAACCCATGTTTATTAAGATGTTTGTTTTAGTTCAAACGTACATAGAACAGATCTATAAAATTTTTGGTGCCTATTTAGATTCAGCCTTATTTGAAAATTATTGAAATACATTGTTTATAATAGGTTGCAAAGTGGTGCAAGTATTCTCTGTACATAAATGGTGCATTCTGAAGCAATATTGTTTGCAATGGAAATGGTTTAATGCGTTTCGCTTTCTCATTTTTGTAAACTATATAAGAGTACTCACACTTCAGAAACAAGATAATTTCGTGTGTTTACAAAAGAGCTATGTATTTCCAGTCGCGAGGCTTATTTAAGTTGATACTATGTGTCACTACTTTAATCGAATCATTATAGAACTCATCTAAAAAAATTAAAGTCAGTGCAATATAATTATAAATTATTCCTCGTATTCTTCTAACTATTTCTTATCTATTTTATTATTATTCAATATCAACCACGGGGTCAAATTTTACATATAATTATCGTATATTATTTATTGCAAAATTATGGCTGCAATCTCCTTTCCCGAAGCATTATTCCCGTTTTCTGGTCACTCGTCCATTACATCGCAGAAGTTTTTAATCAGTTCACTTGCGTGTTTAATTATTTTCTGCCGCGTTTTATATTCATTACTATTAATGTTAATTTCGAGGTCAGAGCTTAGTTTACAGAAGATTACCGTACATTATTCGGAAGAATTTTATATGCGCAGTCAATTAAAACCATTGTCCATAATTCATTTATGTCCTTGCGTATTTGATCAACAAGCATTTTCTGGTTTCTCACCTCGGCCTCGGCCGTATTCAATTTTTGAGAATATCAGTCACAATGAAAACGTGTTCAACGAAATTTAATATTTTTTTTTATACAGTGTCTTTCATAACAGAAGGCACGGTTTTACATGAAAAAATAATCACAAAATATAGAATGTTCGTTTATAGGAGGTTCAAATTTCCTTCCACAATTTCAACTTATTTTTGTAAAAGATTTCGCTTCACTCACAGTTCTACCATATTTGTTAATAAATTATAGTAATTTTAGGTGTGCGCGTGCCATTTCCAATATCGACTTTGTCAAAAAGGGAGCCCCAATGGAGAAATTATATTCCACATTTCCTAGTATAGTGCAGGCGTTTTCGTCGATGATAATTACGCTATGAATCAAATGCGTGAAATACGTGACAAAATGTTTGCAAAGTCCCGAAGTTTCCGTGCACCGTGCCAGCTTTCTCTTTCTCTGGTGATCTACGTGATCTACTGTGCAGCTAGTTTTTACCACAACAACGGCCTCGACGTGCGTTTTGACATTTGCCGTCGTCAGAATCTTTTGGGGAGCCTCTCCTTTGAACAAACAGCTTGAAAGTCTGTTCACACGCGAGATCGAGAGGAGTTGAATTAATTTACTGTAAACTGTATACAGTAGGGTGGCTCTTATTTACTCTTGGTAAAATTTTTTTTCAAGATTTTCTTCGGGGCACCCTCCAGAATAGTTCCAAATAATTAAAAAAAAATCTGTGTAAAGTTTCAGCTCGATCGGATAACGGGAAAGGGTGCCCCTGGGCCGTTAAACATTTAAATCATTATTTAACAGCTCGCGAAGTCGATTTTATATAACGTCTTCCAAGTTATTGATTAAATAAAAAAATATGTCAAACAAAAGTTGTAGATCCGGACAAGGAGCATCTTTTTTGGTGTATTACTATTTTTCGTGCGACAAACGGTTTTCGAAAATAATCCGAAAAACTAAAAAGAAAAACTTTTTTTTCAAATTTTGAAAGTTTAAATGCTTCTAGAACGCTTTTTATTTATGAAGTTGAACAAAAAAAATGGAATTTTTATTTTCGAGGACTATTTTTTAAACATTTAAGGGGGGGGGGCATATACCGAAATATGCAAACAAGATAAAAAAAATTTTTCTTCTTATTTTTAGTGTTCGATATGTGATGAATGTTTCCTGAAAAGTTGGGGTCGAAATTCGCAAAAATATCGGATAATTATTTGGAACTATTCTGGGGGGTGCCCCGAAGAAAATTCAAAAATCGAAAATAAGAGCCACCCTAGTATACAGACGTATTCACGGTTAACTTAAAATTCATCGGACGAAAATATTTTGAAGGGAGGTTGATGATCATTTTGCAAAGTTTTATAAATTTTCTACTTTTTTTTAATCTCTTTTAAGCCATAACTGTGTGCGAACACTGCTGAAGAAGCAGTGACGACCCACAAAAGTGTTTCGTGTGAAAAGGGCATAATTCGCATTGTTCCACGAAAATAGGTAAAGTTCAGTGACAAGGGAACACCGCGAACCCGGACTCACCGATTGGAACGCAACTTTGTGGGTTTTTAGAGTGACTCAAAACAAGAACAACGGTGTGCTTCATTTGGGCCCTATCGCCCTTTAAGGGGGTGAAAACTAACCTCAAAGTCAAATTGGCATTTCCACTTTATCGCGTATAACTCTCAAACTACAACAGACAGGCAAAAATGTTTCAAACGAAAGTTTAATGGTACAATAAGCGCTGAAAACTTGCGTTAACAAAATTTTGAAAAGGGTTTAAAAAGAAAAATATCTGATGAAAAAAACTTTTTCAAATATTTTGTTAACGGAAGTTTGTAGCGCTTATTGCGCCATTAAACTTTTGTTTGAAACATTTAAAAAAAAAAAAAAACAATCGGAATCTAAATTTCGGGCGAAGCGGAGTAGTAAAGCTACCTGAGGTGTATACGCCTGGAAAAAAATTGACTACCACCTGTTTCGAATTTGGGATTACTATCTTTATTTTGGATTACGCGCACTCAATGGATTTCAAATCCAATTTTTTCAAAACCGAAGTCTCGATTCGAAAAAAATGTTCCACAATTTCAATTGATTTTTGCACAAAGATTCATTTGATCGCGGTGATTCTGAACCAGATAAACGAGTAACACACGACTCTTCGCAACCGATGTTCTAAGGAAAAAAAAAAAAAAAAAAAAAAAAAAAAAAAAAAAACGAAGACTCGATTGAAAAAACGTTATTGCACATTTAGATTAGTACCAGTTCAGTGATACTCCGTATTATCCGATGGTTTTACTCGGCGACAGTTATCGAACGCGCAACCTCGTCGGTGAAATATCCTGGACATTTCACAACGTTACCTGTTCCCGCGTAGAAAAAATAAAGAAAAAGGGGAAAACCGCGACCGGTTAAAAGAGCAATGTCCACTTTCGTGGAAGGGACGTTCACCCTTTCCTGTTCATATAAAAGTCAAACGCGTTAGACGATTCGCGTCTCGTGTTCGACGACGTGATATGGAGATTGCAGATTCACTGCTTCAACCAACGAATCTTTCTACTGTAGGATTCATCATAGAAAATTTTCATCTCATTGAAAATGCGTTATAAATCAATATGTTGAATGAAACTTGGATGCAGTACAAGAAAAGCTGCTAGGTTGCTTTTGTCAATGAACTTGGATATTTATAACTTGTTTGTGTTATCCATTTTGTTTTCACGCATTTATGCAAATCTATCGATCCTTCCCTCTTATATGAAGTTATGACTGGACAAATAAATTGTGGCATTTGGAAATTTACTAGGCAGTGTACTTGGAAGTGGAAAATATTTGGTAATTATAGTTAGGTCGACTTGATAGATTTTGCAATGCAAGGTATTTGTTGCTCGGTTCGTATAGACTATTCAAGGAGTCTTAATTAATTGCCTACTAATCGATATAATGACCTGACCTGACTGTAAGATGCCTAGTTGAAGGTGACAATTATTACACTGCAATTTTATTGTTTATCAAGCAATTGAAGACACAAGAAAGTTGTCAACACGAAGGCTGTTTAATTTGAACGGGAAAATAAAGTGTTGGTCTTGAGTTTTCTCAGAAATTATTACTAGCCGCGACTTCAGTGTCGCTTTCATTTTTTTAATGGAAACATTTGTGTTAATTGTGCATTTCAAAATCCAATAAGGAGACAAATGAAATGTATTTTTAATCAGCTATTTTTTCGGATGAACCTACAGAACTGTGCGATTATTTTTGCAGTTTTGCACATGATTAACGAAGGTACCTACTTTTTATTTAAATCGTCAAATGCCTTTGGAAGCGCTCTATAAGACGAGCGTCATAAAAATACAGCGTTTCGTTAAAAAGAAACGAAAGTGCTATTAAAATCTCTGTAAACACCACTTTCATAGAAAATTCAAGTCGAATATTATACACAGGGTGTCCGCCGAAACGTGGCAAACCGGCGAGAAAATTATTCCACGCGAAAAGGACATTTTTCATTTTTATCGCGTAGTTTTCCAGAAAAATAACTTCGAAGAGGAAAGCAGGTTGCATCCATTTGACGGTGTATCGGCGATCTGTGTTCATTGGCTAGCGAAGTGTGTGCTTGTAATCGCAGGGATTATTCACATGGCGCTACTTATCCATCATAATATCCGGCACTGCAATCGTTTTTAGTTCTCACCGATTTTTTTAAAATGGAAAAATGAAACGAGCACGATTACTGTGACACTGTATTTTGGATGTTACGAGTTCACGGCAACGTAGACACCAGAGATGGGCAGTAATTAAATAAAAAATTATTTAAATAACGTATCAAATAAAAGAGACTTTATCTTTATTCGTCACGAATAAGAATAACCCGAGTCAATTTTTATTCGAGGCGCCATGATTGAAATAATTCAATCATGGGGATTCAATCGTCGGCCATGAATAATTTTCTTGTATTCATTCGTACTTTAGTCGATTGAAGCTCGACTAACTTTGGTGAGCATTAAGACTGTCGAAAGCCTTTAGCCCCGTTAGGCACTTGCGACAAGTTGCCGGCGACCAGGTCGCTGACGACCACGAGGTACACAGGGATATTTGAGGGGTACTTGGTCGCGGCGAACAACAAAGGTTTCTGGTCTCTTGTCGACCAAGTTGCCGGCAACTTGTCGCCAGTGCGTAACAGACCTTAGGTGATGTTAGACGGCGCGCGGCTCGGCTCGGCGAGTCCAGGCTCGACGAGTCGGCTTGGCGAGACATGAGCAAGTCCCGCGCCGTGGGATTCAATGGGATTGCTCATGTCTCGCCAAGCCGACTCGCCAAGCACCGCGCCATGGGATTCAGTGGGATTGCTCATGTCTCGCCAAGCCGACTCGTCGAGCCTGACGAGCCGAGCCGCGAAACATGTCACCTCGGATGACAGAAATTGAAATTTCAATAATTCTCATTTCTTCTCATCTTCCTAATAAAAATGAGTTCAAACATGTACTCAATCAGACGATTATGAATATTTTAAATAATAATGCATTCTGTATCGACAAATTGTTTACGTATGTTAGTACGTACATACATACAATACTTGTAAATTTTACGAGAACTGCAATGAACAGATGAATTGTTAAATCAAAAGGACAAAAGAAAATCAGCTGTTTTCAGAGCTACCTAGTTTTACAAACGAGGAACACTTATGGTGAAATCTACTCGACATGATCATTCTTTCCCATCGCGATTACAGACCCAGAACCACTACACAGTAATAACATCCCGAGTTTTCGAATAAAATCTTCCTCTTGTAAAAATAATAGCACTAAACGTCTAATATAAATCCATCTTTTCTTACAGTTCCCGTAAAATTTACAAGTATCATTTACAAGTATCAGTAGCATTATTATTTGAAATATTCAAAATAGTCCGATTAAGTTCGGGTCTAGTATAGGCGTACTTAAGGGGTAACACCACTGTAAATTTTTCGGAAAATTGATTTATTTTTTATTTGCTTAAAAGATGGTTTGAACCTTTTAGAATATGGGGCAAAAACTGTATTACTTGAAACAAATTTGTTTCCTTGAAATTTCGAGCTCTTCCCCAAGCGCATCGGACTGCTTCGAAACGACTACCGGCGTTAAACGCGTTTTTCTCGAAACACGATTTTTCAACACGGCACGCAGCATAACTCCCACAATTTTCATTCTTTTCATTCGAACTTTTAACAATATCTTTAAAATAACATTTTCAAGAGAAATACGTACGGGATTTTCGATAAGTTAATTTAAACATTACTTATTAACAAATGATTGCCCTCTTTTTATAGAAAATTGAACGTTTTTCATTCAAATGCTCACCAATCACACAAAAATCAATATTTTTAAAATCCCCTACGTATTTCTCTAGCTATAAACATGTAGATTTAAGTCATATTTTTTTTTTTTAAATTCAAATTTGCACCAGCTACACTGCGTGCCGCAGAGCGCTAAAACTTCAACATGCCTCACGAGAATGGCTTCAGTGCCGCCATTTTGTAATATTTCTCAATAACTTTTTTTTTTTTAATAACAAAATATGTGCTTAATAACTTCCTCTAGTATAGTTATTCTATTACCTTTCCTTCCATCCAAGAAAAATTGCCAAAAAAACGCTATTTTTCAAGCTGTTACAGTGGTGTTACCCCTTAATCATCTTCATTTTCAAAATCGATTTTTTTCGAATACAAAGCCCGGAGAAACCAATTTCTTATAAAAAAAACCTATATTTCCTACTCTCTTTTATGTGAAAAATCGCCCGTTTTCGGTTCTATGAATAATTCCTCCCTCATCCTCCATATGTTTATCTATTGTAGTACTTCATGCACAGAACGGACTGCGTATCTCACATCTGAATAACTCTCAAATTGTTATAGCTATATAAAAGGCTTTGAGGGGAAAGCATTAAGGGGTAACACCACTTGAGAGGCACAAAAAAATACCTAAATTTGACAATTTATTTTGGGAGTATGACAAACGGAATAGAATTTCTTTTCAGGGGGTTTATTTAATACATATTGAAGTACGAAAAACAATTTTTTAATTGTCATTTTTATACAAAATGGTGGCGATAGAGCCCGTCGTCGAAAACAGTTTTTTTTTAAAACACCGCCACGGGAGGACGGATTTCTCGGCATGTATGAGTCGTGGAACAAAATACCAAAAAAAATTATAATCTATATACAATTGGCTTTAAAAGTACGTAGGATTTTTTTTTATCAATTTTTGTGGACGTGGTGCACTTTTTAAGGAATGAATCGATTTTTTGCCCTAAAAATGAGCATTAAATTTTTTATAAAAGAAAAAGTTTACATTCGATCAAAAAACAGCTACGTACTTCCAAAGAGAATATTGTTGTGAAGCTACTGTAAAAATTTCAAATCGATCCATGCAATAGTCTCCGAGAAATCCGTCCTCCCAGTTTGAAAGAAGTGGTTTCGACGACGGGCTCTGTCGCCGCCATTTTGTATGAAAATGACAATAAAAAAATTGTTTTTCGTACTTCAATATGTATTAAATAAACCCCCTGAAAAGAAATTCTATTCCGTTTGTCATACTCCCAAAATAAATTGTCAAATTTAGGTGTTTTTTTGTGCCTCTCGAGTGGTGTCCAACCATCGCTATCTTTCAAACGAATATATCCCAAATACTAGTATTCATCCCGAAAGCTGTCCGCGTGAAACGGCCTTAAGTCCCCCAAGCCCCCGCCACTGCGACGAATAAACCCATAAAATTCATCGGCGAATACGTTCCCCTTTCTCGACACCCGTTCACGATATTTAAGCAGGCAAAACGGCGAGATTTCTCTTTCGTTTCTTACCCGATGGCTCAGATCATCGCCTCGAATAACGAGCCCGACGCCCGCCCGAGCGGGCTCTGCCCGAGCGGACCTATCGCGAGGGAAATCGAACGTGAAAAGCATCAGCAAGAGCGGACAGAATGTTTTCCACATCGTTGCAGCGCGATCGGAACACCGAAAGCTCCTCGTCGTGGATGCACCGAGTCTCGCGTTCCTCCTCCGCGTCCAGGTGGGCCCCGTGGCCCCGTGGGTCGGCGGCGGTTTCGTCCTCGTGACTGGCAAGCAGGTGCACGTAGATAGCAGCCGCGCACAGGATAACGAAAATCGCGTTCTTCCTGTTGCACAGGCCGAAGATATCCTCAGGGTTCATGCAGAACCACTCTTCTGTCCCCTCTCGGCTTTTAATTACAAACAGTCGAGCTGCGCCGTTCCCACGCGGTTCTTTCGCATCTGCGGCAGTTCGCCTCGCAGACCTCGCACTTCGGTCTCATTTAACGTTGCCCATTACGAGTCCAGCGGAGAAGTCACGATCGTGCGTAGAGGCCCGCGGAAACCCTCGAGTGTCGAACTCCTCATGGGAATGTATATTTTAAAAACGAACATGTATCCGGTTGATCCTGGTTTCTATCGATCCTCCTAGCAGGAGCTACCTTTGTGGGGCACACCAGTGGGTCGCGTGTTCTCGCGCGCGAGTTTCGTCTAATGATAATCCAGCCCGAGCACTCGGCCGCGGCGCAGCAATCAGTAGCAGTCACTAGCAGAGGCTAGCCGACGTCGGCATGGTTTTCATTGGTGAAAAATCAGGCACGATGGACCCTCGCGAACTTGCAGGTCCCTTGGCACTTTCGAAGCAGCACACTCCTCTTTCCACGCTCGGCAAATCGTTCCCGCGCACTGACGCCGCTTTTCTCCGCGCGCGATCCTAAGTAAGTCGGTGAAACTCGAGAGCCGTCTTCTACCTACCTCTAAACGGACGGGGGGCGCTCTCTTGCCTCTCCTCGGCGACCACTGCCGGATCGCAGATGATATTCATCTTGGTGGCGATCCGGTCGGTGATAGGTAGATGTGCTTGGATAAGCCGGGCCATCATCGGCCGCTCTTCGGACGAGAGATGAAAAGACGATCGGCAGTACTGATCACCGATACGCTTCGATGGACCCTGGTTGATAGCGGAAGAGATGGTCGGCTTGCGTCCAATTGTGTGCTCTTTTTTACGGGAACGTTATTTACGTGGAAGTTGAGTTGGCGATTACGGAGTAGCGTTGGTTGAAAAGTTGTTTTGAAATTAACGCACAGTGGGGAAATTTTGCGATTTTATGGCCAAAACCCCAAAAATGAAAATTTTGAATTCGACAAAATAAATGCAAATGCCAATTGAAGAACTATATCCATTTTCGTGGTCGAAACCTCGAAACTTATTTTTAATATATAAATTTTGGCACTTTTACGCTCTGATATATGAGAAACTAAATTATCCGAAAAACAACACTTACAAACATTACGAACGATAAAGATTTTTTTATTATTTACATTTATACACTTAAACCTACGGTACATCAGGGCATCGAAGAAGGGTTATCGCTTCTGACGACAAACCTTTTAATTTTTTATCGGGAAGTTTTCTTAAATTACTAATTACTGGATCTGACGATAATAAAAGCCAAAACTTCAGCACTATGTTCGGTTATTATTATTTGTGAACGTGGTGAATAACAACGAATTTTGGCTTCCCGAACTGTCTCATAATCTGGATACAGATCACAGTTGGTTTCCTTCATTGAGGCTCTGATCGTATTGTACTGATGCCTAAATAATTTTGCTTCTACTATTACTGAAAGAGCTTTATCAGCAGGTAATCTGGCTGTAGATTTCGTGAATTTATAAAATAATTTTGATAAGTTCGAAAATGCGTCGGAGTGAATGGAAACTTCGCGATTATTATTTGCCTTTAATTTTTTTTCTAACTGTCGCACTTGCTCGCGAATATTCTGTTTCAAATAAATGTGTACTGTTGTAAATAATTATTTTTTCGTCAGTATTATTTCATTTTGACAAGATGCTAAAATGAAACAAACAAACATACATAATACAAACAATCACACAGAGGATCGAAGCTGAATAAAATCGTTTAAAAAATAATAAAAAGGTTTGTAATGTATAACATGTGAAACAGTCACTCGGTCACATTTATGTCGTATGTTATACAAGACACACAGGATCGTGTTTAAAAAAATGCATATAATTACAAGATTAGCAACTATTAGCAATTAATAATTGCATTTATAGAATCAAAAAAGTTCAACGTAAAATAGGAATGATAAATCATTGCGGGATATTATGGGTTTTATAACTATTTTATGTATTGAAAATTGATTCTTATATGAAAAGGTTATTTCTAAAACACTACTTTAAAAATTGTATAAATTACGTATTAAGAACCGAAACATAATTATTTTGGGGACAAAAAGATATCTTACGCACCACCAGGAATGGAATCCATGCCTTCAAATTATTTTCTGAACTTTAGATAACACAATATAAGTGTTTGAAGCAACCTGAAAATCTGGAATAATTCTTCGCGATCGGACTAACCTCACATGAACATAAACATTTGCGAGTCTATACGAGCTTTGTATTAAAACATTTAGCAGTAAAATTGGAGGCATTTGATGCCCAAATTATTTCTTCAATTGACATTTGCATTTATTTCGTCGAATTCAAAAATTTATTTTTGGGGTTTTGGCCATAAAATCGCAAGATTTCCCCACTGTGGAACGGGGTAGATTCGGTCTGTGGTGATTTCGATTTCGGAGGATTAGTTGTTTCTGTTAAGTAAATCCGAGAGTTTTTCAAGTAATACTGTTTTGAATAAATGCTTTAAAGAAGTATTTATTATTTTCGTTTTGTCATACGTTACTCGGTGTTGATTTTATATGTAATCTTTTTCTCCCTGCTCTCTTTATTTTTGAGCATTGTAAACTAAGGTGTAATATACCCGTGAAATAATAAATAATAGTAATAATATTGCTTGAAAT
The DNA here is from genome assembly GCA_946251845.1 of Andrena fulva. Lineage (NCBI taxonomy): Eukaryota > Metazoa > Arthropoda > Insecta > Hymenoptera > Andrenidae > Andrena > Andrena fulva. Next base: position 26,531,593 of record OX276327.1, read on the forward strand.
TGAAATGTTATCTTAAATGATGTACCTATTATTCTACTTCGCGATTCTCACTTCGAGAAATAATTTTGGTAGTAATGGAAACTCTGATAAAACCAGGCACGTATACCCGAGTAAAACCGGGACGTGTTATTATTGTTAGGGCGGTATTCACTGTCGCTTTTTAAGCTTAAGATTACCTTGAGGGGTCTCCCTACCTTGACGGACGCAAAATGATGCGAACTTTGGGAATTTTTTTAAAACAAAATCATTAAATATATTTACTTCCAGCTTTGCGGTTTCGTTTGTCAATCTTTAGAGAATATGGAAAAAAAAATTGTATGCAAAATAGTGGTTATATCCGGAGTTATAGTGCTCCAAATAGAGCGCCTTACAAAAATCATATGCGCATAGTTAGAAGCAATCACGCAGAAGTTTCACAAATTGCAGATATTTATATGTCAACCTTTCAAAGGGAAATATAAAATGTACCCATGGAGATAGAAATTTATTTTCCTGTTGTATGAACAATTAAGTTTTCAACAGATTTTCTTTCATTTTAAACACTTGTTACACGGGTGTATTATAAATTGCGATAATAACAGAAATATTTAAACAAATAATACTACTTAGGTAATTATGCAAATAGTAATTATGAAAGGTGTGCCCAAAAATTTGAATTTTATTCCTTTTTCCATATATATATTTAGCAGCTGCTTTTATATTGGCTGTGCTTTTACTCAAGAAATTGTTAATTGGATTGTTGAACGACTTCTTGTTCATACTCTGTAGCTACAAAAAGAGACCGCGAAAAAGTGAATTGTTTTGTTATTATATAATTCCAGGGAAACCATATGTTTCCTGCGAAAGTAAGTAACATATTTAAAAAAAGCAAGGAACTTTCCATAACACGGAATTAAAAATGAAACTCATTCGAATTTACTAATTTCTTTCATTAATTACACGATGGTTATACAACCATTTTCCAGCGAGTACACAGTTCTTACGTCTAAGAGTTCAAATTTGATCTAGCAAAAAATTGCATTACGCAGTAATAAAAAAATATCATTCACACATCGATTATTTTAATACTTAATAACAATATCGTATTTTAATCGTGCAAGTGGAGGAATAAATAATGAATACATTCCACAATTACACGATAAAATAATAACTGAAGTAGTAAAAATGCAGGTATGAATAAGTATTAATTCAGTAACAATGTAGTAACCATTTCGGAACAGGAAACGGTCAGTCACAGGGTAATAAATAATTCATTTTAGGGTGTATAATCCTATCCTACTTTAACTTCGCATCCAAATTATGATATCCACAAATAAATGAAAAGGTTACCATGTCTAAACACCATTTACATATTATCTCTCATAATTTCATGCACAGGATCCCGTTTCATGCACGTTATCCCATGTAACTAAATATACGTAATTCCGCCCCAGAAAGATACAGAATTTACAAATTAAAAACAGATATTTTCCACATTGTTATTTTACCTAATACAGATCAACGGCGTCACATGATTAAGCAACAAACTCTCAAACTTAAGATAATAAATCGCGTTTCCATATTACTCTCATATCCTCTCCATATCCCAATTTATTGCACTTAAAACAAGTCATTGCCCCAAAAGCAAGTGTCCTATTTTCTACCCTTAAGAGGGGACTATACTTTAGGCAACGCTAAAACAGGTCGATTTTTTGGAATTTTTTCTGAAGAAATTATGAAGCAAATCATTTTGAACTTTTTTTATGGCTTTATATATAACTTTTGAAGATACGAAAAAAATTCTATGTTAAAAATATGCATTGTAGATGTCGCTATCGATGCATCTTGCTACAGCGTTGCCGCCGAAGTTGCAAAACGGTGGGGGTAATTAGAGAAAATTATTCAACCAATCGGCTTGCCCTAACACTTACCTACAACTAGATAATTCCAAACTATTGTCGATGGACCTCTAGTATTATAAAAAAAATTAATTTTAATACTTCAATGTTGCCTAAATTGATTAAAAAATTTCCTGCAAAATCGTACATCTTTTCCTAAGCTTTACAATTTTGTCAATTTTTAACTTTCATGGGGGTTTTTGAGGTCCATCGATAATGGCCTGAATGAAGGTGACCGAACCTCACCTTCTTTCGAGACAGGGTGTCTTCGGCTTGCCTTTATTCCCTTACACAACAACAGAAGAAGTGAAGGGGATAACGATCATCTTATTTCGAGGCAGAAACCCCGTCCTAAACGATACACCGTCCTCAGTCACACCCTGTTCTTTTACGCGAGGATACGAAACAATAATTGTAGTTCCATTTTCTTCGTAATTAAGATTTTAATCGCATCACTTGTGTTAATACATGTAGTTACTTAAACGACTTGAATGCTTCGTTCCGACGAAGAAGTCAAAATTTTACTGCGTAAATAGAAATAGAAATTGGGGTATGCCAGACCCGACCTCGCCACTTTGGCACCAACGATTCCACCCCACCATTTAAGGGGTTACACCGCAAAACGTGTTTCTAAAAACAGCTTCCGGGAAATCAGTCGTAATTTTGCAATAACTAAATATTCTTATACCAAAACATAATACAATAACCTGTTAAAGTGTCCCTCATCTGTATACAAAAACCATTGCACAAAAATATGCATGTACTTTCGGAAATAAATTCCCAAAGGATCGTTCCTTTTCTACCTCCTGACTGTAGGTAACCCCTTAAGGGGGTCGTCTTATGTGAGAGGTCCAAAAAATCAAAAAAAAAATTTTTTTGCTAAATTGCTTCTATAACATCTGTAGAATATGTGAGTAAAAGGATTTTTCGATATTCGACGTCGTTGGAAAGTTAGCCGTAGAACGGAGCACCATAGAAAATATTCGCATAGCATCATCTGCCGTTTATAAAATTGTGTTGTCCCAAGCTGTTGCCCAGGAAAAAGATTTTAATAAAGAAGTCGGAAAGCCGGAAGATGAATTTACAGTTTCTGGAGACAGCACATGGGAAAAGCGTGGATTTTCATCTTTCTTTGGTGTCTCTACATCGATTGGAAAATATTCGGAAAAAGTTCTAGATAGGGTAGATGTCCCAATTACTGCCACCTTAAGATTATAACCGAACTTCATTTAATCATTTCGCGTGTTGTGTAACCTAAAAATTGTTTCAGTTTGAAACATAATATTATTTAACATCTCTTTCATTAAAAAAAAATAGTTTTATGAATTAAATATGAAGAATTTATTAATAATTAATTAAAAATCGCGAGCGATCCTAGTGTACCTATAACTGTCACCTCAAAAATCATCTTGTCCTAGGTACATATGAGTACATATATTTTTTTATTTTAATGTAAATCAGAATCTCCAATTAATAATAACTATTTTTTGTACATTTCTTTTTATACGTTACGTTTTTATTACATATAATAAATCAAGTGGCAGTAATTGGGACACTGGCAGTAATTGGGACATCTACCCTACTTGTGTAATGAGTAGTTTTTGTGGTGCATGCAACTTGTGGTTGACACGATATCTCAAAAACTACCGAACCGATTTCGCTCAAATTTTTATGGTATGTTCAATACATTCATAGTTCCAACCCGTACCAGAATCATTGTCATATATGTCATAGTTTTTTTTTTCAAGATAAAAAAGTCGGAAAAAAATGACTTTATTTTCAAAACTGTGCCAAACATTAAATTTCTAATATTTTGACTTCACTCTGGTACCGGCTATAGCCACAAGTTTGCAAGTTAATGTGCCGTTTGACTTTTTGATTTCAAATGAGCAGGACAGCCGGAATCATGTCAGCCGTCGACCAACTTTTTTTTCGCACCTGTCTCTTTCGAGAGCTGTAAAGCCAATTCCACTCCATGTTTTAACTTCAAAACATTCTGAATAAATGTTCACAATGTTAATAAATATGTAGTACAAATTCCAAGATATTGTGTTTTCATGGTTCGTCAAAAAAAATTCTCCAAAAAGTGAAAAAAAAAAAAAAAACCGGCCGTCACATAAGACGACTCCCTTAAGGGGACTAGGCAGTCAGATAGCTCGAAAATCAAGTATTTTTTGCGAATTAATTACAAGGAGATGAACACAAATCGTGACTAGTACGTTCGGGTAATGTTTATTAATACTATAAACAGTAAAAAATAAATGGTTTGAATATTATATACATATGTATGACAGCGCTACAGTCGTCTGATAATGTAGGCGTTTTTTTTTTTGGAGCCGCTGCAATTTTGCAGTGATTCTGGCCGTAAGAAATTTAATTGTGAAATATCCTCTGAAATTTTTACTTTGCCCTGGTCCCTATTCTGTCCTGAACCTATTGAAAGAGAAAAGAAATCAAAATTACCTCCGTTTTTTCCCAATCACTGCAAAACAAAGAGGAAATATGATTCCGAGAAAAACGCGCTTAAAGTTTCGAAAGAGGAATCGAGTCTACCTGCGTGCGCGCAGAAACGGTTTATGGCGCGCTCGACCTTTTCGGCTCTAAAATCCTGAATTTTGGGAATTTTAACATAAACCAAACGGGATTTTAATCGGGAAGGGTGGTACTTTCGAAAAATGCAACAACAAAAATCGAGTTTCTGACTGCCTAGTCCCCTTAAGGGTTAAGTCTGTTATGTTCGTAAACGGAGTGATGCCCACTGCCAGTGCCCCAAGTCTCATAGAAATCGACGACCTGACATTTGTTGCATCATCTCGCGAGCCCTCTCTCCTCCGTAAATTCGTCAATAGCTACTCGTATTTCCGGAATTGCCTGGGCGACCGTAATTACGATGGTTTCCAAGAGCGCGCCGACAGAAACAGCGACAGTCTCGCGGCCGTTCGCCAGCGCAGCTATCCCGCGGTAGAAAGTGCGCGCGAGACGGAGATCTCACGATCTTCGATTCATAGCACGACCTTCCCACGTGCAGTGGACTGTGCACCCATCCCCACGGTGCAATGGTTCGCGCTGCGCTCGTCTCCCGATTCTTATCGTCGCGATGCATTGCGAAACGTCTCCAGCCGTTCTTAGCCCCTGCCCTCCTTCCTCCCTTTCCCCCTTTTGTTCGCGCCGCGTCGTCACAGCCGTTTCCCGCGGGGGACGCTCGTTAGCGTCACGCTTTTCGCCGCGCTTTCCTCGCTAATTAATGCTGGTAATCCATCGACGGGCCACGGCACGCGAAACCGTTGTGTCGATCGATTCGATAACCCGTACGTTTCCCGCGGGATTACGGGTCACGTTGCGTTCGCTGAAAGTGCCTGGGGTAGGGTGCTGCCAGAAGTGGGCCTTGTGATGGTTCTTTTTTGTCTCTGTCTGGTTGGAAGGCGAGACATTCTGTGTTACTTTTTCTAATATTTTTTTTCGATCGTTTGTGGCCGGTGTTATGACTGGAGCAGCGTGACATTTTACCCGCTGTTGCATTCTGACGATTCTTAAAAGGGGACCGTATAAAGTTCAGGTCACCAATCTGCTTCAAACTTTGCGAATGGTTAATGCACAAATTTATTAGGAAATTAGATTTAAATGCTTGCTTCTTCCAAAGGTTTGATATGGACAGACTGATATGAAGTTAAACCAAAATAGGAACGTTTATCTTTTGCTGGGATGCTGGGCCCATTTTGACCCATCTCACTCATACACACCTGGAAACTACCCACACAACACACTTCGTTGCAGCAACGTTGCTGCAATAATGCATTGTTTCAGGTTGCATTGCAATACTGCTGCAACGTTGCTGCAATATTGCCGTGCAATATGGGAGTGGAAACGTTCCTGCAATATTGCAGCAATATTGCGCACACGTTGCCACTGCAATGTTCCGGTGGCAACAATCTTACAATATTCTATAACATTGCGCGCACATCGACGTGCAATGTTCCAGTGGCAACGATCCTACAATATTTCTGCAATATTGCGCGCACATCGACGTGCAATGTTTCGGTGGCAACGCCCCAGCAAAATTGCACCTACAATGCCGTGCAATATTCCTATAATATTGCAGTGGCAACGCTTCTGCAATGTAGCGCGCGTATCGACGTGCAATGTTCCAGTTGCAACGATCCTACAATATTCTGCAATATTGCGCGCACATCGATGTGCAATGTTTCAGTGGCAACGCCCCAGCAAAATTGCGCACACATTGCCGTGCAATACTGTAGTGTAAAATTGTGGAAACATTACAGCAATATTCTGAAGCAACTATGACTGTGACAAAATTTGTCGAAATATGTACATGACGTCGAGTGGATTCTACAGCGTGTTTCATTTAACTGAACACGCTAGAATATCTCGTTGGCCGTTGAAGATATGAAAAAAGTGTTATCGCGAGAGTTGTTTGTACATGAAATTATAGAGGAGATTCGAAGATCAATTTAATTTTTTTAGATAGAGTAGGTACTATATATTTTAATGTGTGAAATTATTATTATTATTATTATTATTATTATTATTAAACGTATTTATTACACAAGCTCGTAGATACAATCAAGCAAGAGAAAAGAGAGAAGAAAGCACAAATTCAAAGGTTCAGTCTGAAGACTGTTTACCAACCTAACTTAAAATAACACCGAGTGAAAGTTGTAGGACGCACCTATAGCGTTACAAAACCCTAACGGGGTTTGTCAAAACGAGCCTTCGTTTTTAAATAATTTCAGTTTAAAGTTTTGCACGATAGGAGTATAAGTTCGAATACGTAAGCAATCTTCTCAATTAGCGGTTGTAGCTGCGGCGGTAAAGTGTTCGTCTACGGTGCTACAGGTCGCGTGGGTTCGAATCCCCCAGGGGAAAAGAATATTCTATGAGAAAAAGACACACGGGCGTTATACTACTACGATTTCTCTACACGCAATCATGTCGTCGCGTCCCGTTATTGTTATTTTGGCCCTACTGCCCGAAACGTTGCGGGACCATTGCTGCGTAAAATCTCCGAAACGTTGCGGTAATACACTCCTGCAATATTGCCCAGGGCGGACATAGGAGTGAACCTGCAACGTGTCTGCAATGATGCGGTGCCACATTGCAATCTCGCACCGCAATATTGCCACAACGTTGCTGCAATGCTATGGTGCTGTGTGGGTAATTTTTAAGCTTCTTACATTAGATTCTCATCTTGTTATGATCCTTTTTGAGATGTGATATTTAGGGTGGGTGAAAATGGGCCCCACAATCCGCCTGGGAAGTGTTAATCTGAACGACGTAAAGTACGCCGGGGAAGGGAAGAAGATCGTTGGTTCTCTTGCGAAAACACTTAAGCGAACATTACTCCTTCGAACGATATCTCTTCTTCCGCGGCTAAGATCGTCGGCCGTGGAGAAGAGCGCTGGAGTCTCGACGCGAACAGCGCTTCGCCAAACGAGAGAGGACGCGCTCGCACTTTCACACGGGCCCGAACTTTCATACGGTTTACCCGCCAGCTAGTAACCCGCGCGAGAGCCGTGCGTTCCCTTTCCCGGTCGTCTCCTTTTTCTTCCACGGAGCATAATTTTCTATTATCCGCTTAAACGCGTCCGCTCGTTTCCAGTTTCCCAGCTGATCCGCCTGAATCGCATTGCCCCTCTTTCGCTCGATCTCGTTCGCGACGAGACGCATTATGCCTCGTGGCCCAGAACATCGCCAACGAAAACGTTGTTGCACAGCGAGCCGCCGTTTCCCTCTCGAGACCGTTATGAAATTTGTCGCTGCACAGGTACGCGCCTGCTATAAGAGAAATTTAACGTTTTCGATTGTACGGTGGGCCCAGTAGTGCAATTACCTTGGAGGTGGTTTCGAGCGCAAATGCGAAATGTAGAAGAAAATTGTTTTATATGGGGTTTCGTTTTCGAGAAAGTCGAGTTGGAAAATTGTAGACTGGCCGCCGCACAGTGGAACGACGTAAGGACAATAACTGGACATGGCAATTACTTCCAAACGGTTTGGATTTTCATTGTAAAAATTTGCACACTTTCAATTCATGTTAAGTAGAATAACAGAAAATCGAAAAATAGCCAAATTTTCGGTGTTTAATTTCACCCCCCTTCGAATGAATTTGGGCAGCAAACAGAAAATGCGTTGTAATCAGGAATAAATCCCATATACATATATTTACAAATTTTCAGAATTTCTTGAATTTTCGGGGTCGGGATCTTACCTTGTACCAAAATTATTAGGTATAACTTATAGTGACTATTCATTATTAAATATAACAAACTTGGAAACAGGTACGTGATTCATGCGTTCGTCGATATACGCGTGTCGCGACGATCGGGCCTGTCTGCTAGCCGAGTTTAAATACGTATAAACTGAAATGTTTACATTAGATTTATTTTATTAATCCCAGCTAGTAGCAGGTAATTCTTGTACAGTTCAAAACCTTACCATTAAAGGATTAAATTAAGGTATTTTAGAACTTGGGCGACTTTGAGCAAAACTTTAAATCGCTAGTTGAATTATTATAGTATTGAGTGCAACACATTTTTATTTAATACAGTTGATTATTGATGAAATCCAAGTTAATTCAGAATGTTTTTTATACAAAATCATTAATAATAAGATACTCAGTAATATGTAAATTATTGAGAACTTATGAAGTAATAGGATTTAGGCAATAATGGTTTAAAGTGGTGCAACTGAAAGACAAAAAGACTGAAATTTTCATATAGGTCAGATTCATATACAATTAAATCAAACCTAATGTGAATATAAAGTTTATTTCTTTGTGTTTTCTAATGCTACGAACACTTAATAATGATTTAATGAAGCTATAGAACAGAATTTTGACACTTCAAATTTTGCCGATGTCCAAATAAATAGGGCATTCTCGTTCCACTGTGCGCCGCCGACTGCGGCTAGGAAATCCCACTTTTAAGGTGGGAAGTCTGTTTTCGATTCTCATCACAGCCAAATTTTTTTTTTAATGCGACTTAACCCACAGACGTACAGTTGTTGTTGTGTGTGTGGTTTTTTTTAATATGGGCGTCTTTAACACGTTCAGTCCAGACCAAAGTTACCCCTGAGGACCTGAATTTGATTTTTCGTGTTTTCATAACTTATTCGTCCTAAAAAATGGAATAGAAACCCATTTTATAATAAAAAAATTATTTGCTTGATGACTGTTTAAAACTATTGTATACATAGATATAAAAGTAAACACTGCATATGAAATTCGTAATTAAAGAATATTAAATTAATAAGGGCGCCCAGAACGGCCCTGGCGGGTTGCTTCCTTCTTCTCTTTATCGCGATTTTACTTCAGTATGAAATGCAGATTGATGAAATAAGGTTTTAGGGAATAGTACTTTGGTTTTATGAACAAAAAATTGTATTCGTAATCATACACTTCGGTATCCAATTTCTTTAAAGTCATAAAGTTGACACATCTGCTGACCATACTTTGAAGACAGATTGCAATATTTTGGACATCGTTGAAATAAGTTAGAAAATATAAATTATAGCTAAATCCGCTGACTTTGCCGGTTTATCGCTACTACGTGACGTTTCTGAAATTCTAATTTTGATTTTCGGTGTCGATCACTGAAAACGAACGATACCCGGTGGTAGTCGAAACGATACTGAAGTAGGGTTCACACATATAAATCAACCAAAGCCTAACCACCCAAGCCGAGAAATAGTCGGAGCGTCGTTGATGACGCGCAGGATGTCTTGTGACATCAGCCGGGCTAAAAGTGTCTTTTTCGATTTTATGCTTTCTTGAAGTACAACATTTTGAAAATATTCCCTGAAAGTGTCAAGTTAATCCGACCAAAATTGACAAAGTTATACGCGTGTAAGTAGGTAGGTGTTCCTCGGTGTAGCGCTCGGACCCAAAACTTTAAACGCGTTTTCCTTAAAATCATGTTTTCAAAGTCGGTGCTAGACATACCTAAAAAATTAATGAACCGATTTGCTCGAGGCTTTGCAGGCATATTTTAGGGTTAAAAGCGCTATCGGGAGCTTTTCCTTTTTTTGCCTAGATTTTTTTACACTCGAAAAGCGAGCGATTTTTTACCAAGTATCGATGCTTCAAAACTTTGCACAGCCGCTATTTCGCCTCAAAATAATGTTTCCAAAATCGAGCCCGATAGCGTCTAAATAATTTCATATATTATCTAAAAAAATTTCGAATTTTCAATTTTGTATGATCCTGCACCAAGCTACGGTTATCACCGCAAAGCGCCTAAAAAAAAGGACGTCTCGATCATCGCCTATAACTCACAAACCTTTCGATGCTTTTCACCACAAAAAATACTGAAACATCCGTAAGAAGTACTCTTTCCAATAGACTAACGTTTAATAATAAAAGTTTATGGGTTTTATTAGAAAAAATTCCCATAGAAGCATGTTGTTTTGCCCGTTCCAGGTAGACCTCCCCCTTAAGACGTCTTGTGGACGTCTTTAGGACTTTACCAGACACCTTTAAGACGTCTTGAAAGTCTGTGACGGACGTTTTTATTATTTCTCAAGGTCCTACCAACAGCTTGAAATTCTTCAGCGCAGACCTGGTTAATAAATTAAATATCATCTAAAGGAATGAAATAAAATTTATTTCAACCGCTACTTTATATTACATACGCGCAGAGTTCGAACTATTGATTTCTGGACGCCCCAGAATGGATTTCAATCCCCAAGTAGAAGTTTATTTAGATTTTAACAGCGGTGTCGCGTATCAGTGATACCCTATCTGTATCGTGTTTGTTGATCATGAAATCCGCTTTTGGCGACGGACTTCCGTCTTTACGTAAGAGGAAGTAATCTAATAGCCAGGCGACAAGCAGAACGATCTGGACAATACGATCGGGAGCTTTCGTTCTGCCCCGCGGAATGTCCACTTTTGTCCTGCCGCGACGGCGTAGCCAGGCTGGGCGCGAAGAAAGTACGCACACAGAGAAAGGACCGGCCGCCGCGAGATAACGATGGAAAGAGAAACCGGCCAAAGTCATTTCATTTTCGTTTTATTCGTCCAATCATTGGAATTGGGCCACGGAGCGTCAAAACTCTGAACTGCTCGAAGAAAGCCCGACAGATAATAACGTCGTTGCTCCTAACGTTGTGTCTCGGCGCGCGAGCGGTGATTTGAAAATATTTTAGAAAGCTGGCGAAACATTAAATCGTCCTTTTCTTTCGGCACTGTGGGTCTTCGTCTCGAATTCAGACGGCCGTATAAAGAGCCCACGATTTTCCCCTGTACGCACTATTCTCGCTGAACATTATTCGCGGCGGAGTCGTGAAACTTGAGCCAAGCGTTTCCCTGGAGAGAGAGAAAGTCGGGGGACCGACTGCGGCGACGACGATGGCAATGAATCTTCTTTTACTTCCATTTCCGGATTTGTGGGTCAAGTTCTTGCCTGAAAAGCAGCCACAGCTGCTGCTGCTCCACGGTTCTCTGCCGTGCCTCTTTCGAAGGCGAAAGTCACTATAAGGTTTTTTTTACGGCGGTTCCCGTGATTCGGACGAAATCCGTGTACTTGCTTTTCATTGAATTCCTGCGAGTCTTCTGACGAGTAGTTCTCACAAATCTTTTCATCTTGTAGGAACCTCGGAGTGAATTTTTTTTTCTCATTACTTTGTGAAGAAATGGGAGGAAATCAAGAGTTTGCGTTTTACATTTTGATAGTTGATGTTGCTTTTCTGTGTTCTCTAGGTATAGATCTACTGATTTATAAGTAGGGGAGACCGGTGTTGATAGGGCAGTTTTTCAGTTTTTGATTTTTAATAAATTAATGATTATTATTAAATTATTAAATTTAAATGATTAATGTTGACTGAATGCGACAGCCCCATGACCGGGGTTGGTTGACTTACGGTATGGGGTAGGTTGACTATAGGACAATCAGTTAATAAAATATTAATTTCTTTCTTTCATCTTTTATTAATAAACTGAACATTCTTTCAACTTAAACATAAATTATAATGAATTTATAACATAGTGATATTTAAACAAAATATAAAAATCTCTTAACCATTTAAACCTTATTAACGTATCAGTCAACCAGCCCCGACCGATCATTTTGACTTCAATAATCTATATAACCTTCAATTATTTATGTATAAACAAAAATGCTATGTCAATAGATCGTCTAATAAACAACCTTTAAAATAGGCCCTTAACATTTATTATATTGCGACTATATAGGGCGTGAAAAAATAAAATCCTTAAGAAAAAAATATTTACTTACGTAGTCATTTTTCCACATACGCTGATAAGTGTTAAAAAACGTGCGATCGCGGGGTCGGGCATAAATGCATGGCATAGTAGAAGTGACTTCTTTCTACGGTAAATCATTCCGCAGTAGAGCATATGTCGGTGCAAAGTTATTAACAATTAGTCAACCTACCCCTTCAGACAACCAGCCCCGGTCTCCCCTAGTCTATATCTATATATAAGAGAATATAATTGTTCGAAAATAAGTATGATAGATAAACTGGGAGAGGGGTGTATCGAGGACATTGGCGTTTTTGCTATATTGCAAGTGCCTAAATCGATTTGTACGAGTACCATTTTATAGGGATATGGTCACTAATGTGGATGCATAACATTTAATCAGGGGATATTGATCTGTTAAGTTTATTTAACCCTTCGTGGTCACACGGGGTGTATCGCACCCCAAGAGCAATTTTCGATTTGAAATGTCGCTCCTTTACGTCTTCCAAAGGGGATTTATCGCAGAAAAAAAAAAATTTTTTTTTTTAAAAATCTGGTTTTTCCCACAACCGTGGAAAATAGCTAATTTTCAACTACAAATTTTATCATATCAAAATTTACATTTCGAGAAAAAGACTATTAGGCCATGGCTGTATAAGTATTACGAATGTACAATTATCACTGAAAAGTTAAAAGATTCAAAAATACGAAAATGGTAACTGAAAAAATGACGTTGGGGTACAGTGAACCCCGTGTGACCAATTTGTGATTATAAGAAGGTGTGACCACGAAGGGTTAATTTGATTATTTCTCATTCTTTGTTCCCTATACCCTAAAATCCGAATTCCCGAGAAAAAAAACCCCAAAAAAGATTTTAAATTACATGCTCAACAACTAACAATTATTTCAATATTTACGTTAGTTATTCCCTGTGGAGTGATTCTGTAGAGTTTATCTTTAAAACTGCTAGCTTGCAAACATTAGTCTTCCGAGCCATTTCTCTGCGAGAGTTCTATATCGTCTCGAAAAGTTTCCATAAGAAGTCCCACGAAACAACTGCACGTTAGCATCTGCTGGCAAATGTGGACCCCGCGGTGGCTGATATTTTGCAATGAAATGAATGTTCCAGCTGGGCAGTTTCCACAGTAATGACGAGGCAGAATCTAATCCCGAGCGAGGACGGTTCACGCATGATCCACGCTTTGATCCCGATGTGGGACATGTGCAATCACGAGAACGGGAGAGTGAGTCCCCGTCATCATCGTCCACGCCGTACACGCAACAGCGGACGTTCTTTAACATCGTCTGGTTTCTCGTTTCAGATCACCACGGATTTCAACGCAACGTCTGACTGCTGCGAGTGTTACGCTCTGCGGGACTTCAAGGAAGGGGAGCAGATATTCATCAGCTACGGGCCCAGAACGAACTCCGACTTTTTCGTGCACTCCGGATTCGTCTACGTGGACAACAAACAAGTACGCCCAGTTTCCTCTAAATCGCCGATGCTCCATGAAGTCGTTATTTCTCAATTGCTCCTTTCGCATCTCTTAGGACGGTTTCAAGCTGCGACTCGGGATCAGCAAGGCCGACTCCCTGCAGAAGGAGCGGATCGAGCTGCTGAACAAGCTCGAGCTGCCATCGGTGGGCGAGTTCCTGTTGAAGCCAGGATCTGAACCGATCTCTGACCTGCTGCTGGCGTTCCTCAGGGTGTTCAGCATGCGCATGCCGGAACTCGAGCACTGGCTCCGCTCCGATCGCGTCTACGATCTGAAGCATATGGATTGCGCTCTGGAGACTGTCGTCGAGGAGAACGTCCGGAAATTTCTGCTCACGAGGCTGCAGCTCTTAATTGCTAATTACCCGACGAGCCTGAAGGTGAAAGTGAAACGAGAACAGTGGTTTTATCACAAAGCGACGCCACGGTGGGATCAGAGGGATCGCAATCGTTACGCTCGCTTGTTTCTGTTAACAGGAGGATCTGCAGCTGCTGGAAGCGTCGCTGCCTCAGATTAAAAAGCTGGCTATCCAACTGAGGGTAACGGAGAAGAGAATACTGCTGGGCGCTCTGGAATACGTGGAACAGTGGATCAAAGCTTAACGATTGAGAATTTTTGGTTTCGTATCGATGGAATCTGATTTTCGTTCTTCTTACAATTAATGGTAATAGGATGCTGCGAAGGGAACGTGAGCGGAGATATGGACGGTCAGAGGAGGAGCCGCGCAAGATACATTAAAGTGTGCGAGACAGTGAGGGGAATGTTTATGTACGTGTATTCAACAACTACACAACGCAATGTAAAGTAATCGCGTGCTCCAAAATGCCTCGGGGTCTTGTTGCCGAGAGGTGAGAGCTTTTGGAAGCACGTGGACCGCTTTTCATCTGTCGCGTTAATGTTCCCCGTGATACTGGGCTTCGAGTGGTGTAACTAATCGTGCCCGCATCTCTGGCCGCGGGACTTAACTTCAGCTTTGGTAACAAAGAAAAGGAAAAATGTACAAACGAGATGTTACTATTCATGGATATTTATTTTTCAAAGAAGGTAGTTAAGAGATCTAATTCTTTATTGTAAGCTATTGTGCGATATTACACAGGCCTACAAAATCAGACTTACAAAACAATTATACGCCGTAAGATTTACCAATATATATATATCTCGATCGAATTCTAACAGTACGCATAAAAGTAGGACAAGCAGCGAGTCCCGGATATATTTTCCAGCCATTGAAGATTCATTGCGTCATGTTTACCCCATGGAATTTTATGCAGTGACTTGAAGAACTTGATACAGTACGCTTATACAAATGATAATTATACGAGATTACACGGATGTATTTACGTAAAAATATACGAGCCAATTGAATCGCGTGTAATAAAGACGACAAGGTAGGCTAATGAATTAGGCGACGCTACAGCAGGACTGATAGCTCTCTGTGTATTGCTTTCTAAATACATCGGGGCAGACATGATACAGCCAAATTACAAATGTCACGTTAACTAAACGTTACATTTCTATCCTCTAATACAGAACACAGGAAATACACGACGTGGTTACATTATTTTAATAAATCGCTGGAAAACTCTCTTGCTATCTGATCCAAAAAGTTCTCTAATCAGAGAAATCATACGAGATTCACAGCTACAACCTTTAAGCAATGCCATCGACTTCGATACCAGTATCTGCATGAACGAGTGACCATTCTGTATGTTACATGATTGCTAAAAAAATATACACGTATATATGTTTATCCCTGCGTCGAGTGAGGTCGAATCGTAATACAGTTTAGTTTAGAACTTTTTGATCAGATACTATCGAATACATGTTCTTATCGATAATTTATACATTGATCGATGCCAGTCATGTTTAATTGTATTTAATATATCCTACAGTGTGACTGATCCATACCAACGGCGCATTTCATTGTTACGACTAACTTTTAACAATCGTTTCCAGATCTTTTAAGTTCCGCTCTTTCCCAACTCGCCTGTAAATCAACTTCTCGGATATTATCTTAAACTTACAGCGTGCTTTGATACTCAACTTTATCCTTGGACAAGTTCATGCTATGATTCACACTGGCATAATTCGCAGTTTCGTTTTTTAGTACACGAAGTAGTATCTCGCTGACAGACTCCTCGTGTTGCTCCCCGTTACATTCGTCCTCCTTCGAAACCGCTTTCTTAACGTTCTCGATGCTGTGGTCTTCTCGAAGGTGCAAAATGAGCGACGGTAAGGCATAAAATATTTTATCGCACAGATCGCACTGGAACGTTTTCCCATCTGCCGTCTGCAGGCAGTGGAGATAGTCTTTCATGGAACTGTACGTTTGCCTGTGCAATTCCAGGTGCTTCTCGTGATCCATAGCCAGGATGAATTCGTAAGAACATATCGGGCACTTCAGATTGTGCTTCGTCCACATCGTATGAGCTTTCAATCGGTGCAGACTGTCGTAAACTTTGCCGCAGATCGGGCACTTCATACATTTGTGATTGCGTAGCGTCTCCATGCTTTCGTACAGCCCGCTACATTCCTTACATTGATAAGTTCTTTCCTTTTTACACGCGTGCTTAAACCAATGCTTCTCTAATTGCGGCAACAGATCGAACACCAGCTTGCAGAGGGCGCATATAAATCTGCCGCAACGATCTCTTTTCATGGTGAAGTTCGACGCCCATATGTCCCAGTGCTTCTCGAAGTTATTCTTGCGCAGTAAATTTTCGTTGCAAAACTCGCATTGGTCCTGGTGTTTGGACAAGTGAGTGAACAACATCCCGGGCTCGGTGTTCGTGTACGTGCAAAAGGAACAGACGAAAGAGTCCTCGTCCTTGTACATGTGACTGTACAAGTGTTTTTGGAATGAATTCGAAGTGAAAAACATCGCGCCGCACGCCGGACATTTTAGGTAAGGCGTACCCTTCTCCGTGTTATACAACGGCAAAGGTCTGAAACTTTCTAACCAGTCGATATCCTCTTTGGAGTCTGTGATATCTCCCTGACCCATAGAAGACTGCTCGCAATCTAGTTCTTCCATAGTCGGCACGCGTTCGTCTATGTCGGGAGTAATGATCGAATGCTCCTCTTCCTTTATTTCAATTATAGGCTCGTGTTTCGGCAATAGCTTCCTTAACAATAAGATCTTATTGCGTCGTTTAGAACGATGCCGAGATTTCGACTTCTTGTCGGATAAAGAGTGCTCGTTGGACAGCTTCTTCGTCATTAATGCGTTGTCCGACTCCAACTGAGTTATTATTATAAAGTCTTTATGATTAGGTGCGGATGTGACGAATGAGAGGGGCGATTCCGTTTGCAGGTCGTCCCAATCGCTGATCGTGGACTCGCTAGTGATTTCGGAGTCATTGTCGATGGACAGAAGCTCCGAGGATATATCGTCTTCCTGAGACTCGGCGTCGTCTTCGTCATCTGGGGCCAGAAGCGCGGTCCTTAATATCCTTTCGTTCCCCATAGGATACTTGTCCTTTTCGTAACTTTCCCCATCATTTCTGTCCCCGCAAGCTTCTTCGTCCTCCATTGTATCCTTCGAAAACTCTTTACATACTACGTCTTCCAGCGTTAACATTATCCGCCCATAGAAGTCGTACGCTTGGCTCGAGCGACTACTGTAACACACAGAACGGTACGTTACCGCTGCTAGACCGTTTACAGAGAAAGTTCTAAAGAATGAAACATAACCTCGCTTACGCTTGTTCGCCGCATCGTGCCCTTTCGTCACGTTCAATTGCATGTAAACAATTAGAGCGAACCTCGTGAAATCGATCTCTATCACGCTGCGAAAGGATGCGTAGCCGCGTGCAGACAGTCGATCGGACTTCACTCCGAGTTCTTCTTCACCGTGCGACACATCGATTTGTAGCTGCGTAGAGTTCTTTAGGGACACATCAGAAGGTGGACAAAAAAGGGTATGTTAGGGCCCAAGCATTCGTCGTTCGGTCTCCTAAACTTCATGCGAGATTCACGGCCCGCGGAGCTCTCGTTACTATTCCCACTCGAATAACTCTGATCAGCTGTTTTCTGATTACACACGAAATTGACAGGACGTTACGGAGCGCGTCCAACCGATGACCTGCCGCTGGTGACACGAACAGTGGCTCCCAACTTCCTCGGTAACTGTACTATATATTGTACAATTTGTGTAAGGTAATAGAGGTAACAGAAAATATTTTTTATATCCGCTTTGGTACGGAGGATTATTCTTATTTGGGCACGATGCACATTATTCCTCGCTACGGACTACGTTCTACGGTGCTGAAGTGAAATACGCCACGGAAACTGCAGTCGCTGTTTTACTACTGCGCGTTAACGCAAGGTTGAGAAGCGCTTTCAGAGTAAGGGGTATAACTGTGCATAGGCGGAGTGGGGTAGAGTGTAGTAGAATTATAATGAAGTGAATATTTTAAAAATGTATGCGTATGTTTCAAATTTTTCGGGTTTTAAGGGCTGGTTCAGACACGTCCAGTAATTTAGTCATTTTCCGTGTGTACACTAAAATTTAGTCGAGCAGTTTAGTAAAACTACTCGCTGCTCGGCTAAATTACTGGACGTGTCTGAACCAGCCTTAAGACGTAGGTGAATTTAATATATTCAGTTGGAACGGGTGGTGTTCTTCTTATATATGTCTTATACCATCCGATTTCCGTGTTTTGAATTTCGGGGCCAACGTGCTTCCGCAGTCAAACTCGGTTCCCGTAGTCAGTACATAATACGACATACGTATTACATATTTCTACCGTGACCGCGACAAGAACTGTGTCGAGGAATATTTCCTGGGAATTGTTATTTCAACGTTGTGATAAAAGTTAAATTTTTTATAATATTGTGAAGTGTAGCGAGCTGTTTTTAAATATTCTTTGAAATATTAACGGTTATTGAAAGGTGTTTAATTCTGAAGGACGATGGGAAATATTTATACTATTTACAATTTGATTAGTGATACGCAGCTTTGAGAGTCTTTTTGTGTGAAGCTACTTACATGCAATTTCTTCTTTTATGGTTAAAAATATGGAGTCCTATGTGTTAGAGACATAAAATCAAATTAGTTAGAATCTCTGCGAATGCGAATTTGTGTTTTTCCATGCGCGAGCGCATGTGTCGCTGCATTTAAAGGGGTATTCCTATTGGACGCTATTGGACTGGTCAAAGAAATCGATTTTTTTTTATTACATTTTCTTAAAGTTCATAGGTACTTTTAAACATATTTTCTTAAAATACTAGCCCGGAATTTCTTAAAATACTTGAACTAGGGAGCAGCAAAGCGTGCACCGTGCAAGTAATAACTGAACACGTTCAACTTTAAGCGCATTTTTTTCGAAACTACATTTTCAATCGCGAAATCGAAATGTTTCGTTTGGCTGTTTGTATACTCCCCCACAGCACAACTTGTAAATACTACGTAACATGGAAGTCACAAATTCTGTAACTTCTGTTACATGTACAAAATATAACCGCTACGTAATACAGGTGTCACAATGTTCTGTAACTTTTGTTACATAGATAGAACATAGCACCAACATAACCTATGAACATAACTGAAAAGTCACACAAAACATATAATTTTTATGTAACTCTTCTTACGTATAGGCTACATATTAATCCAGATGTAAATGTCATGGAACGTAGGTGTCACAAGTATTCCGTAATTTTTGTTTCATAAATAGAACATAACAGCGACATAAACGATAAATATAATTTATCGGTTGCTCGACGTGACTATGTCGTGACCTTCGAAACGTGGTAACGGTGGTAACGTTTCCTGCTGCTAAACTCCTGCACGGAACATGTTACAATAAGGACTGCGTTTAGCATCGGTATGTTTAGAATGCAAAATCTAACGTTTACGCGAGGATTAAACGTGGCGTGTTGCAATAAACAATTATTACATTGGTTTTAGGTTAAGTTGGATACATATTTTAATTAATATGTCAGACAGAAAACGTTTGAGAAGAGATTTTAAAACATACTCTTCTCGACATCAAACGAGGATAGTCGACCAATATGTGAAGTATCGAATAAATGAAATTGCAGTTTATTTATATTGATAGATTCGGGGGAAAAACGCCAGCAGATAATGTTCGGCAAATATTGAGCAACCTATTTAGTTCAGAATTTGCCGCGTTATACACGTGGAAAGGGAGGAGGAATAATATTAACATTTCGCAATTACAAATGGTGCGAATAATAAAAGGTATTTACACACTTATTTTATGAACCCTTTATATTAAAACTGCGAGCTAATGTATACAATATTATTTTTTTATTCAGATAAAATAGTAGATAGTAATCCGGACTTCCGGGAAGTCGATTTTAATAAGGAAGAGCGAAATGGTTTCGACTGGGATTGCAAAGAAAGTGTAGGGAGAAGAAAAAATATTAATACTTGTTTTTAAAATATTTTTTATTTTCAAATATATATATATATATATATATATATATATATATGTATGTGACCCGTTATATATAATATAAAGTTTATACCAAAAAATTCTAACAAATATTTAACTTTTTTTTAATTAAAATAATCCTTCCAAATACCAATAGTGTAATTATCCATAAGGTAACAATAAAGTTATTGCTGTTATCCTGCTGCTACGTAACAGACAGATAACAGAGAAAGGTAAAATTTATATACAAGTATGACCTTAATGTGACGCGTACTGTTATGTAAATGAGGCGGACATTTCCACCCTGATGATACCTTCATGTGACCCCCATGTGACGTAACCAAAAAATGATGGTTACGTAGCAGTTACGTACAAGATACGTTTTAGTGCTGTGGGGGCTATAGCTTGCACAAATTGTTCAGCGTACGGCGTACGCGTAGTTTCCGACCTAGAATCAAGTACATCAATATTTCGACTTTTTCATAAGCTACAAATTCTGTAGAAATGTGAAAAACGTAATCTCAGCCTGTAACCCTTTCCACTCCTACAGTACAGGTATGCCACTGTTGTTTCTGTATTGGAAAATGCATTGCTACCAACATTGGTTGCGCGATACGCAACACCGCATACATATAGCTGTAATAGTTTGGAAAAATAAATATCTTAGACACTTGTAAATATTTATAGCACAGACGAGATATAGAACAGATCTTACGTGCAATGTAAATTTTTGTCACACAGATCGGGGGCTCTAGACAAGACCCCGCTTACCATTTTCGTGTCGCATGCAACGTTATCGATTCAGAGTGGAATTTGATCACAATCCTACTAGCGGTTAAAATTGCAACTAAATATGATGAAATATGATTTTTACCTACACATGGAAAGCAACAAACTTACAACCCAATTTTCGCTTTCTGGCGAGTATGCAGCAAAGTTGAACACGGTTTTTGGTAACTACCGTGATTGCACCAAACTTGCGAGCCGATTTATGACATCACTTACGGGTGCAATAAAGATGCAAATGGAATTTCGACTTCTGTTGCAGCTGTATCCCAGATAGCACGTCTTAAGACGTCTGCTTCAGGCTTTCAATACGTCTGGCGTCGTGTGCTATCTGGGATAGAAGTGGGAAGTGTTTTGAAATTATATGGAAATGGACATAAGTAGTATGGGAATGATAAAACACCTACGTAGGATTGACGTAAGAATGCGGTGCTTCGAAGTATTGTATTTTCACTCGTTTCACAGATGTCCCACTCGTTTAAAGTTAGTTTATCTTTGTTTCTACTATATTTGTGCTACATATGCAGAAAACGATCTCCTGCCATCACGGTAACGGAACAACGCTTGACAGCAGCGTGTGAAATATGTGAGGAAACACTGTGCAGAATCCTTACACGTTTAAATTGGAAAATTTTTGTACTAATCATGGACATGATAAATTATAAAGCAACGATAAATGATCTCCTGCCATCCATTGGCGTAACTATAATTATAGGGGGGCGGGTGGGCCTGGACCCCCAAAATGCGTATTGGCCCCCCAAAACGCGGATTGGCTCCTCCCTAGAAACTATCGAAATAAGCAAAAAACATTCGTCTGTTAAATAATCAATAATTTTTTATTCAGTTTACTCTTTGTTTTAGTGTTAAATAAATATGTAGGAAAATGATTGTTATAAAATGTGTATTTATATAAAGATTTGCTCTACCTATAAAAAAAAGAGGGAGCGAGAGAGAGAGGGGGGAGAAGATGGGACCTGCCCCCCCCCCCCCAACGACAAAATCTTAGTTACGCAAATGGCTCTGGTACAGTGAACGGTGCAACTGATTCCCGAGATACCGATAAAGTCGATAACAACGACCATGAGCATCTGGAAGTTGTAATGAATTCATGCCAAAGTGTCCATTCGATGTTGTCGATATAGTTTTATAGTAAGTATTCAGCGACTATATTTTTATGTAGGTATTATGCATAGAATATGTAAGTCCAGTTAATTTATAAAAGCTTCGAACGTGAAGGTCGAGGAGGCACTTTCATAATAGCTTCGCAGATGACTTTCTCAGCAAGGTGTACGTTCGTTATTCTCTGTAGAAAATCGGGAGCTAGAGGAACGGCAAGGTGCGTTCAAGGAACACATGTAGATTGAAATCTTTTGATCAGATTATATCTCGAATTAATTTCTTTGCGATATTAAGGTAACAGGAAACATTTTAAAAACAGTTTCATTTTGTGAAAGAGCAAGCACGAACAGCGATTGGAGCCAGTTCCTCGTTCACAAGAAACCATCGAAGAAACATCTGATGAAAATGCGATTGCCAGTGAAAACTTCAACGGGGCCGGGACCAACAAATTCGTTCGAAGCTTTTATAAATTAACTGGACTTACATATTCTATGCATAATACCTACATAAAAATATAGTCGCTGAATACTTACTATAAAACTATATCGACAACATCGAATGGACACTTTGGCATGAATTCATTACAACTTACAATTTCCAGATGCTCATGGTCGTTGTTATCGACTTTATCGGTATCTCGGGAATCAGTTGCACCGTTCACTGTACCAGAGCCATTTGCGTAACTAAGATTTTGTCGTTGGGGGGGGGGGGGGGCAGGTCCCATCTTCTCCCCCCTCTCTCTCTCGCTCCCTCTTTTTTTTATAGGTAGAGCAAATCTTTATATAAATACACATTTTATAACAATCATTTTCCTACATATTTATTTAACACTAAAACAAAGAGTAAACTGAATAAAAAATTATTGATTATTTAACAGACGAATGTTTTTTGCTTATTTCGATAGTTTCTAGGGAGGAGCCAATCCGCGTTTTGGGGGGCCAATACGCATTCTGGGGGTCCAGGCCCACCCGCCCCCCTATAATTATAGTTACGCCAATGGATGGCAGGAGATCATTTATCGTTGCTTTATAATTTATCATGTCCATGATTAGTACAAAAATTTTCCAATTTAAACGTGTAAGGATTCTGCACAGTGTTTCCTCACATATTTCACACGCTGCTGTCAAGCGTTGTTCCGTTACCGTGATGGCAGGAGATCGTTTTCTGCATATGTAGCACAAATATAGTAGAAACAAAGATAAACTAACTTTAAACGAGTGGGACATCTGTGAAACGAGTGAAAATACAATACTTCGAAGCACCGCATTCTTACGTCAATCCTACGTAGGTGTTTTATCATTCCCATACTACTTATGTCCATTTCCATATAATTTCAAAACACTTCCCACTTCTATCCCAGATAGCACACGACGCCAGACGTATTGAAAGCCTGAAGCAGACGTCTTAAGACGTGCTATCTGGGATACAGCTGCAACAGAAGTCGAAATTCCATTTGCATCTTTATTGCACCCGTAAGTGATGTCATAAATCGGCTCGCAAGTTTGGTGCAATCACGGTAGTTACCAAAAACCGTGTTCAACTTTGCTGCATACTCGCCAGAAAGCGAAAATTTGGTTGTAAGTTTGTTGCTTTCCATGTGTAGGTAAAAATCATATTTCATCATATTTAGTTGCAATTTTAATCGCTAGTAGGATTGTGATCAAATTCCACTCTGAATCGATAACGTTGCATGCGACACGAAAATGGTAAGCGGGGTCTTGTCTAGAGCCCCCGATCTGTGTGACAAAAATTTACATTGCACGTAAGATCTGTTCTATATCTCGTCTGTGCTATAAATATTTACAAGTGTCTAAGATATTTATTTTTCCAAACTATTACAGCTATATGTATGCGGTGTTGCGTATCGCGCAACCAATGTTGGTAGCAATGCATTTTCCAATACAGAAACAACAGTGGCATACCTGTACCGGAGGAGTGGAAAGGGTTACAGCACAGACGAGGTATAGAACAGATCTTCTATACCTGGTCTGTGGTTACAGGCTGAGATTACGTTTTTCACATTTCTACAGAATTTGTAGCTTATGAAAAAGTCGAAATATTGATGTACTTGATTCTAGGTCGGGAACTACGCGTACGCCGTACGCTGAACAATTTGTGCAAGCTATAGTGTACAAACAGCCAAACGAAACATTTCGATTTCGCGATTGAAAATGTAGTTTCGAAAAAAATGCGCTTAAAGTTGAACGTGTTCAGTTATTACTTGCACGGTGCACGCTTTGTTGCTCCCTAGTTCAAGTATTTTAAGAAATTCCGGGCTAGTATTTTAAGAAAATATGTTTAAAAGTACCTATGAACTTTAAGAAAATGTAATAAAAAAAATCGATTTCTTTGACCAGTCCAATAGCGTCCAATAGGAATACCCCTTTAAATGCAGCGACACATGCGCTCGCGCATGGAAAAACACAAATACGCATTCGTAGAGATTCTAACTAATTTGATTTTATGTCTCTAACACATAGGACTCCATATTTTTAACCATAAAAGAAGAAATTGCATGTAAGTAGCTTCACACAAAAAGACTCTCAAAGCTGCGTATCACTAAACAAATTGTAAATAGAATAAATATTTCCCATCGTCCTTCAAAATTAAACACCTTTCAATATCCGTTAATATTTCCAAGAATATTTTAAAAAAACTCGCTACACTTCACAATATTATAAAAAATTTAACTTTTATCACAACGTTGGAATAACAATTCCCAGGAAATATTCCTCGACACAGTTCTTGTCGCGGTCACGGTAGAAATATGTAATACGTATGTCGTATTATGTACTGACTACGGGAACCGAGTCTGCGGAAGCACGTTGGCCCCAAAATTCAAACCACGGAAATCGGATGGTATGAGACATATATAAGAAGAACACCACCCCCTCCAACTGAATATATTAAATTCACCTACGTCTTAAGGCTGGTTGAGACACGTCCAGTAATTTAGCCGAGCAGCGAGTAGTTTTACTAAACTGCTCGACTAAATTTTAGTGTACACACACGGAAAATGACTAAATTACTGGACGTGTCTGAAGCCTTTAAAACCCGAAAAATTTGAGACATACGCATACATTTTTAAAATATTCACTTCATTATAATTCTACTACACTCTACCCCACTCCGCCTATATATGCACAGTTATACCCCTTACTCTGAAAGCGCTTCTCAACCTTGCGTTAACGCGCAGTAGTAGAACAGCGACTGCAGTTTCCGTGGCGTATTTCACTTCAGCACCGTAGAACGTAGTCCGTTGCGAAGAATAATGTGCATCGTGCCCAAATAAGAATAATCCTCCGTACTAAAGCGGATATAAAAAATATTTTCTGTTACCTCTATTACCTTAGACAAATTGTATTATATAATACAGATACCGAGGAAGTTGGCAGCCACTGTTCGTGTCACCAGTAGTGATGGCGATCCTGGACAAAGATCGGATCGATCCTAAGAATCGATCTTTTATGAAGGATCGGTGATAAGATCGATCAATCGTGGAAAAAAAGATCGATCTTCAAAGATCGATCGTAAAAAGGATACCTAAATTAGCTTTATTCTCGCTCTCATTAGTCACATTTATATAGTACTAATATAGTACTTTTAACGATAACTTTTCATATACAACTTGTCTCTTTTTATAATGTCCATCGAAAAAATTTTATCCTTAGATTCTTCAGATATTTATTCAGCTATAAATAATACATGTGTATATACGTGTATTATACGATGCGTATTTTACGTAGCCATCACTGTCTGGGACTTACTAAGCATAAAATTACATTTTTTTTAACCGATCCTAAAGAAAAAAGGATCGATCCTTGATAGATCGGAATTAAAAAAGATCGGTGAAAGATCGATCTTATTTCCCCTAAATAGATCGATTTTAGATCGATCCAACGAAAGATCGCCATCACTAGTGTTGCGTGATGACGCGAACGTAGCCGCGGAAATGTATATTATCGATAGGTAAATTAGGAGCGAAGTTTGAAAGTAGATGTTTGCGAAGGTATTATTAAGGATGTGCGATGCGGGTGGCATACGTGGGAAAGATCTTAGGCAGAGTTCGAAAACAGGAAGAGGACACCAATAAACAGACCCGAAACGAATCGCGAGTTTCTTCTAAGTCACGTAATCTCTTGAAAAGGCCTTGTCCTTTGTTAGTCTTTAGCAGTGTCAATTGACTCTTGAAGTGTTGGCGACGCGAGGGAAGTCGTAAATTTCTTTCAAGGGTTGTACGCTCGATCCTCGGAGCAGAGCCTAACTTTCTCTTCCCACGTGGGCACCCCGCTGTGTAACGGAAAAGCGCGCTTCCACAGAGTTTCCACCACCACCCGGAATTAGAAGGAAAGATGGACGTCGATTCGCGGGGGCGGACGGACAGCCACGGCACAGCCTACCCTTTGAATCTGGCTCATCCCTCACCCTGATTGGTCTAAGGACTGGGAGGACGCCCAAGGATGGAAGGGGCACCACGTACGAGGAGGGAAGGAGCAACGACGGAGGACCTCGGAGGATATTTTGAAACGCTACTGGCAGTCCGTCGCTAACCAGCATACAGAACAATTTAATAAATTCCAGCATTTAACTTATAAATAGTTTTCTTGTGTCTCATTTTATTTTGAACTTCCCACACTCCAACGAGCAGAGCGGTTCAGCGCTCCACGGGCACCAACCCGCGTTCTGATTTTAAAAATCACCGCTGAAATACGCAACACTAGTCACCAGCGGCAGGTCATCGGACGCGCTCCGTAACGTCCTGTCAATTTCAGAAAACAGCTGATAAGAGTTATTCGAGTGGGAATAGTAACGAGAGCTCCGCGGGCCGTGAATCTCGCATGAAGTTTAGGAGACCGAACGACGAATGCTTGGGCCCTAACATACCCTTTTTTGTCCACCTTCTGATGTGTCCCTAAAGAACTCTACGCAGCTACAAATCGATGTGTCGCACGGTGAAGAAGAACTCGGAGTGAAGTCCGATCGACTGTCTGCACGCGGCTACGCATCCTTTCGCAGCGTGATAGAGATCGATTTCACGAGGTTCGCTCTAATTGTTTACATGCAATTGAACGTGACAAAAGGGCACGATGCGGCGAACAAGCGTAAGCGAGGTTATGTTTCATTCTTTAGAACTTTCTCTGTAAACGGTCTAGCAGCGGTAACGTACCGTTCTGTGTGTTACAGTAGTCGCTCGAGCCAAGCGTACGACTTCTATGGGCGGATAATGTTAACACTGGAAGACGTAGTATGTAAAGAGTTTTCGAAGGATACAATGGAGGACGAAGAAGCTTGCGGGGACAGAAATGATTGAGCATCTTTTAAAACACGGAGCTTATGTTAATCCCTGTGACAATCCGGACGGTCATACACCATTGCACCTTGCTGCTAAAAATGATAACTAAGAAATTATCAAAATGCTTTTAAGTAAAGGTGCTAACGTAAATGCCAAAGCAAAAGATTATGTAACTCATCTTCATGTTGCTGTGGGGATGGGAGGGTTAAAGATGGTTGAGCTGATTCTAGACCATGGAGTTGATGTTAATGCTGTATGTAACTCTGAAAGCCCGAAAGGTTATACACCACTTCACCTTGCTGCTAAAAATGGTAACGAAAAAATTATCAAATTACTTTTAAGTTATGGTGCTAATGTAAATGCCGAAGCAAAAGATGGTACAACATCTCTTCATATCGCATTACGAAAAGGGATATTCCCAAATGCTAAACACCTTCTAAACTACGGAGCTAATGTTAATGCTGTGTATAGCGCTGATAGTGAAGAAGGTTATACACCACTGCACCTTGCTGTCACATATGGTAACGAAGAAATTATTACATTGCTTTTAAGCAAAGGTGCTAATGTAAATGCTGAAGCAAAAGATGGTGTAACTTCTCTTAATATCGCATTACAAGGAGGGAAATTCCAAATTGCTAAACACCTTCTAAAATATGGAGCTAATGTTAATGCTGTGTATAATACCTCTGGAAGGAGGAAAGGTTATACACCACTGCACTTTGCTGCTGAAAATTGTAGCGAAGAAATTGTCAAATTACTTTTAAGTAAAGGTGCTAATGTAAATGCCGAAGCAAAAGATGGTCTAACTTCTCTTCATATCGCAATATATTTTAGGTATGAACAAATTGCTGAACAGCTTCTAAACTGTGGAGCTAATGTTAATGCTGTGTATAATACCTCTGGAAGGGAGGAAGGTTATACACCACTGCACCTCGCTGCTAGAAATGGTAGCGAAGAAATTATCAAATTGCTTTTAAGCAAAGGTGCTAATGTAAACGCCAAAGCAAAAGATGGTATAACTTCTCTTCACATTGCTTCTAAGAATGGTTGCGAAGAAATTGTTACGGCTCTCCTAGAACACGGTTCCGATGCTACTATCACGAGTAAACAAAATTACACGGCACTTGATTTCGCTATGTATCCTCATGAACCATTTCATAATGATTTGTATAGTAATTATGATCATGTGGAAGTCGTTAAGATTCTTAAACGTCACATGGTTAAGATAAAAGTTGCAAATTTATATGCAGTTAATAAGGATGTACTATCAATTCCCTCAGCCACATTTGGCAGGGATGTTGAAGAACTAAGTGATTTTCAGAATGAATGCGAGAAATAAATAGCAAGCATAAAGAGCGAGGTCATTAATGATAATATCACACTGTACGATATCTTGACAAAAAGTGTACGTGCATTAGCGAGGTATGCAGCAAATGAAAGTATAGTAGAGGCCTTCAGATCTGATAATTATAAAACAAAATTTCCAATATATGGTAGTATGATAAAAACGAAATTCAGAACGGGGGAAAAGGAGAAAGAGTTTATGGAAAAAGGAGATAATATTTTTGGTTTTCTCTTTAGTAAAAATTTCCATTGGTTACCACCTCAGTGTACTGAAAAAATACTTAGTTACCTAAATTATGAAGATTTAATATAGATTTCATATACATTTTAAGTGAATTATGAATCGTATATGTAATAATTTTAAATAAATAAATACACCTCTGAAATTTTAATATGGAGGATCAATAATAACACGATATTATTATTATTTTAAGCCTTAGTCGAAGTATTATTTTTTTTTTTGCAAGTGTGATGATTCCTAAGTACTTTAGGTAAACTTGTCGATTAGCATGACCATCACCGATTTCGATGACCTTGAAATATGTTGTAGGGGGCATGATTCTGAACAACTTTTTCCTATACATGTAACCGTTGGTCGGCCTTACTTTCTAAGATATGCGCAAAAAACCTTGGTAAGTTTTTCCTCATGGATTTGAAGGGAAATTTTTTTAATCACCTTACCACGATCGCCTCTCTGTACAGTATTTCTGTTGACTTATTCTGACACAACGTATTCCACCTGCGGGCGCGTAAAGCATGGTAGCGAACCGATGTGAGTTTAACTAAAACATATTTTTTTCGCTAGAAAGGGGGTGCTTTCAAGAGCACCTGTTGGGTGTGTGGGGGTTCCGTCAACATCCCGACTATGTTCGGCGCCGGCAGATATTAGGATGACTCTGGTTCTAAAACGTAATTTTTTGCAGTCTCATTTTTAGCATTCCCAAACTCACATCAGTTCGCTACTATGCTTTACGCACCTTCAAGCGGGCCCGCGCCCCCTGCACTAATCTAGCCCCAACCAATACTAATAAGTACTCGCTTGGGAGTTTGCATATGCATGTGTAAGGGGTCGTCCTTAAATTATGTAGGGGTAATTTTGGCCACAGAATAAGAATTCGCCAGATTTTATATTCCAACCCCCTTTCTTGCGTAATATTTTTTACATTGCATTTTTTCAGTTATTAAAATTCTTTTAAAGGTTTATATAATTTATTTGACTCGGTTTCGTGTGCGCGATGAAACATCGTTTTCTAGGCTACTCATATTGAAAATTAGGTTAAAAAGATATTACGTAAGACCCTATCTGACTCCCCCTGCACCCTTGTAAGAAAACGTAAGAAATTCGCGACCCCCACATAATTATGTACACCGTTCAACTTACGTACAACCTGTATGCGCATGCGCAAGTTGCACACCGCACCCTCGCCCTCCCCTAACTTGTAAGATTGCAGAATGGTAAGGAACTTTTTGATTTCCTTTGGTACGAGGAATTTTGATGTTTTGGTTCGCCTTATAATTTTGGATCAGCCTGTATAAGTACAGAATCGTAGCGGCATTTAACGAGTAATCGGATCAAAATATTTCGAGTACTTGCAGTCAAGTTTTAGAAAAATTGCAAAATCAAATCGATATACGAAATCAATACATTTATTATCTTTATTTCTATGTTAAACATATACATGTAGTTAACAGTGCAAAATATGAGCAAAATATGAGATTATTAAACGAACAGCAACAAGTTTCAAATGTTCATTTCCACACATAACAGAAGACTTACATATATTTGTTAATTCTCTGCACTTCTGTTTATACTAACAAATAGTTAACAAACTATCATTACATTCATACATCGCCCACCGAATCTCTTTAAACATATTATCAATCCTTAGAACTCAAAGAATTAATAATACACTTAACAAAACCCTAACACTAATTACATTACTAAATTTATTAAACGTGCTCCTCGCGGATACATATACACAAAGCCCACGTAAACTCAATCAGCCAAGTAACATCCACAATAATTCCCTCTTCGATCACCCCTTAATTACACATCCGCTGAAAACCACGCTCATCCAACCACCACGTCGGCCACCAAATCCCCCAACAGAGATAGAAAAACGTTCAAACTGTCCAGTATTCGCGTGACGTTTCAGGATAGAGCACTTCGACGAGTCGTAGGATCCTCCCTGGTGAACGCTGCTTCTTTCAGTCTTTGCTCCGTTTCTTATGGTCGTGGCCATGACCATGTCCATGTCCGTGGTCGTGGTCGTGGTGCAAGTGCACTTGAGGTAGTGGCGGGTAGCCGTAGCCGTGGCCGTGGCCGTAACCGTGGCCGTAACCAGGCCCGTAACCATGACCATGACCGAAATCGTGGCCAAATCCGTGACCGAAGCCATGACCGATGCCATGTCCGAAGCCGTGACCGAAGCCGTGACCGAAGCCATGGAGCCACCGTGGCCATGGAAGCCGCCGTGGCCGTGCAACGGCGGATAGAAGTGTCCGGACCCGTAACCCCGCGCGTAGTATGCCCCTGGAAGAGGGCTTCCCCCATAAACCCCGATCGGTGGGTGCACTGGAACCGGGACTGGTACAGGTACCGGTACAGGGAACGCCTGCTTTATCGGGACTGGATACGGTTGTTGCACCGGCACTGCCACGGGGTGTCTGACTGGTATCGGTATCGGTCGTTCCACTGGCACTGGAATCGCCTGTGGAACAAGTGAATTCGATCATTCACCACTTCCCGGGGTTCACATTCCGCGCGCAAACGCTATTCGAGGAAACGTTGTTGCTCGGGGAGGAATGTTTCTTTTTGTCTTCTTTTGTATCTTGGGGAAAGTGAATGGGAGATGTTGGGTGTTCGTTAATACGGTAGTGTTTGATCGCTATCACCCTCACTTCTTCTGTTGTTGCCGCGACGAATGACACAGGTTGCGTATGGGCGGGAGGGGCACTCGATCTCTCTCATTCTACGCAATAAGCCGGATAGAATCCCTGTCTTGAAGGAAGGTATATCGTGTGGATCGTTTCGGTGATAGGTTTCAGGGGTAACACTACTGTGGGCTTGGGCCTTGTTATTAGATTGTTGGCAAATTGGTTAGAACTTGATCCATGGGATACGAGGATTTTTAGGAAATGCAGTCTGGGCACGGAGAAGGGGTGGTTCTTTAGGTACCTACTTACAAAGGAATATATCGAACCCGCACACGCCGATTTTGATGAGACTGCAGATTTGTAGAATAGTGAATAATATTTGACACGTATTTTTTTCGTTATCGGCAATCATCCACGTTGAAGGGGTGAAAATAGCCTCTGGGGGTTGAAAACGTATTTTCTGAAAATTTTCTCAGAACTGGGCATGGGGTGGATTCAACTTAAAATAACACTCTTTAAAAAAAATTTGTCTTACGACTAATAGTTCTCAAGATATTCCAGAAAATATGTTTTCATCCCTTCCACGTGGACAATTGTTGATAACAAAAAACACGTCCAATGGTTTTCATTATTCCGTAAATCTGCATTCTCATCAAAATCGGCATGTGCGGGTTCGATATGTTCCCTTGTTAGGTTAAGACCTGTACCACTGTGTATGGTAGACTTCTGAGGGTGCGCTTCCTGGCTAGTCTAAGAATAATTAGCAATTACAATCACAAAAGAGAAGGCATGTGGAAATTTTGCACCTTTCAGGATTCTTGCTGCCAAGGAATCTACTATGAGAGCCTGGAAAAATTATATGTACACATATATATATATTACATACAATAGTATGACATGACCCGCTCCTCTTGGTGTAAAATGCCAAGTGGGCTAATGTAGAATTTTACCGTCAGCTGGCAGCTACTTCGACGTATGCAGTGATCCACCCAAATGGGCTTCGTTTATGTACATACTTCTGCCTCTATACACATTGTTCTTATTCGTATGTACTCTACGATATCTTTGTACTTTCTTCCGTTTTCTCCAAATATATTTATCCGCCAATCTTCCGCATTTTAATTACCAGACCCGGTTTCTTTAGCTCTCCGAGCACATTTACTGCAGGTTCTGCGAACACCAAGCATTCCTCAGATACCTTTCCTTCAATGAGTTCTTTAGTTTCATCGCGCTTTCTGATTCTCAAGTCCCCAATGCACGGCCTCTAGTGTTCCCACTTGCGTTACACATCTTCCGCGCTTTGCGTCCCTGTGTTTATCTGCTCGTCACAGGGCCACCTCTACTTCGAATGTGTTCGTTCTCAGTTTCGGGGCATCTATATCGCTACCTTGATATCCTGAGAACAGTTCGATGGTGTCGTTTGAATCAATGCGATTAAATTGGAAAATCCGAGACAATCACACAGCAGTCGACGTGCTAAGCAGGAACTGTAATGTGTATGCACAAACGCGAAACAGCTGCGTGGTATAAATTCCCTGAGATTAGTGGTGACTAGATTCGAGGTTTAGTAGACGATATACTGTCGAAACCCTGGCTATTGCATGGCTGGCAACCAAGAACTTTCCAGAAACACCTTTGCTTACCACCCTATCTTCTTAATTTCGTCTAAAAACCTCACTGTTTCTATAACTTTGTTTCCTACATGACGATCAATTCTGCTTACAGTAAGGGTTGTATAGAACCAAATTAAGGGACGATTTCTTACCTCCGGTACCGGAACTGGATATGGGATCGGTTTGTGAATAATCTTCTCGATTGGTATGGGTATCACCTTTTCCACGGGTACGTGGTACGGTTTCTCAATGTAAATTGGTTCAGGAACTGGAACTGGCTTCTCTACGGCCACATGTTTCGTTATATACACTGGAACCGTCTTTAGAGGAATGCCTGGTACTCTACCGTACGGCAGACCGCCATATAATCTATGGAACACGACCATATTATGAGAATTTCTCTCCTAAAATCTCGTAATTGAGAAATTGATGTCGGAATTTTTCGGCTGTTTTTATAATAATTTTGAAGTGGTAAATATTTTTGAAAGGTACTGTAGACGATTTATTCCCGAATAATTTGAAATTGTAACGATAGTAGAATAACTTAGTGTAGGTTTTTTTTCGAATTTGAGAGACTCAAGGGGGAGGCTCGTGTAACTCGACGAGAATGAGGCGATCTTTGTGAATTTTTTTCAAAGAAATGATTCAATGGATCTTTTTGATACTTTTAGGATATTTAATTGAACGTCTAAGGAAGTTGAGAAAATTTTGTTTGCTGTAAAATAATTCGTTTATTGTAAACTGTGGAGGTATTTCTCCGCGTCATCGGCGTCGGAGTAGTGAATCGGCGAGAAGCCTACTCTCCGTTGAACTCACTTAAAACCAGAAATCCAGTACATTTCGTATTCTTTATGAAATTACGCGTCGGATGAATCTAAATATGCAAACAAAGATGCAAAATTGAGCAAACGGCAGGACTTTGAAGAAAAAATTGCGATTTTCACGACAGATTTCGCCTGTATTATGCCATAGAAGTAATTAAAATTAAGAATATTATTACATATGTTGGTCGATCCGACGCGTAATTTTACAAAAAATACGAAATGTTCTGGATTTTTGGTTTTAGGTGAGTTCAACGGAGGCTAGGTTGCACGCCGCTTCACTACTTCGACGCCGAGGACGCGGAGAAATACCTCCACAGTTTACAATAAACGAATTATTTTACAGAAAACAAAATTTTCTCGACTTCCTTAGATGTTCAATTAAATATCCTAAAAGATTCAAAAAGCTCCGTTCAACCATTTCTTTGAAAAAAATTCACAAATATTACAGGTGTCTCCTCCCTTAAATACGAGTTCTTTTACATTTAATTATACTAAGTTTGCAATGGTTTATTAACTTCCTTTTCGTTGTTTATTGTACATTTGGCAGCAATTTACTATGCTAAATTGCTAAAAGATCTGTTCAGAACTTATTGGACTTTAATTCCTTGGAAAGTAATTTTCAGAGACACAATCTACCCTTTGAATATTTGTCGACAGTTAATCAAATCACTGTCCATTTTGAATCACAGAAGTCCAAGAAATTACTATTTCTATTCGTATAATCATTTGTTTAAACATATAAAATCACCTAAGAATTTTAATATTTCCGTTAATTATCATTTAAGATAATTTTATTGGATTTATTATCTTCCTTTTACAACTTCCTCGGTATCTGTACTATATTGTACAATTTGTTTAAGGTAATAGAGGTAACAGAAAATATTTTTTATATCCGCTTTGGTACGGAGGATTATTCTAATTTGGGCACGATGCACATTATTCTTCGCAACGGACTACGTTCTACGGTGCTGAAGTGAAATACGGCACGGAAACTACAGTCGCTGTTCTACTACTGCGCGTTAACGCAAGGTTGAGAAGCGCTTTCAGAGTAAGGGGTATAACTGTGCATATATAGGCGGAGTGGGGTAGAGTGTAGTAGAATTATAATGAAGTGAATATTTTAAAAATGTATGCGTATGTGTCAAATTTTTCGGGTTTTAAAGGCTGGTTCAGACACGTCCAGTAATTTAGTCATTTTCCGTGTGTGTACACTAAAATTTAGTCGAGCAGTTTAGTAAAACTACTCGCTGCTCGGCTAAATTACTGGACGTGTCTGAACGTAGGTGAATTTAATATATTCAGTTGGAGGGGGTGGCGCTCTTCTTATATATGTCTCATACCATCCGATTTCCGTGTTTTGAATTTCGGGGCCAACGTGCTTCCGCAGTCAAACTCGGTTCCCGTAGTCAGTACATAATACGACATACGTATTACATATTTCTACCGTGACCGCGACAAGAACTGTGTCGAGGAATATTTCCTGGGAATTGTTATTCCAACGTTGTGATAAAAGTTAAAATTTTTATAATATTGTGAAGTGTAGCGAGTTTTTTTTTAAATATTCTTTGAAATATTAACGGATATTGAAAGGTGTTTAATTCTGAAGGACGATGGGAAATATTTATTCTATTTACAATTTGTTTAGTGATACGCAGCTTTGAGAGTCTTTTTGTGTGAAGCTACTTACATGCAATTTCTTCTTTTATGGTTAAAAATATGGAGTCCTATGTGTTAGAGACATAAAATCAAATTAGTTAGAATCTCTATATACGAATGCGTATTTGTGTTTTTCCATGCGCGAGCGCATGTGTCGCTGCATTTAAAGGGGTATTCCTATTGGACGCTATTGGACTGGTCAAAGAAATCGATTTTTTTTATTACATTTTCTTAAAGTTCATAGGTACTTTTAAACATATTTTCTTAAAATACTAGCCCGGAATTTCTTAAAATACTTGAACTAGGGAGCAACAAAGCGTGCACCGTGCAAGTAATAACTGAACACGTTCAACTTTAAGCGCATTTTTTTCGAAACTACATTTTCAATCGCGAAATCGAAATGTTTCGTTTGGCTGTTTGTACACTAGCTTGCACAAATTGTTCAGCGTACGGCGTACGCGTAGTTCCCGACCTAGAATCAAGTACATCAATATTCCGAATTTTTCATAAGCTACAAATTCTGTAGATATGTGAAAAACGTAATCTCAGCCTGTAACCACAGACCAGGTATAGAAGATCTGTTCTATACCTCGTCTGTGCTGTAACCCTTTCCACTCCTCCGGTACAGGTATGCCACTGTTGTTTCTGTATTGGAAAATGCATTGCTACCAACATTGGTTGCGCGATACGCAACACCGCATACATATAGCTGTAATACTTTGGAAAAATAAATATCTTAGACACTTGTAAATATTTATTATAGCACAGACGAGATATAGAACAGATCTTACGTGCAATGTAAATTTTTGTCACACAGATCGGGGGCTCTAGACAAGACTCCGCTTACCATTTTCGTGTCGCATGCAACGTTATCGATTCAGAGTGGAATTTGATCACAATCCTACTAGCGGTTAAAATTGCAACTAAATATGATGAAATATGATTTTTACCTACACATGGAAAGCAACAAACTTACAACCCAATTTTCGCTTTCTGGCGAGTATGCAGCAAAGTTGAACACGGTTTTTGGTAACTACCGTGATTGCACCAAACTTGCGAGCCGATTTATGACATCACTTACGGGTGCAATAAAGATGCAAATGGAATTTCGACTTCTGTTGCAGCTGTATCCCAGATAGCACGTCTTAAGACGTCTGCTTCAGGCTTTCAATACGTCTGGCGTCGTGTGCTATCTAGGATAGAAGTGGGAAGTGTTTTGAAATTATATGGAAATGGACATAAGTAGTATGGGAATGATAAAACACTTACGTAGGATTGACGTAAGAATGCGGTGCTTCGAAGTATTGTATTTTTTATGTCTCACTCGTTGAAAGTTAGTTTATCTTTGTTTCTACTATATTTGTGCTGCATATGCAGAAAACGATCTCCTGCCATCACGGTAACGGAACAACGCTTGACAGCAGCGTCTGAAATATGTGAGGAAACACTGTGCAGAATCCTTACACGTTTAAATTGGAAAATTTTTGTACTAATCATGGACATGATAAATTATAAAGCAACGAAAAATGATCTCCTGCCATCCATTGGCGTAACTATAGTTATATGGGAGCGGGCGGGCCTGGACCCCCCAAAATGCGTATTGGCCCCCCAAAACGCGGATTGGCTCCTCCCTAGAAACTATCGAAATAAGCAAAAGAACATTCGTCTGTTAAATAATCAATAATTTTTTATTCAGTTTACTTTTTGTTTTAGGGTTAAATAACTATGTAGGAAAATGATTGTTATAAAATGTGTATTTATATAAAGATTTCCTCTACCTATAAAAAAAAGAGGGAGCGAGAGAGAGAGAGGGGGGAGAAGATGGGACCTGCCCCCCCCCCCGCCCGTCAAAAATCTTAGTTACGCAAATGGCTCTGGTACAGTGAACGGTGCAACTGATTCCCGAGATACCGATAAAGTCGATAACAACGACCACGAGCATCTGGAAATTGTAAGTTGTAATAAATTCATGCCAAAGTGTCCATTCGATGTTGTCGATATAGTTTTATAGTAAGTATTCAGCGACTATATTTTTATGTAAGTATTATGCATAGAATGTAAGTCCAGTTAATTTATAAAAGCTTGGAACGTGAAGGTCGAGGAGGGACTTTCATAATAGCTTCGCAGATGACTTTCTCAGCAAGTTGTACGTTCGTAATTCTCTGTAGAAAATCGGGAGCTAGAGGAACGGCAAGGTGCGTTCAAGGAACACATGTAGATTGAAATCTTTTGATCAGATTATAACTCCAATTAATTTCTGTACGATATTAAGGTAACAGGGAACATTTTAAAAACAGTTTCATTTTGTGAAAGAGCAAGCACGAACAGCGATTGGAGCCAGTTCGTCGTTCACAAGAAACCATCGAAGAAACATCTGATGAAAATGCCATTGCCAGTGAAAACTTTAACGGGGCCGGGACCAACAAATTGTTTACTGGAAATGTCTCGGGAACGAGGATCGGGTTTATTATCGCACGATGAGTGCCGCACTGCGTGAGGCTTTGGCGGAGGCCTTCCTGTATTTTGGGTCAGACACGCGGCCGCAGCTGCAAAGTTACGGAAAGGTCTCGAACCTCCAGAATTCGACGAAGTAATATGTGGCGTCAGCCACATTCGTATGGCGCGCGCAAAGAACCAGGGCGTGCTGACTACTCGGCTAGTCTTATACCTACTCAATCTACTGCCTTCGAAAAGGACCGAGGTCCGACGCCGAAAACGCTGTTGCGGGTTCCGCTGGTTGAATTGCGTGAAGTTAGCTATAAGACATAGAAATATCGAGGTTAGATGTAGAGCGAAATTCAAAACCCTTTTAATTGAAAGACAGATATATTGTAATAAGATTTGAAGCGATCGGCACATCTGGAAGGTATTAAGCAAGTTTGAAATAGGGGACAAGGAGGATAGTAAATAGCTTAACTTTCTCCTCTGCACATCTGCGTGCCAAATTTCGTCGAGCGAGCGGCTGTACGTGTCATAAAAGTACTTAAAACTCTGTCCCCCCTTTCAATAATTGTCGATGTCCTGTTAGGGTAAAAACTCCGGTCGGGGAAGGCTGAAAGTCATAAAGCCATAAACTTTCTTCGAGTGACGTCGTCTTGACCCCGAGGGTTGCGCTTACTTACCTGCGAGATATGTATATACTGTACGTAGCCTATGTACTACCCCTATGTAATCGGAAAGCGTATCTCGATCACCAGAGGAGAGTGGGAGGAAGCATGAAGGAAGGGCGAAGGACAGCCCACTAACGAAGCTAGAGAGATGACACCGTCTTGATTGGGCGAAGGGATCCGAGGAGGGAGTCGGAGGAACACGGCAAAATTAGAGGAGTAGGGCGCTCGGAGGTGACGAGCGAGGAGATTTTTGTAGGAAGATCAGATCGAACTTATTAGCAGAGTAGTCAACCTCTAGCTAATTATTAAATCCAAACATAGAATTTATTCTAAACAGTTTCATTTTATTTCCATCTCATCATTGAAATTCCCGCGCCACTCGTGAGCTGAGTGCTTCAGCGCTCCACGGGCACGGACCCGCCGCCTACTTAGAAATCCCCACAGAATCGCGCAACAACGCGCAGGAAAGAGGGGCGCCAAAAGTCACCAGACTTTAAACTGACCGCTTCCGCGCGCAAAAAGGACTGACCCTGCGCGAGCCTGGTTGCCAGATGTGTCGGTATTTTACACCGCGTCGCAAATGCATTTACGACATGTCACAAATGTACGTATAATATGTCGTTTTTAAGCCCATTTCATACGTGTCATTTGTCGCAAATGTAGTAAATAGAAATATTCATTATTTTAAGGTTTCAACAATTAAAGTGTTGGAAAAATATAATTCTTTCTGACTCGCTTGTTGGTTGCATGAAAATACTATAGAATACTGTAGAATACGTCGATTACGTCGAAAACTACATATAATCGTCACTTTCCTAACCCCAAAAAAGTATTCAAAAGCGTGGTATTAATTATTGTTTCGTAATTGTTTAGATAATAACTAATAAAAATGAATCGTGAAAGGTAAAGTAATTAGAAATAAATGTACGATAATAAATAAAATTTATTTGAATTGAAAATTATGTAAATAAAAATATCCGTTTCAGAAAAAATGAAATTCATAAATTATTATCAAATTTCTTTTTTGGGTGCAATATCCCTTTCAGTGTGGTGAAAGTAAACAAATTATATTTATTATTCTATATTGGGAAACTTAGTGGAGACGTGGCCTAAATTTCGGTCCGGATCCCACCAAACATTCCGAATAAGTATTTATTAATCGAAGAAGTAAAAATTTAGTGTTCAAACAAATTTAAAAACACTCGTTTTTCACAACATGTCTATTTAAACACTGATAATCATATGGACTTCGACGGATTTCGACCTACTCTCAGTAGTTCCATTTTCTGTCACTAGGTGGCGTATCGAAATTCTTGGTTTCCCAATGCGTTTCTTTTACTAACTTTTCAATATCCGTTTTTCGTCAGTGTAACTTAATTTAATTTTTTTAATCATAATTATAATTATTAATAAATTGGCACTTCTTCATAACCTATACGAAAAATGTTTTATAGGTTAGTTATTTTCATTGCAGATTTACGACATTTACGACATTTAAGACACGTGTCGTGTATAAAATCGAAAATTCGTGTCTTTACCCATGTCTTTCCCACACAGCACAACGTCCCAGGGACGTCGACAGACCGTCCCAGGTACGTCCCAGGGACGTCTTGTTACTGATCAGGACGTAAAGACCGTCTTTACGTCCTGATCAGTAACAAGACGTCCCTGGGACGTACCTGGGACGGTCTGTCGACGTCCCTGGGACGTTGTGCTGTGTGGGTTACACTGTACATAGCCCGACCTACCCAATTTCAATGAATGGCTTGCATAAACTAATTATAGAAGAATTGCAGGAACAGTCATGCAGGTACTCGTTGCACAAATAGGATACAATCTATTTATTTAAAAAAAAAAAATAGTACATACATTATAAATAAATTCGATAACAGCTAAACGATGACAAGTATCTCCTCCCCTGATAGCCAGAACTGGGGAGCAGAATCAGACGTCAGACTGCAGTAGTCTGTGTCTGCATTTGGCTGTGTTCTGAGGTGCAGAGCCTGATCAGTGTTCACGGGAAAGGGCCTGATAGCTCTGAGCTACCCTCTGTTGCGCATGCCCGTGACGAGCAGTGACGTCAAACCAATCAACGCCAAGCTGGGAAACGAAGCCAGCCACTGGCGTCGATTCGGTTCGTTTACCAGCTTGGCGTTGATTGGTTTGACGTCACAGCTCGTCGCGGGCATGCGCAACAGAGGGTAGCTCACAGCTATCAGGCCCTCTCCCGTGAACACTGAGCCTGATGTCAGATCGACAGCAGATCGACAGCAGATTCTGCCGTCTGCTTGGCATAGTGATCCTCTAGGCAGTGATCGGACAAACGCATATCGTCGCTGATTGGTTGCTGCGATTTGTGTCTAAAGCGGAAGTAGACAGAGAAAGAAACTGTAAGAAAGAAATAGACAGAAATACGAATAGAAAGAGATAGATAAACAAGCAGCTTGGAAAGCAGACGATTTAATGAATGTTTAGGTTATGTTATTTCCGGTTTTGCCCCAAAATGGCTGCGGTTTGTCCGATCACTGCCTAGAGGATCACTAGCTTGGCACAGCCAACACCGCCATCTGAGGGCCAGAATTACCAAAAGATTCCCTACGCGTGACGTCACGCGGACGTCCCTACGCACCAACACATGTATACCGTGATTGCTATAGGTGTATCCCTACCTTTACATAAGTAGGAAGCAGATTTTGGAATTTATTAAATAATTAATTCTACTTATATCAAAAAAGTATTTATTTATTATTTACAAATATACAGGATCGGTGATTACAATTGTCACAAGAGGGACTTTCAATATTTACATTAACAAATCCATATACAGTACGTTCCATAACAAGTGGTACCTAGTAGGGGCGATGTCAGAAATTTTAATCAGTATTTTCGACTTCTTTCTTGTGTAGAATCTTCATACTTATTTCCTGTTGTGTTGGCGCTGAAAACAAATACAATATTAGTATAAAATTAAACGTAACGTATGATTAAACAGGATACATGCGATACTTACGTCAGCTCCATCTCCACACAGTAACCACCCTAGGCGATCATGCATCCTCCTGCGAACATTAACATTTATAAGAAAATATGTATTAAATTATTATCTACTAAACAAGATGCTAAACATTCGCACTTCGCGCATAACCCTACTTGTCTGTCTTGCAAATAATGTGAATCCCGATTTCCGCGACGTAGATAATTGGAAATTATTCAATTCCATAATTACGTTTGCCTTCTAGATACGTCGAGATGAATTGTCAGGATATTGATGGATGAAATTACTTGGAATATTCTTCGCTTTTTCCGGCACTGACTCAACTGACTGCCACTGCCAGTGATCAGTGCAGAGGGGTAAGATGCGAAGATTTCCGACTGCAGCGCCGCTTGCGGTAGAGTGAGGAAGTTTTGATAGTTTTCATTCGGTCCGTACTCTATTCAGTGATGCTGTTGCGTTATCCGCTGGTGTTAATCCATGTATTATATGAAGTTAGCTATAAGTCATAAAGATATCGAAGCTAGATGTAGAGCGAAATTCAAAACCCTTTTAATTGAAAGACAGATATATTGTAATAAGATTTGAAGCGATCGGCACATCTGGAAGGTCTTAAGCAAGTTTGAAATAGGGGACAAGGAGGATAGTAAATAGCTTAACTTTCTCCTCTGCACATCTGCGTGCCAAATTTCGTCGAGCGAGCGGCTGCACGTGTCATAAAAGTACTTAAAACTCTGTCCTCCCTTTCAATATTTGTCGATGTCCTGTTAGGGTAAAAACTCCGGTCGGGGAAGGCTGAAAATCATAAAGCCATAAATTTTCTCCGAGTGACGTCGTCTTGACCCCGAGGGTTGCGCTTACTTACCTGCGAGAAATGTATGTACTGTACGCAGCCTATGTAAAATACGTATGTAAACGGAAAGCGTGCCTCGACCACCAGCCGAGAGTGGAGGGAAACGCGAAGGAAGGACCAAGGACGGAGAGATGGCAGAAGGACAACCCACTAACGAAGCTTGAGGGACAACACCGTCTTGATTGGGCGAAGGGATCCGAGAAGGGAGTCGAAAGAACATGCAAAATTAGAGGAGTAGGGCGCTTGGAGGTTACAAGCGAGAAGTTCATTTTTGTAAAAGATCAGATCCAACTTGTTAGCAGAACAGGCAACTTCTAACCAGTTCATTAAATCCAAACATAGAATTCATTCTAAAGTGTTTCGTTTTTATTCCATCATTGAAATTCCCGCGCAACTCGTGAGCCGAGTGCTTCAGCGCTCCACGGGCACAGACCCCCCGTCCTATTGATATCCCCACAAAATCGCGCAACAAAATTGGTGACAGCGGTGGGATATTCAATAGACACTTTAATAAAATCATTGACGCGATTAAAAGTGTGGGCTGAAATTGTGAATTGAAGTTGTTAGACATTTGACTTTGCCGGTTCGCGAGTGCGCTTTCGAATAGACTATTGTGTTAGAACACGGAACTTTGCAATTGTGCGCGAAAAGACGCTTAGTTTAAATTAGACGCTGTGAACTCTGTGATCATAATCCGTTTCGCGATAATAGAACTGTTGGCGATTTAAGAAGTACCACCTCTCTCTCCCTGGTTTTGGCACGGTTTTTCCTGGGAGCGGAAGGGTGAATACCGGAGACGGGTGTTTTCAGTGGCCGTGCTTGCTACCCTGAAAAACACAGGTACTGATCGTCATTGCTGCATCCCTGGATTCAACTGGTTCCATTGGAGAGTCAACTGGATCTGGATTTCGTGGACCGTTCTTCGCAGCACCTGGGAAGCGGACGGATGATTGGACTGATCACGGTTATTGAAGACAGCGAATAAGTATTTTTAAGCTGTATATATATATATTGGAGGTATTGTAATTTTCTTTTGCGAGTATATTAAGGTTTAGGAATAGTATTTTAGTTGATATATATATATTTAGAGTTCGCTTGAAATTCGGACAGAATGTGGCGTAGCCGGAACGCTATGAGGAAACGGTGGAGGGAAAGGATAAATTCAGAAAACATTCAAAAATTTGAAACCGAAAATTTATTGATAGAAATCCCTCGAGCACAGTCTCTTCCTGATATGACTCATTTCGATAACTTGAGCCTTCTACGCGCTAGTATTCCAGTACCTGTTTTGCAAACAGAAGAAATGCCCTGTTCCAGTGCGGCTAATATTGTTAGCCTGCCTAATATTAGTCAGTTGGATTATATGCCATTAAGGATCGCGACGGATTTGATTCCCCGTTTTGATGGGACATCTTGTTTTTGAATAGTCTTCATCAATCAATGTTGAGATATTTATTCAAAAATTAGGCCAGCAGACAATGTAAATCTTCTGACAGTAATGAGGTATAAAATCGAGGGTCATGTTATTTCTGCCGAAGAGGTGAAGCCGGATCCTGGGAAGAATTTGGCCGTGAAGTCATTTCCTATTTCAAAAACCCGTTAACAGTTTCTGGGGTTAGTCGGTTATTATCGTCGTTTTATCCCTCATATGGCAAAAATTTCCAAACCTTTGACACGATTGTTGAAAGCGGAAGTACCTTTTGTCTGGGATAAGGA
This sequence comes from Andrena fulva, assembly GCA_946251845.1. Lineage (NCBI taxonomy): Eukaryota > Metazoa > Arthropoda > Insecta > Hymenoptera > Andrenidae > Andrena > Andrena fulva. The sequence continues at coordinate 26,575,760 of OX276327.1, forward strand.
AGTCCAGTTCACCTTCGAAAGTTTATGAGATACTATTTGTTCAGAACCATTACTGCAATTTCCCAATTTCCAACAACCATTTCTTGTAACGACGGACGTTTTTAATTACGCAGTAGGAGCCGTATTGAGTCAAGGTCAGATCGGGAAAGATCTCCCAATTGCGTATGCATCTAGGACCTTCAATAACGCTGAAAGTAATTATTCAACCATTCAGAAGGAATTATTGGCAGTTTTATTCGCGATCGAACATTTTTCGACCGTATTTATATGGCCAGAAATTTACTCTAGTCACTGATCATCGACCATTGATCTGGCTGCATAATGTAAAGGATCCTACTTCCCGTATTATGAGGTGGCGAATTAGGTTAAATGAGTATGACTATGAAATGGTGTATAAACCTGGTAGGATAAATTCCAATGCAGATGTATTATCCCGGAATCCGCCTGTTCTTCCCTTTTCACATAAATGTTTGACAATCCATAACGAGACTGAAATTACGGACGCCTCCCCTCCAAGGCGTTTGCAAGGGGTTGTCGTAGGCGCCTGCGATTCGCCACTTGCAATCTCTAAGGAGGTCGGGGATACTGACGTTGACGGTTCTATGGGAGACGAAAATGAACGTTTAGTAGCAGGAGTTTTCCTTGTAAATAGAGACTGTAGTAGTGGGTATAATGAGATTAATAACAAAACAAATCATTCGGATTCAGACTCGATTGATAGTGACGACTATTATACAGCAGATGAGGAAGAGTCAGTCTCCTCAAATAAATCAATTCACGAAGGAGGAGAAACTCCTACAGAATTTAATATTAACGTAATGAGTGGAGGATCGCTCCGCAGAGGTACTGAGGACACGCTTCTACTCGGGAGTCTGTCGGACATCGGAAAGGCCGACTTTGAAGGCACCCCGCCACAGGCACCGTTAGATGGTGTCCCTGTATCTCAGGGTATCTGCGCTCTGCCAGAAATTGGTAACAAAGAACCCTTGATTCGTGTCGAAGCGGGGGCTCGGCAGTCGGTCCTTTTTCCCAACTCATATCGTGGCACAGGCTGTGCGCAGTCTAGTTTTTCCCGAATGAGGTTGTGGCGGAGTCTGGGCGAGCCGGCTGCTTCAGGTATGACAGAATCAGGTAAGGAATGGACACGATCCTCCGTAGAAAATGTTTTGAAGAATGACTCAAATACCCGTGATAAATTCAAAGTTTTTCTGACAAATTTAATTCCATCTGTACAAGCATCCCATCCTTATCCGTTTCCAAATATTATTTATTGCAAGGACCATCTTTATATGCGGAAAGACAATCTTCTTTATTTCTTCTCCACTGATTGCCAAGTTTCTTCACAAGTCAGTAATGATTTGTTAACACATAAGAATTTCTCCATTGGTCGTAATACAATCGTATAATGCCCATGTGGGTGAGGCAATGGTTTTCCCTGGTGGAACGCAACACATTTTTTCATTTGTTTTCTAAAGTAAGCTCTGTTGAACAACAGAACTTTAGACATCTTGCGTCCTCGTTGTCATCCCTTAAAAACTTAATGGAATCCTTGAACGTAACGTCCATTAGTTTATCTAAAAGTGAGAATAACATTGAACCTATTAAATGGAATTCTTTTGAATATCTTCTAAAGCAGACATTTAATAGTTCACAATATAATATTACGGTTTGCACTGGTGAAATTATTTTCCCCTCTTTATCAAGAAGACCTTTGATTATTCAAGAATATCATGAGTCTATAGCGGGTGGCCATCAGGGTGTGACTAAGTTGTTCAAACGAATAAGGGAAAATTTCTACTGGAAACAAGTGGGAAAAGATGTCTCAACTTTTGTTCGCTCTTGCTCCAATTGTCAAAGAAATAAGATTCTTTTCGCTAAAACGAAACAACCAATGCGCATAACAGATACACCTCAGAGGGCTTTTGAGAAATTACAGATGGACATTGTGGGACCATTACCTGTAACTAAAAAAGGAAACCGTTATTTATTGACTCTTCAGGATAATTTAACGAAATATTCCGATGCTATTCCGTTACTTACTATTGATTCTATATCTGTCACGGTCACTTTAGCTGAGAAATTCATTAGTTAGTTTGGTTGTCCTCGTTTTATCCATACAGATCAGGGGAGTAATTTTGTTAGCGCCATAATGAAGAATTTCTGTAGAATCTTCAGAATACAGAGGATTATTTCTACCGCGTTTCATCCACAGTCATTGGGATCCTTAGAGCGGGCTCATCGTGTCTGCATCGATTATTTGAAACACTATTGTATTAAGACCGATTGGGACGGTTGGATTAGATTTGGAATATTCTCATATAATTCTCACATAGGGTAGTTTTCGTTAGGAAAGCCATCATTCTTTCAGAATTCGCTAAGCAGGAGGTATCTTGGATATTCGTTCAATATTTAGATCAATTTCTAACAATAATCATTACTACTCAAGCTATGGTGGCAGCCAATCTGGAACAGGCAAAGGAAAAGAGGAAATTACATTATGATAAGAATGTTAATCCCTATAAATATAATGTAAACGATGATGTGTATTTGTTTAAGGAACCTAAGACTTCTAAGTTCGATTCTAACTGGACTGGTCTTTATAGGATTATTCGAATGCATGAAGATTTAATTATAGAAATAGCAATAACGGCGCAGAAATCTAAGTTAGTACATGCGAATAAATTAAAGTTAGCGTATATAAGTTTAGATCCTTCTTAAGTAGCTTTAATCGTGTGCGTTATAAGCGTTATGTCAATTTGTATGGGTTATGATTACTTGAAATTGGAAAGGTTATGATGTTTGGTTATATGGAATGTTTGAATAAGTTAAATTGTAGCACTTAATTATTTCTGGATATTGGCTATGCATTACATTATAATCAATTTAATATTACCTAGTAATAGAATAATATCTTATTACTGTAGAGTGTTATGGTATAACTATCATTCTTCAACTCGTGCTTCTCGCGGGACAATGGGTGGACCGAGTAGCTCGTTTACCGCGGGGTTGGTGCGGGAAGAAGAGTCATAGTTGTAATCATTTATGTAAAGTACGTATTTATTCAATTTAGCATACTTAGGTTAATATTGATGTATTGTTTTGTTGAAAAGCTGTTTCTATAGGAAACACCTTTTGTATATGGAGGGAGGTGTTGCGTTATCCGCTGGTGTTAATCCATGTATTATATGAAGTTAGCTATAAGTCATAAAGATATCGAAGCTAGATGTAGAGCGAAATTCAAAACCCTTTTAATTGAAAGACAGATATATTGTAATAAGATTTGAAGCGATCGGCACATCTGGAAGGTCTTAAGCAAGTTTGAAATAGGGGACAAGGAGGATAGTAAATAGCTTAACTTTCTCCTCTGCACATCTGCGTGCCAAATTTCGTCGAGCGAGCGGCTGCACGTGTCATAAAAGTACTTAAAACTCTGTCCTCCCTTTCAATATTTGTCGATGTCCTGTTAGGGTAAAAACTCCGGTCGGGGAAGGCTGAAAATCATAAAGCCATAAATTTTCTCCGAGTGACGTCGTCTTGACCCCGAGGGTTGCGCTTACTTACCTGCGAGAAATGTATGTACTGTACGCAGCCTATGTAAAATACGTATGTAAACGGAAAGCGTGCCTCGACCACCAGCCGAGAGTGGAGGGAAACGCGAAGGAAGGACCAAGGACGGAGAGATGGCAGAAGGACAACCCACTAACGAAGCTTGAGGGACAACACCGTCTTGATTGGGCGAAGGGATCCGAGAAGGGAGTCGAAAGAACATGCAAAATTAGAGGAGTAGGGCGCTTGGAGGTTACAAGCGAGAAGTTCATTTTTGTAAAAGATCAGATCCAACTTGTTAGCAGAACAGGCAACTTCTAACCAGTTCATTAAATCCAAACATAGAATTCATTCTAAAGTGTTTCGTTTTTATTCCATCATTGAAATTCCCGCGCAACTCGTGAGCCGAGTGCTTCAGCGCTCCACGGGCACAGACCCCCCGTCCTATTGATATCCCCACAAAATCGCGCAACAATGCTAAAGC